>JAFJYI010000267.1:600000-1099374 GCA_019022655.1 Acacia acuminata | reverse complement strand
TAATTTCTTTTCTCTTAAAATAAATTTAATTTGATTTTTTCAACTTAAACGTAAATGCAAAATTGATGTTTAACTCAAAGTTTGTGGCATTTTGAGTCCAAGGAACGATATCTTACTTTACTTTATTACTTGATACGTTATGCACTTGCAAAGTTTTTGCTGCTTATGCTTTGCCCTATCAAGTTTTTAGGGAAAGGAGGGGAGGGAATATTTTTACCACTTAATTTTTGTTTTTAAAAAAAAAATTAATCTTTTACCCTTATAGTTTAGATTTGATTATAACTTAGTCTTTATACTTTTATTTGATGGCGCTCAATCTCTATAATTTTGACTCATGCAACTCACTTCTAAACTTTGACTATTGTTCTCGGTCCTTATTATTTATTTTATAATTTAGTCTTGGATCTTTCTTGTATATATGATTTATTTTAAGATATAAGGGGACTAAATTATAAAATGATTAAAATTATAGTAATTGAGTTTAGTGAGTTAGGGACTAGGAATTGGGTTACAACCAAGTTCAAACTCTAAGATTGAGTTACAACTGAACAAAACTATAAAGACTAAAAGATTAATTTTCCTTAAAAAAATTAGTGAAGTGAGTTTACATATAAGTGCAACTCTTATCAATCGGTTACTTACCGCTGATCCACATGGATTCTAAGCAAGAAAATAGGTTACTTTATCATCACCAAGTGATATCTCAAAGATGAAAAAAGGATACTCTGGAATCTAAATAGGAATGAATTGTGTAGATCATGTTAGTTTAAGTTTACTTATTTATGTTCAAAATAATAATTAATAAAATGTTAAATCTAAATAGGCATGAAAGTAGGCCAGCTAGACTAGGTATTGACTAAATATGTAATGGAAACAGACATCTTATTAAAATTTTTCGAATGCAGTTTTTTTAGCGCTAAACTTAATCTTTATAAGAATCGGAAAGCTGAGCCTGAAGCCTTTTAAATGTATACTTCAACAATGTAGCCCATTTAAAAGGCCTCATATTGCAAACTTGAAGGCTATAAATAGACTTTGTCCACTTTGAAATTAAAATATAAGAATTACAAAATAAATATTGTTATTTATGATATAAATATAATTACATCTATTTAACGCCAAACAAATCCAGCTCAAAAGCTTACAGTTAAATCTTTAACAAAATAGATCTCGACCTATTTACACATTAGGCTTTTAAATAGGCCTTGCTTTGCCTGGTTAGCTTAAGCCCTCAATAGGTCTAAAGGTAGCCATCCGATATGGCTGACACTATTCCAACCCCTAAATCTCGAATCCAGATACTTTTTTAAATTTAAAGGTGGAAATGAGATTCTCGAAGAAAAGGAAAAAAATGATTATGAGAGAAGCCATAGTAAATGGAGCTGATGGGTTTGATCGTTGAATTTCTTCACTGTTTTGTTGCTCCTTGATTTTCGCACCCTAAATTTTGATGACTACCCTTCAGATGATTTAAAGTTGAAAAGGATTAAGAATCCTCCCAAACATCAAAACTAATATACCGTGTGAGTGGTTCTCTCACGGTGTTAAATAAGACAAAGACAAAGGGCATCGTTGAGGAAAGGGAGTAACACAAACCCCTTCCAAGGGCAGAGAAGATGAGGGAAAATCCGTTTTCTAACTCGAAGCTCCACGAACGAAAATCTAAGATTAAAATTAATGGAGTTTCAATTTCAGCTTTAGGTCCAGGCTCGTTCATCGGTTAGAGTTTGTGATTTCTGCGGAAAACAGTTCAATTCAGGAAAGCCCTAGGAGGCCACAGGAGACATCACATCCAAGCTCAGAGAAAAAGATGAAAGAGAAGCAACAAGAAAAGGTCAGTTATATCCTAAGAATCAAGACCAAGAATTTGGTCATCCGCCATGATTATAATAATCTCATGAAATCGAAGATTGGGAATCCCAATTGTTCTTCTGGGATAGCGTTCCGTTGCCTTGTCTGTGACAAGGATTTTCCATCGGAGAAGTCACTGTGCGGCCATATGAGAAATCATCCTGATAGAGATTGGAGAGGTTTGAACCCTCCTTTCACTTATAACTGATAACGCTTTCTCTAGCTTCTTCTGCTTCTTCTTCTTCTTCTTCAGAAGAGTTTATAAGAGAACAAGATCATCAAAATCACAAGAAGAGCAATAATAACGGGTCTTCATCCTCAACTTCAACTTCAGACGAATCATTATCAGTGCAGTTTGATGTTCCTTCATCTTGTTCTGAAAGCAGCTGGCTAAAGAAAGATATGAGAGGAAGAAAAAAACCATAGGAGAAGCAGAAGCTGCTCATATTGCAGCTCAAACCCTTATGGATATGCATCTCTATAGTCACTCCCAACTTCGTGCTGGTCTTCCTCCTCGTGAGCCTATTACTGGAGCTGCACAATTACCAGTAAAGAAAAGGAAGAACAATGTGATTAACAACAATGTTGTTGGTTCTTCTTCTTCGCCAGCTGGAAAACAAAGCTTGGTCAATTGCGAGGAGAAATTAGAGGATAGTGATGGGAATGAAGAATTGGAAGCTGAGAATAATATGTGGGATATGAAAGTGATCGACTTAATCAAAGAAAGAAGAAGCTCAACAAGAGAAAATTAGGTACAGAGATGATCTAGTCAGAAGGAGAACCGCTGATGATAAGAACTGTGAAGCAAGAAGAAGTGAGGCCATCGTAAAGCTATGTGTGTGACATCTGTAATAAATCTTTCCCATGTTTTCAAGCTTTAGTAGGACACAAAACAAAACACAGGCGGAACATAGTTAAAAGCACAAAGGGCAAGGAAGGGTGGAACAAAGACAAGAAGAAGAAGACAAGGTTTGCATCAATGGAACTTTATTGTCAAGTGCAGGGATTGAGTGGTGAAGAAGTGGGAGAGGCAAGTCAACAATCTAGTTCGAAAATAAGGGGTTTTGATCTGAATGGGCCTTATGTTCTGTTGAGCATGAAGCAACTAAGATATAAGTAAGTCTACATTTTTTTTGGTTTGACTAGTGTTTTATTTCGAGGCTTAGAGTATAAAGAGTTTTCTCCTCTACCAACGAGTGCACTTTCCAATAAGTCTGCATTTTATGAGTTTGTATTTTGCTTAAGCTTTTTTTTTAGGCCATCATTGGATCTTCTGAATTCTCTCATTGGCCACTTCATCATAGAACCATGTAAAGTGCTCTTAACGATGCATTTCTTCAATATGAATTTGAGTCATTAATTAGTTTCTTGATTTAAAGGTTTCAGGACTTATCCCCAGTATAAGAGTGAAAAATTTGGTGCTAAATATAGAGTATATCCCAATTCATTTCATCAGCTCTCATGTATATTTATCATTTTCCCCAAAATTAATTTACTTCAATTATTAATTGATATATGATCTAATAGTGTCTTAAGGAGATCAAATCATATTTGTTATAATTCACTAATTATTTTATTTTATTTCCTTTTATCTACTCAAGCTAATTAAGAAACTCTTATATTAGGAATTGGAAACATTAACGTTTAAAGAATTTTCGTGTCCCTCTGTACTCATCACAGTTTGAATTTAAAATCTCACGATAATATGTAGCTCTAAATATATTTTCATTCTTTCTTCCCCATCGGTATATATCACTTATAAGAGTTTTTTTTGTACATGGGAAAGAAAACTAAACCATATAGTCTGCAAGTATGCTCGCCAGCTCATCCGGACCTAGTAAGGTCAAACCCAGCTGGCTACCGTTTAATGCATTCTTAGCCAGAGGATCTGTCATGTTCTTGCCCCCTAAATATCGTAGATTCTATGACTAGCAGAGCTTCAACATATTCTTGACTTCCTTAATCAAAGACCAATCATCATGGACATCAGAAATATCTCCCTGTATCAGCTTTAAAGCTTCTGTCAAGTCACTGCTAAGCCAAACATTCCGATGGCCTCCATTCCAAGCCTGTCTCAAACCAACTTAGAAAGCCCATATTTCTGCAGTCAGCTATTCGATGAACATAGAAAAGGTTCCATCCACTTTAACTTCAATACAAGAATACATGGTCATATTTGCAGGCAAGTCAACAGGACCTTGGTTAGCTCCTAAGTTGGCATCATGGAGCTTTTGAAAAGCATGACTAGTACTTTTCTAAATTGCCAGTGCTCTAGCTTAGACTTGATTCAAGCCCAATGCTTGCACCAGAGTGTATCCATTCATTCTGATCCTGCCATAGTAGCCAACAATAACAATAAACAAATCCTTCTAGTAGCCAACAAAGATCCAGAGAAGAAACTTCTATGATGTTTTGGATAGATAGTTGACACACAAAAATTCCGAACTACCCCACAATCTTAATGGCATGAAGACCATCTTTCGTACACGATTTGCAACATTCACATCATATACCATTAGGATGAAGATTCATCCGACGCTTCATATCATTTGTGATAAGCCTTTCGTGCATCATGAGCCATGCCAAGGTTTTACGCCTTTGCGGGACCTTAAGTTTTCATATATCTCTCAACAACTAGCAGGGGTATCGTGAGACTGAGTAAGGTGTATGTGAGTAGAACGAACTGTAAAGATGCCATTCTTTGTTTGTTGCCTTTCTAGCTAAAATTGTGTTTTAGCTTGCCCCTAATTAATATATTGAAAACATAAAATAATTTCAAAAAATCAATCCTTAATACTTTATACGGATTTTATTTCTTAATTAAATTCTTTAACCCGTAAAATAATTTATCCTCTAACTATCTTCTTGAATTATTCAAGAAAACAGACCCTTAATTCTCAAAATTAACTTTAAAATTATTTAGGCCATTTTCTAGAAAATTTAGCCTCTTCATAAATTTTCCAAATCCCTCAAGATTATATTCCATAATGATTACTCAATTCTTCTAGCCCATTGATAATTTTAATATTTCCGTAAAATCTCATATTAAATACTCTTTTTAAGCAATTAAATTATTTTTAGGCATTATTTCCTTCATTAACTTTTCTAAGCCTTATAAACATTTTAGAAGCTTCCAACTATAATGAGGTGGTAAATGACCTCACTCCATAAAAAGGAAAACACAAGATCAAATACTAAGAAGCACACTTATTGGGAGAACTGAAAACCTTTTGCACTTTAAACCTAAAACGGATTACACCCTGATAAAAAAATAACAAACAAAAACAAAAAACCTGCAACTAAAGCTTTGAAACATGGGTATTATATTACTGGTATGGTCCAAAATATTATTTGAAAAGCAATAGGCGAAACGTAAAAGAGCCTTGCTAATTGCCAATTATTCACAATGAGAAGGGAAACTGAGATACAATAAAAGAAGAACGTATACTCCCTCCAGTTTCATATACCAGGTAACGTTTTGGTGATTAGAGTTGTTTGGTACACCCGATTTGGAGGGGGTACCCCTTAATTTTTTTTTTTTTTTTTAAAACAAAAAAGGGGAAAATTAATTTTTTTTGATTATTATAGTTTTGACTCGGTTGTAATTCAATCCTTATACTTTCATTTGGAACAACTCAATCCCTAAACTCTGACTCACAGAATACGGTTGCTATTATTTTAACTATTTTATAATTTAGTAACTAATCTTTTTTATATACGTGATTTTATTTTCTAAAACATAAGCACTAAATTATAAAATAGTTCAAACTAAAGATAGAGTGCACTGAATCAAATATGAGGGACTAAATTACTACCAAGTAAAAACTCTAGGGATTAAATTGTATGAGCCAAAATAAAAGGATTAAGTAACAACTGAGTTAAAACCAACCAAAAAGAAAAAGCACAGGAGCAAGTTATAAAACAGTACAGCCTCTCGTCATTCAGTTACTTTGTTTTCTCTACGACGGTGGACTAGACCCTGATGGATTCTGACTAAGAAAAGGGGTACTTTATTAGCAAGTTAAGTCTCATGGTGATGGGTTTGATGATCAGGTGAGTTGAATTTCTGCAATATTTTGTTGCTCTTTGATTTTCACACTATAAATTTTGACGACGAACTCTTCAGATGATGGAGGACGAGAAGGAGAACAGAGGGTTATATCAAGAATCCTCCGACGAGGTAGAGAAGATGAGCGAAAAGACTTTTTTGTCTTACTCGGAGCTTCAAGAAGGAGAATCTAAGATCAAAATAAACGGAGCTTCAGATTCAGGTTCACGTTCAGGTTTATTATTACTTCGAGTTTGTGATTTCTGTGGAAAACATTTCAATTCTGGAAAAGCCCTAGGAGGCCACAGGAGACATCACATCCTAGCTCAGAAAAATATGGAGGCTCAGAATCAGGCTCATCTAGCTTCTGCAAAACAGTTGAATAATGGGTCTTCATCTTCGTCGACCTTGGAAGAATCATCACCACCAGTACAAGTTGATCTTTCTTCATCTTGTTCTGGAAGCAGCTGGCTTAAGAAGGATAAAAGAGGAAGAAAAATCATTGGAGAAGCAGAAGCATCTGAAATTGCAGCTGGAACCCTTATGTATATGCATCTCTATGGTAACTACCACCTTCGTCATCGTCTTCCTCCTGGCGATGAGCCTACTCCTGACGAAGCAGCACCATTACCAGTCAAGAAAAGGAAGAGCAATGTGATGGACCATGATGGTGGTTCTTCTTCTTTACCATCTGGAAAACAAAAGGAGAAATCAGAGGGTAGTGATGGGAATAAAGAATTGAATGCTGAGAATAATAGGTGGGATGTCAAAGTGATCAGCTTAATCAAAGAGAAGAAGAAGAAGAAATTAGGTACAGAGATGATCAAATCAGAAGGAGAACCGCTGATGATAAGAACTTCGAAGCAGCAAGAAGTGAAGCCATCAAAAAGCTATGTGTGCAACGTCTGTAATAAATCTTTCCCATGTTTTCAAGCGTTAGGGGGACACAAAACCAAACACAACAGAGAGAAGAACATAGCTAAAAGCACCAAGGGCAAGGAAGTGGTGGAACAAAGACAAGAAGAAGAAGAAAACAAGGTTGGCATTAATGGAGCGTTCTGATTAGCAGTGAAGAGAGATTTGTAATAAGTTCAAAAATCATGAGAATAACAGTAACAAAGAGGAAGTGGGAGAGGCAAGTCAACAATCGGGTTCGAAAATAAGGGGTTTATATTAAATCTGAATGTGCCTTAGTTTTGGAGCACGAAGGAACTGATATATAATTGAATATGCATTTTAATTATGTGTTGTATTTTGATTAAGCTTTTCTTAGGCCATCACTGTATCTTCAGAAACCTCTCACTGGCCACTTCATCGTAGAACCTTGTAAACTGTTCCTAGCAAACGCACTTCATCTCAAAGGTGAATTTGAGTCATCAGCTGGTTCGCTTGATTCAGAGGTTTTCAGGTCTTATCTCCAGTGCAAGAGGTAGCTAGCGAGGGAGTTGTATTTGGTGCTAAATATAATATATATCCCAGTTCATTTCATCTCACACATTTATCATTCCCCTATATTAATTTACTCAACTTATAAATTGGTAATGAAATTATATTACATAGGAGTATTTTAACGAGATCAATCACATTTGTTAAATACTTAACTAATTTATTTTATTTCCTTTATGTCAACTCAAACTAATTAAGTAGCTCTTGTGATAAGGACTGGAACAATAACTCTTAAATATCTTTCTTTCTTTGTTTTTGACTACGACTCACTCACGCGTACATTGTACTCTTCTTCTTCTTCTTCTTTGATACTGAAATTTTAAGAAAAGAGGTTGGGTTCATCCACGTCCATCCAAGCGGGCGCGAAATCTCCCTTCCTCTTAGGTGTTAACAATGTTGAGCATTAGCAGTTCTTCGCCTATTACCCTCGGCGTTTACCTAGATACCTAGGAGCTAAGATGCCTCTCATAATGTCTTGACCAACTCCAAGATCGAACCCCCTTCATTTGGTGAAAGTGTCCGACCCTATGCCAGTTGACCCCAAGGACGAGGGGTTACATTGTACTCTTCGATCACATAGGGTTCAATTCGGATTTAAAATCTCACTGCTCATAACATAGCTCTAAATTTATTTTCATTATTTTTTACATTAGGTATTGTCACATATGACTCTAGGATCACTCATAAAAGTTTTTTAGTGGCTTTAGGATCACTTATAAAAGTTTTGTAGTCATTTAAAATTACTTTGCACTACAAAAAACCTGTTTTTTGTGGCAGTTAAAATAGCTCCTTTGTTTAAACCCCTGCAACAATACAAACTTTGCGGTGGCAAACACTTTTTAGTATGTAGCGTTAACCGCTACGCATTTCATCTAAATACTACTAAATTTGGCTTACCACTATAGGAGAACCGCTTCAAAAAAAAAAAAAACTGTTAGTGTTGTTCTTTAGCTACATTTGTGTTTTTAAGTTTTTCCCCGCTTAAAATCTCTTCTCATATGAAATAGGCTTTTTGACCAATTTTAAATTATTTTTTTAGGCATTATTTCCTTAATTAATTTTTCAAATCCTTATTAAACACTTTTGAGGAGGTAAGTGACCCCATCCCCTACAGATGAAAACATAAGTTCGAATTCTAAGAAGCATATGTATTGATGGGAAGTGAAAAACCTTTATGCTTTAAATCTCTAAAAGGGTTATGCTTGGGTCAAATAAAAAAACAGGAAGCCTTTAACTAAATCTTTGAAACTCAGGATATTAGTGGTATGGTTTAAAATATTATTTGATAAACAAAAGGCGAAATAAATAAAAGAGCCTTGCTAATTGCCAATTACTCACAATGAAAAGAGAAACTGAGATCCAATAAAAGAACGTATAATCCCTCCAGTTTCATATACAAGGCACTGTTTTTTGGTTCTTAGAGTTGATACGAGGGATTTGAAGAGGAGAGAAAATTCACACCACTTAAATTTTAAAAAAAATGGTTAAAGTATATGTTTGTTTCTCTAAGTTTACATTAAGTTTTAATTTCATCCTTAGGTTTAAAAAGTATACTTTTAGTCTTTTAATCTTAATTATTTCGTTTTATTTAAATGAACATGTTGACTTATCAAATTTAAACGATAATTTTGCAATTAAATGCTAATAAATTATGCCTAAACTTTAAAACATAAAGATTATTATATTAATGAACTAAAATTTGAGTATATTTTGTCATCATGTAATTGCATAATCACATTTTAAATTTGCTGAGTCAATGTTTTCCCTTAAACAAAACTGATGGAATTTGGATTAAAGAACAAAAAAATATGCATTTTAAACTTAAAAGACCAAACTGAGGCTTGATATGAACTTCGACTAAAAATGAAATTTTCAAACTTAAAAGATCAAACTAAAAATGGATATAAACTTAGAGGATCAAACATATTCTTTAGTCTAATTTTAAGCTAATTTTGAGAATTAAAGGGCTTATTTTTCCAAATAATTCAAGAAAATAAGCTAAAGGTTATGTCATTAAACACGGACCACCGGCGTGGTCAACCTCAAAACCGCGACCTGGCCATGTAACTGGTCCAATAAAGTCCCCAACTTGGGGTTGGGGAAACCAGGGGCACAACTCAAGGCAACCTGGGGAGTTGTTTATCAATTATCTATTTTGATATTTTACTAGAAAGAATATTTGGTGATTACTTATTATGGTGTCATTGGATGAAGGTTGATAGTTTGATACTATGATGTCAATATGTTAAAAAAATTGTAAAGAATGTTGGATAAGTAAATGATTAGTTGTTAGTGATTGTTAAAGGTATTGAATTGATATTTAATATTTGAATGGTAGGATAAGACTTTAAATTATTTATTATTTATTATACGCCCATCAGAAAGAAACAGAATGAAAATAAATTTAGAGCTGCATATAACTGAAATATACTCCTTAACTAGCTCTTGGGAACAGGTCAAAAAACTAACTCTTATGATCAGGCCTGAACATCTTTGAATCAAATGAACCTGACGACTCATATTCATATTAAAGAAATGCAGTATTAAGAACACTTTACATAGTTCTAGGAGTGGCCATTGAGAGTTCTTCGGAAGATAGAGTGTTGGCCTAAAAAAAGCTTAAGCAAAATACAAACTCATAAAATGCAAACTTATTTATAAATCAGTTGCTTCGTCCTCAAAAACAAAAGGCACATTCAGATCAAAACCCCTTATTTTTGAAGCAGATTGTTGTCTTGCTTCTTCCACTTCCCCTTCATTACTATTATTTTCATTATCATTCGAACTTATTACTAATCTCTTTCACTACTAATCAGAGTTGCTGCTTCTTCACCACTTAATGCTCCCATTAATGCAAATCCTGTCTTCTTCTTCCACTTGTTCTTCTTCTTGTCTTTGTTCCACCACTTCCTTGCCCTTCGTGCTTTTAACTATGTTCTTCCTGTGTTTGGTTTTGTGTCCTACTAAAGCTTGAAAACATGGGAAAGATTTATTACAGAGGTCACATACATAGCTTTGTGATGGTTTCACTTCTTCTTGCTTCACAGTTTCTTCTTCTGACTTGATCATCTCTGCACCTAATTTCATCTTCTTATTGAGATTCTTTTTCTCTTTCTTTAAACTGATCACTTTCATATCAGCTTTCAATTCTTCATTCCCATCACTACCCTCTATTTTCTACTTGCAATTATCCAAGCTTTTCGTTCCAGCTGGTGAAAAGAAGAACCAGCCACATGGTTCTTCATCACATTCTTCTTCCTTTTCTTGCCTGGTAAGACTGCTACTTTTTCAGGAGTAGGCTCGCGAGTTGGAAGACGATGAGGAAGGTGGTAGTTACCAAAGAGATGCATATCCATAAGGGTTTGAGCTGCAATATGAGCAGCTTCTGTTTCTCCAATGCGTTTTCCCCCTCTCATATCTTTCTTGAGCCAGCTGCTTTCAGAAAAAGATGAAGAAACATCAACCGATACTGATAATGATTCTTATGAAGTTGAAGGTGGAGAGCTCTTGTTGAGATTTTGATGATCTTGTTCTTTCATCAACTCTTCTGAAGAAGAAGAAGAAGAAGCTAGAGCGTTATCAGTAGTAACGAAAGGAGGGTTCATACCTCTCCAATCTCTGTCTCGATGAGATCTCATATGGCCGCACAGTGACTTCTCTGATGGAAAATTCTTGTTGCACACAAGGCAACGGAAATATCTCCCAGAAGAATATTCGATTTGATGAGAATATTATTATTATCGTGGATGACCAAATTCTTGGACTTGATTCTTAGGGTATAACTGACCTTTTTCCGTTGTTCTTCCATCTTTCCCTGAGCTCGGATGTGATATCTTCTGTGGCCTCCTAGGGCTTTTCTTGAATTGAAGATGTGATATCTTCTGTGGCCTCCTAGGGCTTTTCTTGAATTGAATTTTTTTCCACAGAAATCACAAATTTGAACTGATGAACCTTTACCTTCACCTGCAGCTGATTTTCCTAAGTGAAGCTTTGAGTAAGATGTAGAAGGCTTTGATAGAAATCAAACTCATTTTGTGTTTCTCCCATTTAATGTTCACCGCTAGATTTAATGTTTAGAAAGCATGCATTAGCTGTCAAAGCTTGGGACGTTGTGAAAGTATGAGTTATCAAACTAAATAGATTAGTGGAAGCATAAGGTGTCAAATAATAAGTATATATAAGTATAAGGTGTCATACGGCCAGATAAGAGGCAAAGCTACATGTTGAAGCAAAGTCAAAAATGGCGGCTACAAATGGAGCAGAGGATATTACTGATGAGTTGTAAATGAATTCAACAAATTACAACTTAGGAGGTGCACAAAGTCAAATATAGTGGCTGGATAGAAAAGGGAAAAAGCTACACGTATTAAGCTACAGAGATGAGTCGGCCTTCTTAGCCTATATATATATGTGTATTTCAATGTTGCAATATATGTGTGTATCCGAAAAGGATTAGAGAGATTAGAAAAGCAGAGAGATAGAGTGATAGAGGAAAAGTGCTGAAGCACTTAGAGGAAAAAAAGCAAGAGCGAGTCTGTGTTAAAAAGAAAGAGAGGGTATGTTTTGAAATTATAATAGAAGTATTGTTTTTCATCTTCTCATATCTTTAATTTCCAACAAGTGGTATCAGAGCCAGGCTGATAAAAATGGCGGAGATGGTGCAACCACAAATTCCAAAATTGTTTAAAGGCAATTATGGAAATTGGATCATTCAAATGAAGACGTTACTAGGTTCCCAAGATATATGGGACCTTGTTGAGGATGGATACACGGAGCCCGCTAATGCAGCCCAGGAAGCGGCTTTGATGACGCTCGAGAAAGACGCTTTTGAAGGAGTCCCAAAAGAAGGACAAGAAAGCTCTATTCTTGATTTTTCAAGGTGTTGATGAATCAACCTTTGAAAAAATATCGATGCAAAATCTTCCAAAATGCATGGGAGATTTTACAAAAATCTTGTGAAGGAGTAGATAAAGCCAAGAGGGTACGACTGCAATCACTCAGAGCTGAATTTGAGAATCTAAAAATGCAGAATACGGAGCCAGTTACAGATTATGTCTCACGAGTACAAAAGGTGGCTAAAGAAATGAAGAGAAACGGAGAGACTCTAGATGATGTCAGAATAATAGAGAAAATTCTACGGTCCTTGACAAGAAAGTTTGATTACATTGTTACCGCCATAGAAGAAGCCAAAGACTTGTCAGTCATGTCCATTGATGAGCTTGTGGGTTCTCTTCAAGCCCATGAACAAAGAATGAATCTAAATGAAGGCTCTAGTAATTTGGAGCAAGCTTTGCAACCAAATTATCGCTAAATGAAAATCAAGCCGGCAGCGCTGACTATGTACGTGGCGAGGGAAATCGTGGTGGATATAGAGGTGGATATAACACCTGAGGTGGCTTCAATGCTCGAGGTGGTCGTGGTGGACGCGGTGGATATGGCCGATCAAATGGAAGATTTCAAACTTACACAGCAGAATATGAACGTGGTCAAGGATCATATAATCGAGGTCGTGGCCAAAGCCGAGGTCGAGGATTCTTGTCCAGAGGAGGAGGCAGATATCAACAACGAAGTGATAAATCGCAATCGCGATGTTATAATTGCAATAGATTTGGTCATCTTAGTTATGAGTGCAGAGATGCTGCTAAAGTTGAGGGGAGAAGTCATTACACAACAAATGTAGTACAACTTGATGAACCAACCGTCTTGTTCACTTACAAAGGTGAAAAAGATACTGGAAAAAATGTTTGGTACCTTGATACTGGAGCAAGCAATCATATGTGTGGTAGAAAGGAGTTGTTCACGAGTTGAATGAAGGAATCCAAGGAGAAGTCACATTCGGTGATCACACAAAAAGCTGAGTTAAAGAAAAGGTAATATTATGATATTTACAAAGACTGGAGATAGAGGATACATTACGATGTCTATTATATACCATCTTTGAAGAGCAATCTCCTCGCATTGGTCAACTATTGGAGAAGGGATATGACATTCATTTAAAAGATAGTTCTCTCACCATGAAAAATCAGAAAGGAGAATTGATAGCGAAAGTTGAAATGACAAGCAATCGTCTATTCAAGTTGAATATACAGAAAGATGGAATCAAGTGCATGAAGTCTATCATTGAAGATAGTTCATGGTTGTGGCATCTCAGATTTGGTCATCTCGGATTCACTGGCCTGAAGCTGTTATCGAAAGCAAAGATGGTGACCGGATTGCCAACAATAAATCATCCAGATCAACTATGTGAAGGATGCATGCGAGGAAAGCAACATAGACAAAGATTTGAAGTTGGCAAGTCATGGAGAGCAAAAAGACAACTGCAACTAGTTCACTCAGATATAGCTAGTCCATTTGACATTCCTTCACTTGGAGGAAACAGGTACTATATCACATTCATTGATGATTTCAGCAGAAAAGCTTGGGTGTATATCCTCAAGGAAAAGTCTGAAGCTCTTGATAAATTCAAGGAGTTTAAGTCAACGGCCGAAAAGCAAGGTGGTCAGTATTTAAAGGTGCTCAGAACAGATAGGGGAGGAGAATACACTTCCAAATTGTTTGAAGCATTTTGCCGGGAACATGGAATAATTCATCAGCTGACAGCTGCCTACACACCACAACAAAATGGAATTGCAAAAAGAAAGAATCGTACAATTCTCGATATGGCGAGAAGCATGCTTAAAGGAAAACATATGTCGAGAACATTTTGGGCTGAAGCTATTCAGTGTGCTGCCTATCTATTAAATCGTTGTCCAACAAAAAGTGTTAAATTCAAAACTCTAGATGAAGCATGGAGTGGAAGGAAGCCTGAGGTTAGCCATCTAAGAATCTTTGGTTGCATAGCATACGCTCATATTCCAGATCAAAAGAGAAAGAAGTTAGATGACAGAGGATAAAAATGCATTTTCATTGGCTACGAGCATCGAAGTAAAGCCTATAGATTGTATAATCCTCTAACCAAGAAAGTAGTCATATCAAGAGACGTAGAGTTTGATGAAGCAGACTACTGGAAATGGAGTAATGAAGAAAAAAGAGTGGAAGGATTATTCTTTAAGGAAGACGTTGACTCAAAAGACCAAACAGTTGAAACAGACAATGATCAAACTCCACCACCAAGTCCTAATCCAACAACTACTGCATCTACACCATCAACAACAGGAAGCAGAAGCAGTAGCAGCAATTCAGGGGCAGTAACAGCAAAAATGAGGAGCTTAAGTGATATCTACGATGCTACAGATCCAGTACAAACTACACTTGATTATTCATTATTTTTCTTGGTGCCAGAATATGATCCAGTGACATATGAAGAAGCAGCAAATGATGAAAAGTGGAAGAAAGCTATGAACAATGAAATCGCCGCAATTAAAAGGAATGACACGTGGGAACTCACAACTATGCCTAAGGAGCATAAGCCCATTGGAGTTAAGTGGGTATACAAGACAAAGACCAACAAAGAAGGAAAGGTGGAGAAGCACAAGGCGAGATTAGTGGCTAAAGGCTACAAGCAGAAATACGGAATTGATTATGAAGAGGTTTTTGCACCAGTTGCAAGGATTGACACTATCGGACTTCTCACAAAGAATTTCAAGCACAAAACAAATGGAAGATATACTAGATGGATGTGAAGTCAGCTTTCCTTAATGGCTACTTAGAAGAAGAGGTCTATATTGAACAGCCACCAGGATACGTAATAAAAGGAGAAGAAGACAAAGTTTACCGGTTGAAGAAGGCACTATATGGTTTGAAGCAAGCTCCAAGAGCATGGAACACGAGAATAGATGAATACTTTCAGAAGAATGGATTTATGAAGAGTCCGTACGAGCATGCTTTATACACAAAGAGGAATGAAGATGGAGATATAATGATCGTGTGTCTGTATGTGGATGATATGATCTTCACAGGAAATAATCCAGGTATGTTTATCGAATTTAAGAAAGCTATGACTAGAGAGTTTGAAATAACAGATATTGGAGAGATGTCTTATTTCCTTGGAATTGAGGTGGAACAAAGGGAGGAAGGAATATTTATGTCACAAAAGAAATATGCACAAGAGATATTGAGCAGGTTCAGAATGAAAGATTGCAAGCCTATGTCAACATCGATAGAGAAAGGAACGAAGTTGACAGTTCATTCAACAAGAAAGCCTGTAAATCCAACACTATACAAAAGCTTGGTCGGAAGCTTGAGGTACTTAACTTTCACTAGACCAGATCTTATGTATGCAGTCGGTATAATTAATAGATACATTGAGCGGCCAAAGCAAGATCATTTCCATACAGCAAAGAGAATTTTGAGATACATCAAAGGAACTATTAGTCATGGGTTGTTCTATACGCATTCTCAGAATTCAAGGTTAATTGGCTACTCAGATAGTGATTATGGTGGAGATATAGATGATCGGAAGAGTACTTCGGGATATGCATTTCATATTGGGTCGGCAATATTTTCATGGTCGTCAAAGAAACAACAGACAGTCGCTCTTTCATCATGTGAAGCTGAATACATAGCCACTGCAGCGTGTACATGTCAAGCAATATGGCTAAATAATATTTTGAAAGAGTTACATTATGAGCAAGAAGGTTCAATCACCATACATGTGGACAACAAGTCAGCAATTTCACTAGCAAAGAATCCAGTCTCTCACAACCGGAGCAAACACATTGATACCAAATATCATTTCATTCTAGAGCAAGTCAAGAATAAAGTTGTGGAATTAATATATTGCAAAACTGAAGAGCAACTAGCAGATATCTTTACGAAGCCGTTGAAGGCAGATACATTCAACAAGTTCAAACATATGATTGGTATGGAAAATCAAGTTTGAAGGGGAGTGATAGAAATCAAACTCATTTTGTGTTTCTCCCATTTAATGTTCACTGCTAGATTTAATGTTTAGAAAGCATGCATTAGCTGTCAAAGCTTGGGACGTTGTGAAAGTATGAGTTATCAAACTAAATAGATTAGTGGAAGCATAAGGTGTCAAATAATAGCATGAGGTGTCATATATAAGTATAAGGTGTCATACGGCCAGATAAGAGGCAAAGCTACATGTTGAAGCAAAGTCAAAAATGGCGGCTACAAATGGAGCGAGAGGATATTACTGATGAGTTGTAAATGAATTCAACAAATTACAACTTAGGAGGTGCACAAAGTCAAATATAGTGGCTGGATAGAAAAGGGAAAAAGCTACACGTATTAAGCTACAGAGATGAGTCGGCCTTCTTAGCCTATATATATATATGTGTATTTCAATGTTGCAATATATGTGTGTATCCGAAAAGGATTAGAGAGATCAGAAAAACAGAGAGATAGAGTGATAGAGGAAAAGTACTGAAGCACTTAGAGGAAAAAAAGCAAGAGCGAGTCTGTGCTAAAAAGAAAGAGAGGGTATTTTTTGAAATTATAATAGAAGTATTGTTTTTTTTCTTATCTTTAATTTCCAACATTCTCTCATCTTCCCTTATATCTTTAATTTCCAACATTATACATGAAACTGGAGCCGTGGTTTTGGGTTTTCTCTTCGAAAACCGGACCGGTCATTAAATCGGTGGGAGTACCGGATTAAGGGTTAGTGGGTCAAACCGAGTCGGTGGTATTAATTAAAAATATAATATAATTAAAATAGATAAAAATATTTATATTTTAATAATAATAAAAATTATAGAAACATTGGAGGATGTATTATATATAGGGGAATGTGTAATTTTCTATTGCTTTTCTTAAAAAGAAGAGATCACATGGTTTGGGACTTTAGGCTTGACAAAATCTGATCACATTAAATTACTTTATTTATACTTCGCATTTCACGAGCGAAAAGCGATGGAGAGGGACTTTCACTTTGTTTATCAAATCGCAGAGGAGAGAAGACTTTGTTTATCAAATCGCAGAGATTTTTCTGATTTCTCCACAGGGTTTTCTTCGGCGAATTCAGGCACTCCATCGACGAACACCTTTTGTTGGGGTGAGTTGGAGACGAGTTCGAACACCAACAAGCACCGCCGTCTCTGTTGGAGTGGGTTGGAGACTGGTTGGATGATAATGGAGAAGGTGGAGATGATTCGCCGCCGATGCTTGCACCCTCACCGACAAAGAACTCCATTATCCATAGCTTAGTCGATCTCTCGTTTCCGATTGAAAACCAACTCTTTTTTCAGATCTCTCGTGTTCTTCCTCATCTTTGTTTTCGGATCTGTTTTCTTCCGCATCTCGCATTCGCATCTTTTTTTTTTTTTCTTTTGATTGACTCGGTGACTCCTTAACTCGGCTAGGTTCGAGCTCGAAGTTTCCTAAGTTGACTCGGGGTCACCGAGTCAACCCAATTTTAGTCCAACTCGGACTCGTCTCCTGGCCGGTTCGCCTGGTTTTCCCGGCCCAACCGCGGTCCGGGTCCGGGTTCCTAAACCATGGTTTTCTCATTTTTTATTTCTCTTTTTCTTATCAAAATCTTATATTCACCATCAAATTAAAAAGATGAATGGTTTAGATTCAATATTTTATAAAATTAAATAAATAAATTTAACATGTTAAAATATGATATCCACAATTCATAAGTGCAATACTGATAAAATTTTAAAAATAATTTATTATAATCTTTGCCTGGCTATGAAATATTATATTAATAGTTATATAAAAAAAAAATTTGAACAATCTATTTTTTAATATAAAGGTGGAGATGATATTTTAGAAAGAATAAGGAGAAAATTTGATTATAACCGTATTCTCTCCCATACTCACTCCAATCCCATCTATATGGTACCATTTTGGTTATTAGGAAATTTCTCGAATAAATGATCATTTTTCCGGAAACACTTTCATTTTTGTTTCAGGTTATCAAGTGGGTGTTAGTTATAATTTTTTTTAAGATTGTCCTTCTTTAAAATTCATTTTGGTTATTAGCTTCTATACCTTCTTGGATAAAATTCATGGTATTTCCTGGCACATCCTGTTCATAAGATTCAAATAACTAAATTAGGTAGTGCAAAATCTGGTTATAGAACTTGACTTATTTTTATAGAACTCTCTTCTTTTTATTGAGATGGTGAGTGGGAGAGAGAATAAGTGAAAAAAGAAATGAGAGAGAAATCAGTAGAAAAAAAGATGTGGGAAAGACATATAATTAATTAATAATAATAACAAGCTTAATAAATTTGTAAACAAACTCAAACTGAAAAAAAAAACACACCAAACTAGCTTGTAGCTTATATATAAAATCATAGGGAGTATTAAATATGAGTAAATTTAGAAGTTCTTTCTTCTTTCTTGTTTTTTTTTTCATTTTCAAGCAAAGTTAATAACTTCGACAACCTACCAACAAAAGTTGATCACATTGGTTAATTAGTAGTCTTATAACTATTAGGCTTTGTGTTTGAATCCATGATGTGATAATTTTATTTGTGGGTGATGTATAAATATCTTTGTTAGCTTTGTGAAATCTAGAAATGAAAATCGTGGCCGGCCCATAAAAGGCTTAACAAGGCCCAGGGTAAAAAAACATATGTTTTCAAAGTTCTACCAAGAGCACTAGGAACGGAAGTTACTATTCCAAATTTTAACTATTTTTCCTCTATTTTTTTTAATATAATTAGTAAATTACAACAATTAAAGTTCTAATTTATCAAATAAACGTTGTCAACATTAATATCAAAACAACACGAATCATCCAACAAATAAAGACAATACTAATTCATAATCAAAAGCAAACTATATTCACAAATAACTCACATAAAACATAAGAAACATATCACTAAGTGACATTAGTATGATGACTATTATTGTCATCATTTTCACCACTATCATCAATTTCAACGATATTTGATTGTGCTTCGCTTTGAGTAGGCTCTAGTTTATGAGTAAGAATATCATGAATTTTTCTCCCCGATCATAAACACATCCAATCTTTATGTGGAACAAATAATAAACCAAATCATAAAATTAGATTATAGTTATTATATGTATTTGTGTATTTGTACTTAAATAGATAAATAACTCAGAACAAATACAAAATACATATAAATTAGTAAAATTACAATCATATGTGAATCCATGCATCCAAAAAATAATAACAATAAATTAAAAGGGCCTGGGGGTCGCCCTCTAGGGTCGGCCCTTTTAAGCTCAAGGTCCTACATGGGGCCGGCCCTGTAGAGCTTATTTCATTAAACTCCTTTAATTTTCAAACTCAACCTTTAAAGGGCGAGGTGCTTAAAAGCTAGCGATCGAGCCCATCGATTTCCGGCTCTAATGAAACCAATGGGATGGGAGAAATTGATGAAGCAACAAAGCATCGTTAATTCTTGTCGCAGTACTACTTTTAGTTATCCAATATACGGGTACATACACTGCATCTTATACTTAGTTTCTTCTTTAGATATTTCATTTCTGAATCCATTAATTCATAAATATATTTTAAAAGTGGTATAAAATATTTAGCAGTGATTATAGGTAAATCTTGAAAAACAGAATTCAAAAAAGTTGATTATCCCCAATTGTTGATTCTTGTTTTAAATAATAATATGACAATGACAAATAACAAGAGATTATATCATAAAATTATTTATTATAAATGATGACTTTAACATTTTTAACGTTAAAAATAGTTATTTTTTAATTCTATTTTACCAAATAAGAAGTTTTTCTTTTAAGCTTAAACAATTGTACTGTAACAGAAAATTGATAGTATAACTATAATTCCAAAGTGAAAATAAATCAGAAAAATAAGGCTCAACAAGAAAGCAAATAAAATAAAATTCATACAATCCATTATATAGTGAAATAGTGAAGAACTAGAAGATATTCTTGGAGAGATCAGATTACAAAGAAGCACACAGCTTACTCTCTGCCTGAAAATTTAATCATACAATTCCTTCAAACTCAATATCCTGTACACAAATATTATTCAAACAGAGTAAATACAAACCTCTACGCATAATCGATGATGACGAGGGTAAGATAAGGAATGAATAGATATAAAAGATTCAAACCTTCTTAATATAACAAAAAAAAAAGTTAATTTGATGCAAATACTACAGAGAGCAATTAAAATGTGCACCAAAGTTCACCGGCCAGATGCATCCAAAAATTCTGTATTGAAAAGATACCGTGGTTGAACTGAGGTAAACCTAATTAGGATTATAATAATATAATTTAATTAATATACCCGAAAACATTTATATATAATTAGCTGAAAATAATATAAAGTCATTAATCTACAAGTTAATGGAAAATATACATAATCCAACAAATTAACAAAATATGGTTGCCAAAACATAAATACGATGAACTGATAGTCTGGTGAGGAAAGCCTCTCCTCAGTCATAGTCATCAAATTCAAGCATTCAAGATTAAATAATGCATCTTACTATTATTAATGAACTGATAGTCTGGTGAGGAAAGCCTCCTCAGTCATAGTCATCAAATTCAAGCATTCAGGATTAAATAATGCATCTTACTATTACTAGTTGTGTATCTTTTTTTCTTTTTTTTTTTGGCAATCTCAATTATTTTGGTGAGTTATATAATTGTGTTGAAATATAAGATTTAATTCATAAAAGATGGATATTATTGAAATTGATATCGATATTCCTGACCAGTAAATAAGGAAAAAAATAATAGAAAGGTTTAATTTAGTTGCAGATAAGTAAGGACGAGAGATTAGACTTCACAGTAGTAATAAATTTTTTTTTTCCTGTTCTAATATTTAATTATTTATGGCATATTTATATTACAGTAAAAATACTTAGATTAGTATTAGTCAAACCTGCGAGGATATTATTTGACATATGGATAAAGAAAAACTAAAATGATAAATATCTCCCAACTCCTAACTAACTAACTTTGCTCCAAAAAATAAATATTTAAAAATATAAAATAAAATTTATGTCACACCCTCGCTTTAAGGGAAAATCCTTGTGAGGGACCTTTTTAGTAAAAAAAAACCCAAAAAGGGACCTAAGAATCGACAATCCCGAAAAGGCCCCTTGGTCCTTTTCGGGATAAATTCATTAAAAATTTACAACTAAATCGGTCATTTACAACAATTTTTTTACAACTAAATCGAAATTTCATTTACAACAATATCGGTCCTAATTAACAACTATATCAGTCTCATTTACAACTCACCAAAATTTCGACAAACCCAAAAAGGACCAAGGACCTTTGTGGGATGGTCGATTCTTAGGTCTTTTTTGGGTTTTGGATTTTCCCCGCTTTAATACCATAACAGGGTGACACATTCCTCCAAACCAAATAACACATCACCTTAAGCTCTAACAACTGTAGCTTCTGTGGAAGGCAACAGAAATTTCTTAAGACTAATCCAATCGCTCATATCGAAAATGTACAAACAAGTCAAGCAACGCACGAATCCAGACAACCAACTTCCTAGAGGTCACCGTTCTTATTCCCCAACCAACCCATGTCGAGCAAAGCATCTGGCCATGTTGTTATGTCTATCCGATCGAAGTTTCTTGGCTTTGGCCAACGTTAGGTGGACCTCGTGAAATCGCTTCTGTCTCATTTCATGACTACGAAGAGGAAATTAGCATCCCAAAAACAATCATCAATAAAAATACAATTCCATGCTAAACAATTAAATAAAAACAAATAGAACACTCACCTCTTGTATGTTCCATGTGGTGAGGGTCGTCAACCGAGCCGATGCTAACAGAGGAGGAGTATAAAGCTGTATGAATGTATGAAGAGTGACCAAAGGGTGAATTTGGGTCCCATTCCGTCTCGGTTCTAGCCACATTCAAAGATGCACTCGGTAGTATTCCACAATGAATCATTATTATTTGAACCCCGGGAAGCCTGGTATCATAGATTATTGATTCTAACAAACCATCACTAGCCGGAATAACACAAGAGTGATCGATACTTGTTCAACCGGAGAAGACTCAAACATTGTATCGATGTAGACTCCGGTGAAGGAAGCGGGTATGCATTTGCGTCCCGCTACCTTGTTGAGTTTCTAAATATTGGAGTGAAGGGAGCTCCGGCTTCATTGCCTCGTATGGGCGCCAAGAAGAGAAAGTGCCATTTAAAGCGGCATGACTGCCATGAAGATTATCACTGCAAAACAGATAATTGAGGTCAAGGGGCAGATTGCTTGGAGATGACAAAAGAGGCGGCTCAAATAGATAATTCGCATTCATAGGATCATACAAAGCTTGCTACTATTGTCCAATATATCATAAAACATATCTGACTCCCAAAGGTGTTTTCGCAAGACGATAAGTAGATATTTTATAATTAAATAAGTATATATTCCGAGATATATTGGATTAAATTTATTCATATTATACTTATTTAATTATCTTTTATATATTTATCTATCTTTTAATTAAATATAGGATAAAAGAATATTATAACAGAAAAATCTATTGATATCCTATTTTGTTGCGTAGGAGATATTATGTGGCCTAAGAGAAACAAATTAATTTGAAAAAGATATAATATATTATTATATTATGTTAGATTGACCAAGATGTGGGGTCCACAACCAACATTGAAGCAAACACGTACAGGAAGCTAAAATCATGAAAGGATATGATATATCCTTTAGAAAATGGAAAAAGCAGACGTGGGCCCATGAAGAATGGAAATAAATGAATCAAATATATATTCCCATGGTTCAGTAATATATAATCAGTAAAAAGGAGAATCAGATATTGGATGGCATAAATTGGATAGAGATGCGTGGGGCCCAACAAACAAAACCAAAAAGTCATATATATTATTGAAGACCCACACCATCAGGAGACGCACGGGAATAACAATTCAAGGATTCAACGCGAGAGGCAAAATAACGATTGGAGGAGAAAATCGCAATTCAGAGAAGAGGACTCACGGACCACGCACATAGGAGCTGCCGAACGGGAATTCAAGAAGCAAAGGGATAAAGAGCAACAAGCACAGATTAGCAGTGAGGAGCATTGAGCGGATTCTTTGGGAGTCCTTGATTTCTCCTATCTTTTTTTACGCTTTCTTTTTCTCTGAATGTGATTTTCATCTTTTCACGGGTTTTAGATAAACTGACTGAAATTAATCAAAACTAATAGTGGGAAATAATATCTAACCCAAACAAGTTTCATAGCTTAAGGTTGAAAAAAAACTTACCAACAATAATGCTTATACTAAAACCTATGAAAAGATTTAAAATCACATTCGGAGAAAAAGAAAGATAAAGAAAAGATAGGAGAAATCAAGACTCCAAAGAATCCCTCAATGCTCCTCACTGCTAATCTGTGCTTGTTGCTCTTTATCCCTTTGCTTCTTGAATTCCCGTTCGGCAGCTCCTATGTGCGTGGTCCGTGAGTCCTCTTCTCTGAATTGCGATTTTCTCCTCCAATCGTTATTTTGCCTCTCGCGTTGAATCCTTGAATTGTTATTCCCGTGCGTCTCCTGATGGTGTGGGTCTTCAATAATATATATGACTTTTGGTTTTGCTTGTTGGGCCCCACGCATCTCTATCCAATTTATGCCATCCAATATCTGATTCTCCTTTTTACTGATTATATATTACTGAACCATGGGAATATATATTTGATTCATTTATTTCCATTCTTCATGGGCCCACGTCTGCTTTTTCCATTTTCTAAAGGATATATCATATCCTTTCATGATTTTAGCTTCCTGTACGTGCTTTGCTTCAATGTTGGTTGTGGACCCCACATCTTGGTCAATCTAACATAATATAATAATATATTATATCTTTTTCAAATTAATTTGTTGTCTCTCTTGGCCACATAATATCTCCTACGCAACAAAATAAGATATCAATAGATTTTCTTATAATATTCTTTTATCCTATATTTAATTAAAAGATAGATAAATATATAAAAGATAATTAAATAAGTATAATATGAATAAATTTAATCCAATATATCTCAGAATATATACTTATTTAATTATAAAATATCTACTTATCACGCACGGTTTCCAAAAATAAGATCATTATATGGTGGGCCTACAGGTTGCTGAAACAGACTGCTGTCAGGAATATCTAAACCAGATGGAGCAAATGCATAAGCCCGAATGAAATCATAAAATTTGAAGTTTCTATCTTGTGAGATCTCAGAGTACTGGCTGGCTCCACTCATCAAATTACCCATATTCTGATTTTCTTGACTGCGTACCCACTGGCATATTTCAGGAACATATGGTAATCCAGATCGTTGCATTCTCTTAATTCTAGAGTCCCAGTAGTTCTTTATTTCATTATCTGTACTTCCAGACAACTGAAACAGAGAAAGAAGCAGTGAAGAGAAAAGATAACCAAAAATGAGACATGATTACATTTTATTCAATAAAAATAAGGCACGCTATTCAACATATGGTCCTCACTGTAGTTAATACATTTTCTAGCCTACTGTTCCATTATATTTTATCTGTCTTTCCCCCCTCTTACTCTGTGTGAACATGCAATCAGCACATAACATTTGCCTTGTTTTACAAAAGATCTTTAGGTTCTAGGAATGAATACGGGAAACATTTTCTCATTTTCATTATCTATCTTTATTATTCATTTTTACTTTCTATGAAGCAGGTCAAAAACTATGTTCGCTTCTTATCACACACTGATTGTTTTTCTTTAAATAGATTATTAATATATTTAATATTTGTCCAAAAATAATATATTTTATATTTACATGGCACAGCAACCTACATGCATATATTGATATCTCAAGTTATAAATGTTAATTTGATTCTTAGGGTATAACTTACCTTTTTTCGTTGTTTTTTCACCTTTCTCTGAGCTGGGATGTTATATGTTCCGTGGCTTCCTAGGACTTTTCCTGAATTGAATTTTTTTCCGTTGATATCACAAATTTGAACTAATGAACCTTCACTTGGAGCTGAAATTGAAGCTCCTTTAATTATAATCTCAGATATTCCTGAGTGGAGCTTTGAGTAAGACGAAGACGGCTTTTGGCTCTTCTTTCCTTCCTCGTCGGGGGTCTCCTGATCCTTCTCTTCCTCAATCATCTGAAGAGTCGTCGTCAAAATTTTAGAGTTTGAAAATCAAAGAGCAACAAAATATTGAAGAAATCCAACTTACCTGTTGACGACGATCAAGCCTAGCATCTTCATGAGAAAGTAACCTACTTTCTTCTTCAGAATCCATGTGGGTACACCGTCAGAGAGAACAAACTAGCCGAGCCGACTGATCAGGGCCGGGGCTGTGCCAAACAACTCTATGACTAAACGGTACCTTATATATGAAGCTGGTGGAGGAGGGATGGTTTTGGTTTTGGGTTATCTCATCTTTTTCTTTCTTGTTTTCTTATCAGAATCTTATATCTATCTTTTTCTTTCTTAGAATCTTATATCCTCCATCAGATTAAAAAAATGGATGGTTTAGTTTCAATATTTTATAAAATAAATATTTTAAAATTAAATAAATAAATTTAAGATGTTAAAATATGATATTCACAATTATAAGTAAAATATAGACAACATTTTAAAACAATAATTTATAATATGTCAAAATTTTTGGCTGGCTATAAAATATTAAATTTGAAAATTTTATTTTTTTAATATAAAGTTGGAGATAAATAATAGGAAGAAAAAGAAGAAAAATTATTATGATAATATCCTCTCCCATACTCAATCCAATCTCATATATGATACCATTTTGGTCCTTATTATTAGGCAATTTCTAGAATAAATATTTTTTTTATTGAAAAAAAAATATCATTTTTATGGGTATTAGTTATATTTTTTAAAAGATTGTCCTTGTTTAAAATCTCGTTAATTGTAGCTTCTATACCTTTGTTGGATAAAATATCGCGTATTCATAAGATTCAAATAACTAACTTAGGTACTCGAACTTTGGCTAAGGAACTTAACTTATTTTTTAAAAAACACCCTTTTTTATTGAGATGGTGAGTAGAGAGAGAATAAGTGAAAAAAGAAATGAGAGAGTAATTAGTAGAAAAAAGACATGAGAAAGACATATAATTAATTAATGAAAAAAACGTAATAAATTTTTAAACAAACTCAAACTGAAGCTTATAAATAAAGAACCACATACAAAATTGTAGCTTATATATATAATCAGAGGGAGTATTAAATATGAGTAAATTTAGAAGTTTGTTTTTTGTTTTTTAATTTTCAAGCAAAGTTTCTTCTCTAGATATATTATATCTGAATCCATTGATTCATAAATATATTTTAAAACTGGTATAAAATATTTACTAGCGATTATAGGTAAATCTTTAAAAACAGAATTCAAAAAATCGATTCTCCCTAACTGTTGATTCTTGTTTTCAATAATAATCTGATAATGGCAAATAAAAAGATAAATATCATAATCAAAATCTATTTTTCGATCGAAGATTATCAAAATCTGTTTGTGATCGAATATTATCAAAATCTGTTTGTGATCGAAGATTATCAAAATCTGTTACCAGTACTATCTTTGACGTTTTGAATAACATTTAATGGATTTTGTAGAACTTCACCTGCAGGTCACCAACATCAAATGTTCTAACTCATAATTTATTTAATTTTACATTATTTTTATTCCTTAATTTTTTAATATTTTCTTTTCTAATCTATTTAATAAAATTATTTATTATAAATGATGACTTTAACATTTTTTAACGTTAGAAATAGTTCTATTTTAATTTTAGTTTACCAAATAAGAAGTTTTTTTTTTTTTAATCTTACACAATTGTACTTTCACAGAAAATTGATAGTATAAGTGTATACTATAATTCTAAAGTGAAAATAAATCAGAAAAATCAGGTTAAAAAATAAATAAAATAAAATAAAATTCATACAATGCATTATAGAACACCCTAACATTATGAAATCACTAAAAAACATGCAATTGCCGACAGAGTGATTGTTAGCGATGGAATGAATCTTATCCATGGTTAATTTCTTCGTAGCAAAACACTCTCACCAATTACCTGAAAATAATATAAAGTCATTAATCTAAAAGTTAATGAAAAATATACATAATCCAATAAATTAACAAGTATCTGGTTACCAAAACATAAATACGATGAACTCATGGTCTGGTGAGGAAAGCCTCCCTTTAGTCATCAAATTCAAGCATTCAGAATTAAATAATGCATCTTGCTATTGTTAAGTACTAGTGTGTATCTTTTTTTGGCAATCTCAATTATTTTGGTGAGTTATATAATTTAGTTGAAATATAAGATTTAATTCAAAAAATATGGATATTATTGAAATTGAGGTCGATATTCCTCGCTAGTAAATAAGGAAAAATAATAATACAAATACGTACCAAAGAAATTAATGTAAGGTATAGTTTAATTGCGAGGTGATTAAGGACGAGAAATTAGACTTCTCAAGGAGTAGTGAGAATTTTTTTCTTAGTTTACTAAAAATTTAAACTTCCGTAAATGTTGAGGCTCTAACAAACGTATGGGAACATAATTCAAGTAAGTTATGTTACTTCACTAATATTTAATTATGTTCCAATTGAAATTTATATTACTGTAAAAATACTTAAATTTGTATTAATAAAACCTGTGAGGATATTCTTTGAGATATGGACACAGAAAAACTAAAATGATAAATTTCTCCCAACTCCTAACTAACCTTGCTCTAAAAAATAAAGATTAAAAAATGTAAAATATATGTGATACCCTGTTTTAATTCCATAACAGAGTGATACATCCCTTCAAACCAAATAAAGCATCAGACTCTAATACCACCCCATCGACTTTGATACCACTCCATGTGAAGTTTTACTTTAAGCTCTAATATTGTATCAATGTAAGGTCTGGCCTTTATACAATTTAGATGTGTTATTTAATAATGATTTTGAACTACTAAGACAAGTTTGATGCTGGGGAGTAGAAACTTTTCATTAAGAGTTAGAAAACTTTTAACCTAAACACAGGATCTAATCCTAGGAATCAAATCGGTTTTTTGAAAAATTGTAAACTTTCGAAAATTGTAGTTTATCAGTGCTTCAATCTTTTCATTAAAAATCTCATCATTCCTTAAACCAAGATTGATAATATCAGTGCTTCACTAATATTAAGTTTAAACTACTTTGCTCTATGCTTAATCATCCATCACGTTATGGACTCTATTTATACATATTCATTCCTACTGCAATAACTAAGCATATCAATATGGTCTATACCAAGGGTGGATCTAGGGGGCTAGGGGTGGTCCCCGCCCCCTAAAATTATAGAAAGAGACCCAAAATTTTAGAGAATTGTATTTCAGCCTTATAAAAGTTTCACTATTTTCACTTTAGTCCCTAATAATTAATAAAGGTGTCATACAGGCCTAAACTGAAAATATTTAAATTTTTATGAGGCTGAAATATAATTCCTGAAACTTTGGGTCCTTTTCTATAATTTTTGCCCCCCCCCCCCAAAATGTTATTTTCTGGCTCCGCCCCGGTCTATACTACTATGTGTTCTTAATGTCACGGATCGCAGGGAACGCAAGATATTTTGTGCACAAGACACTCTACTGGAGGTTTCTAGAGAACTCCAGACTATGGTAGATACTTGTACATAAGTGTAGAATTGTATAAAAATCTCTAGAATTCTCATGAAAGATGTAAATATCTAGATATTTTGGGAGAAGGTTCTGGAGAGCCAATCTCCACCGTCGGATGTAATTAATCTTAGCCGTTCATTGAGGTGGTGGTACGCTATAAATAGAGGTGCCCACCTCATTTGTAAACCATTCGAAAGCAATACAAGTTCTTTACCATTCCAGAGCTTCTCTCTCTAAGTTTGCTTCTCTCTCTAAAAGTTCTCTTTGCCTTTGTGCTCGTTGCCTACTTGTGAGGGTTCAGCTGACTTAGCCAAGATCAAGGGAGTGATCAAGCTAAGGCCGGCACGGTTTTGGGAGGAACTTGTCTAAGACCGTGACAACGTGGTATCAGAGCTGTGGTTCGAGCTTTGAGTGTGGTTCGTGGGAGCCATTGTGTAGGCAAGGATGTCGGGTACTACTGAGGACATCGTGGTTGGAGAAGAGAGGGGTAGGGAGACTCAACCTCCTCATCAACCAAAGAAGGTTTGGGGCACAAGCAAGTCTCGCCAAATCAAGGATGTTGCCACCTTGACGGTAAAGGTGGAGGCTCGGGAGGCCCCGCAAGAGGTGGTTTCTAGGGTGGACAAAGTGGAAGGAGACTTTGTGACTCTCGAGTCTCACACCCTAGAACAGCTTAGACAACCCGAGGTCGGATCTTGATTCGCACCTCAATGTCGAGGAGGAACGGCCGAGTCCATGAGGAGACTCGAGGCAAAGGTGATGGATGCCATCACCGCCATGCAGATCGCTTAACTCTCTTAAGGCTTCTTTGGAGAGTCAGACTAGGACTCCGCTGGGAGCTGGGACCGGTGGAGGAAGGGAGGTGAGGCTAGACCTCCCTAAACCGAAGGAATTCAAAGGTGTCCGTGATGCCAAAGAGGTCGAGAACTTCTTGTGGCAAATGGAGCGATATGCTGAGAGCATGAACTTGGCCAACGACACGGACAAGGTACGCACTGCTTCCTTATTCCTTACTGATAATGCTATGTTATGGTGGCGTAGGAAGCATGCAAATATGGAAAAGGGCCTTTGCACTATTACAACATGGGAAGATTTTAAGAAAGAGTTGAAGAAGCAGTTCTATCCAGAAAATGTGGTCTATGAGGCTCGGAAGAAGTTGAGGGAACTCAAACACAAGACCACGATTACTGACTATGTAAGGGATTTCACTACCCTCATATTGCAAATCCCCAACTTGACTGGTGAAGAAACATTGTTCTACTTCATAGACGGTCTTCAAAACTAGGCCAAGAACGAGCTCCAAAGGCGTGGCGTAACGAATGTAGATGAAGCTATTACCTTCGCCGAAAGCCTTACCGAGTACTCAAGGGGAGAGAAAGGTGAGTCTTCCAAGCCTAAGTCTTCCAAATCTAATCAAGGAAAAGGTGGGGGAGACAAAGGCAAGGGGATCACCAAGGGAGGACCTAGCAAATCCTTCCATAAGAATCAATATGAGGAGAAGAAGAAGAACAAGAACTACACAATCAGCTGCTTCGTGTGCAAGGGGCCACATCGCATGAGTAATTGTCCCAAGCTTGGTACCTTGTCAGCCATTGTTGAAGGGCAAGATGTACCCAACGAGGAAGGGCCAAGCTCTCAAATAGGGTCTCTTAGACTCTTGAATGCTCTAAAGGCCAAACCGGTGCAACCTGCTCCAAGAAGTAGCGGTCTCATGTATGTGGAGGCCAAACTGAATGGGAAGCCCGTGAAGGTAATGGTGGATACCAGGGCAACCCATAATGTCATTACTCCTGAGGAGGCTAAGCGAGTTGGCCTCTCGGTTACGCAACCACGAGGAGGATGGTTGAAGACTGTAAACGCCCCTGCCAGACCCCTTAATGGCGTAGCAAGTGGAGTAGAGCTATGCCTTGGCACGTGGAAGGGGACCGTGGATCTATCGGTGGCCCCTATGGATGATTTCAAAGTGGTATTTGGGATGGACTTTTTGCGCAAAGCAAAAGCATTCCTCATGCCATGTTATGACTCGGTGTGTATCATGGAAAAGGGGCTTGCTTGCACAGTACCTGCAACAAGTGATGATCGGATTGCTCACTTGTCAGCCATGCAGGTGGAAAAGGGAATTAAAAGAGGGGAAGTCACCTACCTTGCAACTTTGAAGGAGGTGGACTCGAAGGAATAGGATAGTGGAAGCCTTCCCCCTATCATTCAGAACGTCCTCAAGGAGAACGAGGACATAATGGCGCCAGAACTTCCTAAGAGGTTGCCATCTAGACGGGAGGTGGACCATAAGATCGAATTGGAACTGGGAGCGCGTCCACCCGCCATGGCACCTTATCGTATGGCACCTCCTGAGTTGGAAGAGCTAAGGAGACAACTGAAAGGGTTGCTTGATGCTGGGCATATACGGCCTTCCAAAGCACCTTATGGGGCACCTGTCTTGTTCCAACGCAAGCACGATGGATCGTTACGACTCTGCATCGACTATCGGGCCCTTAACAAGGTAACTATTAAGAACAAGTATCATATTCCCTTAATAGCTGACTTGTTTGACAGGCTAGGCAAAGCGAAGTACTTCTCCAAATTAGACTTGAGGTCGGGGTACCATCAAATTCGCATTGCCAAAGGAGATGAACCCAAGACCGCTTGTGTGACGAGGTACGGGTCCTTTGAGTGGTTGGTGATGCCTTTTGGACTAACCAACGCACCGGCGACATTTTGCACATTGATGAATGAGATCTTTCATCCTTTCCTTGATCGGTTCGTGGTGGTCTACTTGGATGATATAGTCATCTACAAAGGACACCTTGGAGACCCATGTAGAACACTTGCGGGCCGTGTTCCAGACCTTGCGTGAGAATGAGTTATATGTCAAGAAGGAGAAGTGTTCTTTTGCCAAGAAGGAGGTGCACTTCCTTGGACACCTCATTCGCCAAGGGACCCTTATGATGGATAAGGAGAAGATCCGTGCTATTGAGGAATGGGAACCACCCACTCGAGTATCTGAGTTGCGATCTTTTCTTGGGTTGGTGAATTACTACAGCGGTTCATCAAGGGCTACTCGCCCGGGGCAGCCCCTTTGATGACTTGTTGAAGAAAAACAAGCCTTGGGAATGGACCAAAGAGTGCCATGATGCCTTTGAGGATCCGAAGGCGCGGTGATGGAGGAACCCGTACCGGCTCTCCCGGATTTCTCTAAGACCTTTGAAGTTCACACGGATGCCTCTGACTTTGCTATTGGAGGAGTACTCATGCAAGAAAGGCATCCAATAGCCTTTGAGAGTCGCAAGCTCAATGACGCCGAGCGGCGTTATACAGTCCAAGAGAAGGAGATGACAGCGGTAGTGCATTGCTTGCGCACTTGGAGGCATTATCTGCTGGGATCCAGGTTTGTGATCAAGACTGATAATGTGGCTACTCGCTATTTTCAAACTCTAAAGAAGTTAACGCCCAAGCAAGCTCGTTGGCAAGATTTTCTAGCCGAGTTTGACTATGTGATGGAGTACAAACTCGGCACGGCTAATGTAGTGGCGGATGCATTAAGCCGAAAAGCAGAGTTAGCATCAATGAGCCAAGCCAAGGGCGACTTGATCACAAAAATCATTGAAGGTATGAACCATGATCCCGTTGCTAGACAACTTGTAGAAATGGCCAAGGAAGGGAAAACCAAGAGGTTTTGGTTAGAGGATGGCCTTCTCTATACCGTTGGAAGACGAGTCTTTGTCCCGAAATGGGAGAATCTACGAAAAGAGCTCATTAAGGAGTGTCATGACTCCAAGTGGGCCGGTCATCCGGGACAAAGACGCACGCTTGCCTTACTGGAAGCAGCTTACTACTGGCCACAAATGAGGGACGAGGTGGAACTTTATGTGAAAACTTGTCTTGTATGTCAACAAGACAAGATAGTGAACCAACAACCTACAGGACTGTTGGAGCCTCTCCCTATACCAAGGCAACCATGGGAAAGTGTTTCCATGGACTTCATTTCAGCTTTACCCAAGTCCGAAGGGTGCGGCTCTATCATGGTGGTAGTAGACCGATTTTCAAAGTATGCAACATTCATAGCTGCCCCAACGGATTGTACATCAGAAGAGGCGGCCAGGCTATTCTTCAAAAATTTGGTGAAGTATTGGGGGCTACCTAAGACAATCATCGGATAGAGACCCCGTTTCACGTGCAAGCTATGACGGAGTTGTTCAAGCTCCCGGGCACCGAGCTACACTTCTCCACGAGTTTTCACCCACAAACCGATGGGCAAACGAAAGGGTGAACTCTTTGTTGGAGTGCTACTTACGGCACTTTGTGAGTGCCAACCAAAAGGATTGGGCCAAGCTACTCGATGTGGCTCAATTCTCTTATAACTTACAAAAGAGTGAGGCAACCGGAAGGAGTCCCTTTGAAGTGGTGATGGGACAACAACCACTCACTCCTCATGCCCTTGCCACCACTTACAAGGGCAAGAGTCCAGGGGCCTACCACATGGCCAAATCTTGGCAAGAACAAGCTGAGGTAACAAGATCATTTCTTGTCAAGGCGGCCAAGCGAATGAAGAAGTTTGCAGATAGGAAGAGGCGTGCTTCTGAGTATCAAGTGGGAGACATGGTAATGGTGAAGCTTCTTCCTCAACGATTCAAAGTGTTCCGACAGGTACACAAGGGCCTCATCCGCAAATATGAAGGCCCGTATAAGATTGTGGGGAAAGTAGGAAGGGTTTCCTACAAGCTGGATCTACCCCCAAACCTGAAGATTCATCCCGTCTTCCATGTTGGTATGCTCAAGCCGTTCCATGAAGACGTGGATGATCTTGGTCGAGCCATCTCGACAAGAGCACCTCCGACCATGATCAAGTCATTTGATCGAGAAGTAGAAGAGGTGCTAGCTGACCGAGTTGTGCGGCGACGAGGGGTACCACCAAGTACCCAATACTTAATCAAATGGAAAGGATTGCCAAAGAGTGAAGCCACATGGGAACCTCAGGAGGATCTTTGGCAATTTGAAGACCACCTACACCGGTACAAAGACAAGTCAGTGACGAGGACGTCACCGGATTAGGGGGGAGAGTGTCACGGATCGCAGGGGAACGCAAGATATTTTGTGCACAAGACACTCTACCGGAGGTTTCTAGAGAACTCCAGGACTATGGTAGATACTTGTACATAAGTGTAGAATTGTATAGAAATCTCTAGAATTCTCATGAAAGATGTAAATATCTAGATATTTTGGGAGAAGGTTCTGGAGAGCCAATCTCCACCGTCGAATGTAATTAATCTTAGCCGTTCATTGAGGAGGTGGTAGGCTATAAATAGAGGTGCCCACCTCATTTGTAAACTATTCGAAAGCAATACAAGTTCTTTACCATTCCAGAGCTTCTCTCTCTAAGTTTGCTTCTATCTCTAAAAGTTCTCTTTGCCTTTGTGCTCGTTGCCTACTTGTGAGGGTTCGGCTGACTTAGCCAAGATCAAGGGAGTGGTCAAGCTAAGGCCGGCACGGCTTTGGGAGGAACTTGTCTAAAACCGTGACATTAAGGTATCTATACATACACACACGTTACATTAGCCACACTTGGCTAATTCCAAAAAATATCTAATCATAAAGGTATGTCGCTTCTCCACCTTCTCAATTAAATAATGCATCTTGCTGTTATTAAGTATGTATTTTTTTGGGGGGAAATCTCACTTGTTTTGGTGAGTTATATAATTGAGTTGAAATATAAGATTTAATTAATAAAAGATGGATATTATTGAAATTGTTATTGATATTCCTGGCTAGTAAATAAGGAAAAATAATACAAATATCTACCAAAGAAATAAATTAAGGTATGGTTTAATTTAGTTGCGGGTAATAAAGGACGAGAAATTAGACTCTCCAAGGAGTAGTGAGAATTTTTTTTCTTTAGTTTACTAAAAATCCAGACCTCCCGAAAAAGTGAGGCTCTTTCATAACCAATGAAGTAAGGGAACAAACTCAAGAAAGTTATGTTACTTCCCTAATATTTAATTATTTATGGCATATTTTCAAATTGTTATGTCCCAACTGAAATTTATATTACAGTAAAAATATTTAAATTAGTATCAGTAAAACCTGCGAGGATATTCTTTGAAATATGGACAAAGAAAAACTAAAATGATAAATTTATTGCAACTCCTAACTAACTTTGCTCCAAAAATGCAAAATAAAATTTATGTGACACCCTACTTTAATCTCATAATAGAGTGACACAATCCTTCAAACCAAATAAAACATCAGGCATACCAATCCTTGTGAAGCCATACCTTAAGCTCTAATACTATACCAGTCTAACGTCTTGCTATAACAATGTAACGTCTTGCCTTTACACAATTTAGATGTGTTATTTAATAATGATTTCGAATCACTAAGCCAGGTTTGATCTGTGGAGTAAAAACTTTTCATTAAGAGTTAAAAAAACTTAACCCAAAAACAAGATATGATCTTGGGAATCGAATGGACTTTCTAAAAAAATTATAAACTTTTGAAAATAGTTTATTAGTAGTTCAATCTCTTCATCAAAAATCTCATCATTCCTTAAATCAAGATTGATAGTATTAGAGTACTTCACTAATATTAAATTTCATCTAGTGCTCTACCCTATGCTTAATCATTCATCACGTTATGGGCTCGATTCATACATAGCAAACCTTACAACAATAACTAAATATAATATCAATATGGGTTTCAACTACTATGTGTTCATAAGGTATATATACACACTACATTAGCCACACTTGGCTAATTCTACCCCAAAAAATAAAATTCTAATCATAAGGGAAAGATTATACAGAATGACAAAAAAAACTAAGCTATCCAACTTCTCAACTTTGTCAATCATCGGCAATAACCACACCTTTACCTTTCAAGCTCCTTTCCTTTTTCTTTATATCATTTTAAGGAAAGGGGTGAGATTCTTGAGAATCCTAGCACTAACCACAAAGTCACAAAAATCATAACATGCAAGTTCACGAAGCATGCAAAACAAGTCATCAAATCAGCTATCAGTATATTTAGCTGGTATTCACTATGCAGCACAATCATCATGAATCATGGGAACACACAGCCAATATTTACACAGATTGCACATCAGATCTACAAGCCCAGAGACACACAATCCAATAATCATGCAAAATGCACATCGATCTTATAGCCTTATTAGGACTTACAAAATCGAGACACACAAATCATAATCAAATAACCCATATATTTATGAAACAAATATAATCGACAGCACAAACAAAGATGCAGAACAATTGCATAACAAATTAGAGAAAGAGTTACTACATTTTGAACTTTCCAAAATTGTACCTTCACCAAAGTCCTTTTTTGTTCGCTTTTCTCTTGAGCTCAGATAACCGCCAATTCCTATAATTTTGAAATTCATATAAAGATGGGTCATTGCTCATTCTAATCTTAATAAAATATTTAAAATTATGTTCTTCTAGCACCCACTCATAAAGCTTGTCCTTTTTATATAAATTAGTTGGCCATCATTGATAATCATTTACCCTTATGTTATTATATACTCACTAAGACAAGTTTAAATACCCACTACCCTCTATAACCAGACCATTAATTCCACAAACTAGCCTTTCAAATCTTACCCAAAACTCTCAACTCATTGCTAGTTGCAATTATCCAAAACTGTGATCATTTTTAGACCTAACAAAAATTCTGCCTCTAATTTTTCAAGGAACTTTAAAAAAAATATCAAAAAATCATAACTTAGTCTAGGAAACTACAAATGAGGCAATTCCAATTCCTACTTAAACCTACGTAAGCCTAATTTAAAGGAAAAATAATTCCTATAACAATTTACAATTATAACCTCAGAGAATTTGCAAAAAATGGTTACCACCCAAATCTGGAAAACAAATTCTCTCAGTTTTTCTTGTTTAATTTGAAAAATTCATATCTTTGGTTCTAGACTTCCAATTAATGTGTTATAGGATTCATGTTGAATATTAAGAGGTTTAATATCTCCACACCAAATTTCACAGACAAAAAATATCGTTTCCTCTATCAAAACCTCACACGAATTGAAATCCAAAATTGGAAAACAGGATCGAACCCAGTTTTTCCTGTCTAACTTGAAAATCTAGAACTTTCATTCTAGACCTCCGATTAATATGTTCTCAAAATCATTTTAAATCTTAAGATGTGTACTATCTCCATACCAAATTTCACATACAGAAGAAATCGTTTACCTGGTCATACCTCACACAAATTCGACGGCCTCACAGATTTTCCACAAGAGACACTCGGCCTTGCAACTTTATTTTAACCACATGTTTCTTCTTATTGTGTGCTCTTTTTTATATTCATCTTCTAGAACACATATTGAAATATCAAAAACTAAAAGAAACCGAGCCAAACTCACTGAAAAACTCAAGCTTTAACTTATAAAATAGACACGTAAGCTTTGTTTTTCGGACAAGAAACTAATATGGACGAGATGACATGCAATATCAAATTCAAGCCTAAAACGTTAGAAATCTGATACCATTGGACCCTACACTGCATGCTTGATTTCGGTGCTTCAATACAGAGCCAAAGAACCTCAAAAACAACCTCAAATTCGACAGGCATGCAGCAAAGAAATTGTCATAAGCTCTCTTTCACTAACCCATGAGTTTCAGATCCCAACAACTCTCAAAACCTCAGCAAATGTAGGAAACAAATATGGGAAAAGAATTAGGAGGTTCACCTTAATCTAATAATCGATTTGCATGTGAGTTCCGGCCTCTCTCTCTCCCCCCCCCCCCTCTCTCTCTCTCTCTGTGCGCGCGCATTCTTTCGGTTGTGCTGGCCAAAACGAGGACCTAAGGGAGCTAGAATGGTTTTAGTGGAGGGGTGTGTGTGTCGAGAGATATAGGAATGAGTGTGTGCGAGAGGTGTGTGTGTGTGTCGTGCGTTAAGAGAGTGGGAGGGTAATTGTGGGGTCCACTCATAAAAATATATAACTCATTTGAGCCTCTTTATCCCCTACAAGACTTATGGTTGCAACTTGATCCTTTGTTCATTTAGTTGCAAATATTAGATAGGTGTTGAAAATTCATCATTAATACCATATAAGGATTTTGTTCCTCAATTAGCTTCTCTAGGTGATAAAATATCGACTCTAAAATTTATTGGCCAAAATTTATCCTCTAACTATTTTTCCTTGAATTTCAGGGAAAATAGCCTCTAAATTCCAAAAAAATAGCTTTAAAACTATTTAGGCCAATTTTTTGTAATTAATCCCTTCATAATATTTCTTGATCCTCAAAATAACATTTCATAACTTTCCCCCAAATTTTTCAAGTAGCAAAATAATTTTTAATAATTATCTTAAACTTTTCCTTATAATAAGCTTATAACTTTTGACTCCTACTAGCTTAGCAGCCTTTTTATCTCAATTTTATTCCTAAAATTATAGCCTCAAAATTTGGGATGTTACATTTTACGATATATTTTCAAACATAACTATTTTAGGGGAAGCATTTTTAAAAAAATTAATTCAACTTTATAAATTCAAATCCATTACTATAATATTTTAATTATCGTACTTTTTTTAAAAAAAAAAAGTTTATAGAAAATTAGTTAACCTCATTCACTTATAAAAAATTACTTTTTGTCCCAATTAATATACATTATTTAGTTACTATGCCGTTAGATATTTTAAAACCAAAACAGAAATATTTTTCCCAAGGCTTAGTTTCTAATATATTTTTGGGCTTACTACTTTTTTGTATTGGGAAAAAATCTCTTATGTTATAAATAAAACGGAAACACGATGAGAGAAAGAGTAAGAAAAAGAGAGAAGATTCTTATTCACTATTCAAGATGTATATAGTATATAACACATGCCCTCCATTTATAGGCATAACTTTACAATCTCAATAGAATCAATATATACATATTAGATGACAATAAGAGATAAATGTGGGCAAATCGGGCTTTTCTCGATCAGGTCCTCTTTTCCGGGACACTGACTTAATAGCCGAAATCCCCTTGAAGCATCAACATCTCATCTTGTCGAGGTACCGCTTCGCACGTTGCGCGTTAGCTTCGAGCATCCGTTTTCTTGCTCGTTCCGCTTCCGCGCATCCATTTGATTGCTCCGATTGACCTAATTCCATCAGTAGTTCGAGCGGATACCACCCCGGATGCATAATATACAAGTGCCGCTTGATCCAGGTTCGATAAAGGGAAGCATAGCTGGAAAGGGGAAAGATCAATAGAAAAGGGAAGGCTAGATGGAATTGAGTTGTGGCGGGATGCTGGAGATAACTGAGATAATGGGGGATAATGAGGATATATGGAGATCCACACAAATATTATATTCATAACACTCCCCTTTGATATCCATCATATACGAATGTGCCTCATTAACAAAACTTTAATTAGGAAAAACCTAATGGTTAAAATCCTAGGGGAAAAAAAGAGTACATTGTTCATTGACACACTATCCAAGGTCGCTTTACTAGAAAACCCAAAGGAATAAAATCATAGACAAGTGAAAAAGAGTATAGCACATATTAGCTCCCCCTCTTGATAACGTGAATTGAAACCTTTGAATCTGCCAAGTCTGATGTGGCAAACAAGGTTTCCAAATATTGTTGCAGGAATTGACTTCTTGAACAAATTTTTTAGAATTCATCGGAACAGATTTGCTGAATATTCATTTCACTCTCTTTCGTTGATGTAATCCATTGTAATGTCTTCATATTGCTAAATAATTATTTCATGCTAATAAGCATATGATATATCTAGTCATGTATGACAAGCTAGATACACACAAGTGGTTTAATTATACTAAGATATGATACTTTTAGATCAAGTATTTCTTTATTATCTTTTTGAGGTATAAAGACATGATACTTCTTGACCAAGCATTTCTCTAAAGGGGCAAAAAAAAAAAAAAAAAAAAGCCTATTTTATTCTTCTCAAATCCTTTATTTCTAATGCTTTCTTCAAGTAATTCTTAACTTCAGCAAGCTCTTCAGGAATTTAAGTAATTCACAGTTTTTGCAAACTCTTCCAAAGTTCCAGAGATATTTAAGCTCTTCAACATAAATTGTACGTAATTATAGTAAACTCTCTTTCAAATATTTTCATAAAATACCTGGATAGAATAGATATCTTATATCATTTCTTCAACATATATTTACCTAGTTCGTAATATCATGTACACCCCGGTTGCTCAAATCAAATAAAGTGCCCGTTTGGATGGGCTTTTAAAAAAAGTGCTTTTTTTTAAGTGCTTTTTTTTAAGCTCCAAATTGGAGCTTTTAAAAAAAGGAGCATCTTGGCTTTTTTTTGTGACTTTTACTTTTTAAAAAAAAAAAAATCATCTAAACACATAAATTAATTAAAAAGACATTTTTTTTTTGCATTAAAAAAGTGTTTTTTTAATCCAAAAAGCCCATCCAAACGAGCCCAAAGTCTTGATTGAATTGTCTGCTTCTAGCAACTTCAATCCTTTAGGGAGTATCATATACTTTGACCGTATGCTTCTCGCAACTTGAATTCTTCAAGGACTATTATACGTTTATATCTAAATCCATGTATGTATTTGATCCTTCGAGGATTTTATAAGAATTTGCTTGGATATATATACTCCTAACATTTTAAATCCTTCTAGAATTCACATATAATTCACAATTATATAGTGAGTCATGGGTTATAATCATGTTCTCAAGATGCATATCAAAATTTCATATATTGTGAAGCTTCCAAATTAGCAAGACATATGAATATTTAATCCACCATAAGATAGGTCTATCAACATTGAATTTGAATTTTCAAAATGTATTATGATCGTATTTCTCCCTTTTCATACAAAAGTGCTCATTCATACACTACTAGCATTGCACTTTGGGTGCTCTGGCTAGAAATATACAAATTTACGTTATAATATTGCATGTTGCATCTTTTCTTTTTTTGCTGGCCAAGTATATTTAAGTATGTATCTCATGACATATTTATATACAAGATCCTCATTTAATCACATGATATTATTGACAACTTCATCTTTTTTTTTTCCCTTTTTTTATGACATAACCGATTGAGATATATTTCTTTCAGGTAATTCGAACCTCTTTTGAGGTCTTATAAATAGTTATGCCTTAATTCATGCCTCCTCAATACGATCATGTTGATCATTTTCTCCATTTTCTTTTCATTTGAAACCCATCACTTTCTCATGCTTCAGGCATGTCGCATTTTTCATTTATACTATTTGGAGCATTTTCCAGCTAGAACATGAGATATGAGAATTCTTATTTAGGTCAAGAACTGCATCTGTATATTTTAAACTATATTAAGAATGAAATACTTGATGAACTTTTGGTTCACACTATTATATTTGATGATTTACATTTGATGCATTCAATGTATTTTCTTTTCCAACTACTTATTTTCTCCCCTCTCATGTTGAGAAAACTTTGTTGAATGACAATCAATTAATCATACAATATAAGTCTTATAAATCCATTTGTTTTCTATAGAAACATCATTTTGTTTCATTTAGAGACAAACAAGAAAAATGAGGTTTTTACCCAACATTTATCCCAACTTTCTTTAAATATCCATATATGTGTAATACTGTGGTGGAATAATAGGAATACATTTACACATTCAAAGTTTCAAGATGAAAATTATTTGGCTCATTACCAAAAGTCAATTATAATTGGAGAATTTATAATACGTTGTTGGCTTAATGCATTTATATACTGCAATATGTAAAATCAATAATCCCAACAAGAAATGGGAATTTTTTTCTCATAAATTTTGAGCTAGCTATATATGGAGGCTTTTGATAAATAATTTCGCTAGACTATTATAGTCTGAAAATTGTGCACTACAATAATCTATTCGTACAACTTTGCAAACTTCAGTTGCAAACATGTAATCATTTCATAAATGCGTTTATCAAATTTATTGAGTAATTGTTTGGTTTACATGCTATTTGAATGGACCTATATATATATATATATATATATATGAGTTTTATATATTTCTAGAAATTCAGAAATGCATCTCAAATCATAACTGGTGATATTCTCATAGTTAATATTCTTTGAGAAAAAATAGTATATAATACTATGTTGACCATTCATGAAAAATCTTCTAGAATGAATGTGAAATTGTCAATACATGATGTATAATAATTTGTTGCATCATACATGTGACTTGATGATCAAATTAGTCACGCTAACCATATATTTGTTTGAATCAATAACTTTTCAATCTCTATAACGTATGGCAGAATTGAAATATTCACCCAACATGTATATATATTTTTCTTATTCCTATATGAATCTCCATAAACATTAGTCTTCAGTACCATTACAAAAATCTCTTCAAATATATTTTGCTATGCTAGAACCACTAGCAATTTAGTATGAACTATTAGCCTTCAAGACTATATTTTTGAAATATATATATATATGTATGTATATATATATATATATATATATATAAATACACGTGGTTGATATATTACTCATAAGCATATTAAATTTAGAGATTTTCTCTTTTCTTTTGGTACAACACATTTCAACAAACATCAGTTTGCAACACCTTCAAGTAGCCATAGTTACATACAAATTTGGTTGAGAAGTGGTATATATATATATATAACTCTTTTGATGTGATCATAGCAAAATAAATATGCTAATTAGTCTTCGAGCCTATTACTTTTTAGTGACATTATTTTCTAGGAGTAATTAGTCTTCAAGACACTATTTATGTCATTCGATATTTTAATCACGAACCTTCAGGACTTTAGTCAAAGTACCACGATTTTTCTTCTCATGCCATGGTTTAAATCGTACGGTGGACTTTTACAAAATAACCATTGTCTAATTAAGAAATCGAGAGTATCATTTGTGCTGGCCTTAAAATTATAATATCAATAAATATTAATATTTTGTTCTGTTAACTACCTCGCTAAAGAGTTAATTCCATTTTCATGAACTGCGATAAATTAGAACTTAATAAATTAAGTTGATTCTGTTAAATTTTCTCTATATGCATGAATGTAAATTATTTATGCATTAAAAAAAAAAAAATCGATATCCTTAAACAGGATCTCTCAACTCTCAGTCAACACATCAATCCTGACCTCTAGCCATCAAATAGACACATGTACAAAATATGCATAGAATCAATGGTTGATCTTTGATGAGGCCAAACGGGGCCATGGCCCCCCCCCAAAAAAAAAAAAATTAAGCATGCAAATTCAAGTGGGAATGTGAGATCTTTTGGTTTAAGCCGGTGGCAGATCTTTGATGATGGCCCCCCAAAAAAATTAAGGGTGTGCATGGTAACGCTCCCAAAATAAGTTTTTTCTTAATTTCTGTGCTCCAGAACAAAAATGGATGGAAAATGTGTTTGGTAAACCCGGTTTTTCTTTTTTTGCTCCCGGGATGAACCGGTTTATTTTTTGTGCTGGGGAATAAAAAAAAGAAGCTGAAAATTTCTGCTTCTCTGTTCCAAAGCACAAAATGAGAATCATTTTTCTAAAAAAAAACAAAGACTCCATCCTCTTTGAAGTAGAAATTTACCCTCGTTCACCACCACCACCGGCGCTGCCACCACCACCATCACCGCCACCCCACTGCCACTACCACCATCGCCACCACCACCACCACCACTGCCACCATCCCACCACCGCCGACACCACCGCCGCCACCACCGCCGCCCCACCACCAATCCACCGCCACCACCACCACTACCACCGCCGCCACCACATAAATAATTTTTTGAATATAAAAATTATATAAATAATTTTTTTTAGGAATGAAAAAAAAAAATGTGTTACCAAATGTAATTCGATTCTCGGAGTAAAAATAAAATGGGTTAACAAACGTAATTCTAATTCTCGAACTCTTCCAAAGCACGAATCGAAAAAATTGTTTCATCTCGAAAAGCTTGATCTTTAGCAAATGAATGGTTGCCATGCACACCCTAATCATGCAAGTTGAATATGAGAATGTGAGCTCTTTTGGTTTAAGCTACCGAATGTAGGAATTGTTCAACTAATTAATTAAATATAATGGACAATGAGAAATTAAATGTGATTGATTGATTATTCCAATTATGTCAAAAATCCATCAAGATCACTCATACCATTTTCACACCTTTTGGCGTAAAGTTTAACATGCAAGTTGGATTCAACATAAAAGCTAGATAATCATACTCCTTTGGCCCCAAATTCCCCCCCCCCTTTTTATTTTCATTCCTCCCCGCGGCCCCACTCACAAACGTTAGACATTAGTGCACGCTTCTATTATTCTCTCAATCTCCCTTGATAACTCAATAACGAGAACAAGAGCGAGGAACACGCCCGTTATTCTCCCAATCTCCCATGATAACTCATTTGTGATTTTTCGGCTCTTGCAAAATTCTCCCATCTTATTTCTTTGCTCGATCAAATCCATATTTACTTTGTATGGTATTGATTTGATTCTTTTCTAATATAAAAAATGTCTTAATCGGTAAATCTTGTTGAAATTGTCGAGTTTGATAAATTATTTTCTTTTTTTCTTTCTTCATTTCCTTCTTTGTTTTCATTCTTTCATTTTGTTTGTCAGTTTCGGTGAGAAATGATAGTAATAGATATCTTTGTCAGTATTCACAACTAAAACTAAATTTGTCACTCCCCTATATTTGCCGGTCTATACCAAATATTATGATCTTTGGATAAATATTTGCCCCCCCCCCCCCAAAATATTTATCCCAAGATTCGCCATTGCATAGAATTCCACATCTTAACACCCTAATTAACATAAATTAGGAGCTAAAGCTACCTTTATAACCAGAGCTTTACAGGAAGCAAACTATATTCTAAAGCATTTATAAATAATCACTTCTCATACTTTTTTGGGTTAAAACCGTACTCCTTCAAATTTTGTTTCTCATTTTATTTTTTGGAAAAAAGGAATCATCATTTATAAAGTAAAGGTTTGTTTCCTGATCAAAGGCTAGGGGAAAAGGTACTAAGAAACTATTTAATTAAATATCAAACGGACGAGTAGAAGTACTGAAACAACTAATTAACTAAATAAACTAAATCCGAAGATAAGGAATTAGACGAGCCAATCCGTAAAAACGGATTTCCATTTATTATTTTATTTTATTTTTTTTATTTATAGCATATAAAGCAAATCTTTCATTGAATCATAATCGAGGAAGGGTGAAACCTTGTAACCACAAATTCAAATACCAACATTAATTAAGACATCAAGTTTAGGAAAAATAAGAAAAGTTTCAAAATAATAAAAGATCTCCGGTGGAAGATAATAAATCAATTAGGACCACATTTAGACATCAAGTTCAAGGCCGATAAATTGGAAGATGAAGAAAGAGAGATGGCGGCCCAAGGTACATGCGGAGGGTAAGAGATTCGACAGCAAATCGAGAGCCAATAATCAAACGGCAGTTTCACTAACAACGTTCCCCACTGCTTTGTAAATCGAACGGTAGCCTTGCATACGTTTTGTATGGGGTAATATTTAAATTTCTGCAAGTGACAGCCTCCTGCAGCTCCATGAATAATCTAAGAAAAAAAAATCTACAAAATAATCAACTCATCAAGGGAAAAAAGGCAACTACGATAAAAGAAAGAGAGAATATTCTTATTCACTATTCTAAGTGTACAAAGTACATAAAACAAGCCCTCTATTTATATGCATAACTATACAATCTCAATAAGATCCATATCTAAAAATTAAATGACAATAAGAAATGTATGTGGGATACTAGAGATAATAGAGATAATGGAGATATACGAATATCCAAACAAATATTATATTCATAACACTTCCTACCTTCTTCTTTTTTTCACTCTCCAATGTCCTCCTTCACACAAGTGGTACCGTCCTGGTATGTCATGCAAAATAAATGAAGTTTTCTGATATATAGGATCAAAGTGAATAACTATCCATACTGATATGAGAAACCTTTTTTTTTTTTTTTTTATAAGATACTGATATGAGAAACTGTTAAGCAGCATTTGAAAAAACAGTTTCCCTTTTTTCCACAATATCATGATTAACTACCATGAATTCATCCCCTAAATCAAGCCACCCACCCTACTTACCGGACACTTTTTCACAGCCCGCAAGACATCTCAAATGGTAGTAATAGCCTTCGTACTCACATAAAGCCCTTGTCACTTCAATTAGATTTATGTCTCATCAGAAATAACCACGTAGCCTTAGAATAGTCATCCACTACTGTGAGAAAATATGTAAATCCTTGATGAGTGAGTGTCTTATATGGACCCCATATATCTATGTGTATGAGCTCAAAACAGTGAGTAGTTTTAATACAAGAAGAGGAAAATGGAAAGTGAGTAGTTTTAATACAAGAGGAGGAAAATAGAAATTTGGTTTGCTTAGATTGAACACAGATATCACATCTGTAATTTAGTAATTCAGTGTCATTAATTGCAAAATTCAAATGCTTCATTACAGAAAAAGGGGCATGACCTAATCTCCTATGCCACAAACATACAAGCAGGCTATTAGCAACCCTGAATGCGTAAAAGCCATGAAGGTTGAAATGAAGGCTTTGGAACAAAATCAAACATGGCAGCTGGTGCAGCCGAAAAACAAGCAGGCCATTGGTTGTATGTGGGTATATAAGGTCAAGTATAATTCTGATGGTAACATAGATAAATATAAAGCTAGATTAGTAGCAAAAGGATATAGTCAAAGAGAAGGGATCGATTATCATGAAAATTTTTCCCCTGTTGTAAAAATATTTACAGTTAGGCTGGTATTGAAATTGGCAGCTATGTATTCATGGAATCTTTATCAAATGGATGTCTATAATGCCTTTTGCAGGATGACCTCCAACAAGAGGTGTATATGAGATTACCTCAAGGTTTCAAAGGTAAGGGAGAGAATGTTGTATGTAAGATTAAAATTAAAGTCCCTCTATGGACTTAAACAGGTTTCCCGCCAATGGAATCAAAAATTATCTCAAGCCCTTATTAAGGGTGGTTTTGTCCAAAGTAAAAGTGACTATTCTCTGTTTACTATGGATTGGAATGACCAAGTGGTATTTGTCTTAGTATATATAGATTACTTGTTGATTACTGGTAGTTCTGAAGAAGGCATTAGTTATGCCAAGGGTCTATTGTATGATAATTTTAAGATTAAAGACCTAGGACATATGAAATATTTTCTAGGCATAGAGATAGCTAAATCTGAAAAAGGTGTGGTTTTATCTCAACGAAAGTTTGTATTGGATTTGTTATCTGACACAGGTATGAGTGGATGTAAATCATTGAGTGTTCCAATGGCACAGAATTTGAAATTAATGTTTTTTCAAGAAGGAAAACACAATGTACAGGATCTATGTAAGAACGCATAACAGTATCGTCGCTTGGTGGGACTAACCATGACTAGACCTGACATTTATTTTTGTGTGCAGACATTAAGCCAGTTTATGCAAAAGCTGACTAAGTCACACATGGCAGCGGCTAGAAATGTTCTTAGATATCTAAAGGGTACCATTGGACTTGGTATAAAGTTGAGTTCGATGAAAATCCTAATTTAGAATGTTTTTGTGATTCAGATTGGGCTTCTTGTGGGATTACACGGCGTCTGGCCTCTGGATACTTGCTGAAATTTCGAGGTTCTCTTGTGATGTGGAAGACAAAGAAGCAAACCACGGTGTCAAAGTCATCTCGCAAAAGCTGAATATAGGCGCTCAATATGGCCACATCTGAAATAGTTGGGCACTGGGGTTGCTTCGTGACTTGCGGATTCCATAAACAAAACCTGTGCGAATTCATTGTGACAACTTTGCAGCAATCCACATCGCTGCAAATCCAGTTTTCCATGAGAGAACGAAGCACATTAAGGTAGATTGCCATTTTATTCGTGATAAGTGGCGAGAGAAAGTGATTGATCTTGTGCATGTTCGTTCTCATGAGCAAGAGGCTGATTTGTTAACTAAATTAGTATCAGGAGATATGCAACGCAAATTGTTAAGCAAATTAGGGTCTATTGATATATTTGCGCCCCCAACTTGAGGGGAGTGTTAGTGTATATAAATATTGTAATATTACAATATTGTGTGTAATTGATTTTTGGTAATTATAAATATTCTTTTACAGGACAGTTAGGAAGTTAGGAGTAATGTTTGTCTATAAATAGTCTCTATAGCATATCATTTTCTGATGATGTAAACCTTCTATGTTAATGAATAAGAAGTTTTTCATTTTTGCCTATTGAGAGGTAATCAGGGTTGAGATATTCAACATCAATGTTACTGGGAATTTCATTTTTGCATTTCATGCACTTTTTGGGAGTTTCTGGAACATCCAGTAAATATATTATTATCCTTTGGCCACAACCCAGACAACATCTTTGAGTTCCAAGACCGGCAACGACTCACATGGAAATAGTAGTCTTTTTTCTCATAGACGATAAAAGACCTCCTTCCATTTTCATGAGAATTTCATATTTGCAGATAGTACAATGTGTCTCTGACTTAAAACAAGCACCTGAAACGCCCACCCAAGGAAAAAGGAGTATATTTTCGCCAAAATTTGGGAAGCATTTTTTGTTTCTTAGAAGATAAAAGAGACAGTGTTTTTTGCTTTCTTGCATGATCACGAGTAGTCTCTCCTTTAGACATCGAGTCTTAGACTTGGCCGCCAAAGACTAAAGAATGAAAGGTTATATCTACGGGAGGAAAGTTGATGGAAAATGATTATCCTTTGTGATTTTTATACATAATTAAAGAAGTAAATGAAAGCATTGATGCTAGACTGCTAGTAAACGTACCACTCTCTTTCCCTAATAAAATAATAATCCAGTTCAACATGCCCAACTTCTGTTCAAATTTAAAATTTGGATGAATCTTTGAGTCATAAATCTTGCTGATGATTTATCCAGAAATAATTATTTACATTATTTCATATTTTTTAATAAATAATTACATTTTTAAAAATAATTACTTTTGAAAAAAATTAGGTTCTTTATTGTTTAAACTTTTGAAAAATAATTAAAATCCGATAAAAAAATAAAATTTATGAATATATTGATAGGGAGTTTGGAAATCATAACATATAAAATTTATTCAAAAATTAATGAAATAAGTAAATTGTTAGAGAAATTAAACTTTTTGAAAAAATCCTTATCATTCGAATTTTTTGCTAGTCTCTCTTTACTACTAATCAGAGCCGTTCCTTCTTCACCACTTAATCCTGAAGTTGACTCTAAAGATCCATTAATGCAAATCTTGTCTTCTTCTTCCACTTTTTCTTCTTCTTGTCTTTGTTCCACCACTTCCTTTGGTTTTGTGTCCTCCTAAAGCTTGAAAACATGGGAAATATTTATTACAGACGTCACATGCATATATAGCTTTGTGATGGCTCTTCTTTTCACACTTCTTATCATCAGCGGTTCTCCTTCTGACTTGATCATCTCTGGACCTAATTTCATCTTCTTATTATTGAGCTTCTTCTCTTTGACCATGCTGATCACTTTCATATCCCACATTATATTCTGAGCTTCCAATTCTTCATTCCCATCTCTACCCTCTATTTTCTCCTTGCAATCACGGTCCTTCATGACATTCTTCTTCCTTTTTCTTGACTGGTAATAGTGCAGCTGCTTGAAGAGTAGGTTTGTGAGGAGGAAGACGATCTCGAAGGGGGAGTTACCGTAGAGATGCATACGCATAAGGGTTTGAGCTGCAATATGATCTGCTTCTGCTTCTCCAATGCTTTTTCTTCCCCTCTATCTTTCTTGAACCAGCTTTCAGAACAAGATGAAGAAACATCGACGGGTACTGATAATTATTCTTATGAAGTTGAAGATGAAGACCCATTATCTTGTACTTTCATAAACTCTTCTGAAGAAGGTAGAGCGTTATCAGTAGTAGTGAAAGGACCATACCTCTCCAATCCCTATCAGGATAATAGGTCCGTTCAGCGACTTCTTCGATGGGAAGCCCTTGTTGAACAAAAGGCAACGGAAATATCTCCAAGAAGAAAAATTGATGAGTAAATTTAGAAGTTTTTTTCGTTCATCTTCAAGCAAAGTTAACTGGATGCCAACAAAATTTGATTCAATTGATAAATAGTTATCTCATAACCATAACAATTAGAATGTAAGTTTGAATCTATATTGATAAACAGTTATCTCATAACCATAATTAGAATGTAAGTTTGAATCTATATTGATCTATAAATACCTTATAAATACTCTCGTAAGTGCTAAATGAAATTAATGGGATGGGAGAGATAATGGTATACACATTGTTAATTCTTATTGCAGTCTACAAAGAATAGATTTTACTTCCCTAAAAGACATCCGTTTTTTAAGATGGAAGTAAAAAATAAATGTGGTGGCATTTTTATAATCATAAGAAGGAATTTCGACATATTGACTTCCCTATTTAGAATTGAGATGCCTGAAGTCCACTTTAGGTATTCAATTAGTAAAGAGACACCAAAAAAAAAAGGCAATTTCGGCATCCCAATCCAAAAAGAAACGCCAATAAAATATTCATAAATTGTGCAATTTCAACCCATAAAATATTCTAAACACCAATAAAACCCCATAAAAATTGCAGTAAATAAAATGGATTTATCAGAAAGCAGATTTTACTTGAAAGAAGGATGTTGGAGTTGCAGAATAATTTTAGAAATTTAAAATTTTTATCTGCAAATAACTTGTCGTTTTAGTCCTTAACTCCCCCTTGTTTATAAGCTACAAATAATTAATTTTTATCATGTTCAAACTAAATTGATGAAGTCTGGTTATCTGACAAATTGTTTTTCCAAAATCCACTCTTGCAACATCGGTTGCACCATCTTCAAAAACAATTTATCAGGCCAGTTTATCTGATAAAAGAAATTCTCAAACCCCATTCTTTCAAAATCTGCAGCAGCATCTTCAAACCGTTATTGAACTGAGATTAACTGATATAACAACTGTAGCTTCTGATGAAGGTAACAGAATTTCTCAAGACTAATCCAATCTCTCGTATCGAAAAGGTACAAACAAGTCAAGCAACGCACAAATCAAGACAACCAACTTCCTAGATTATAGCAAAAAAAAAAAAAAACTTCCTAGAGGTCACCGGTCTCATTCCCCAACCAACCCCAGTCGAGCAAAGCATCTGGCCATGTTGTGTCTATCGGACTGGAAGTTTCTTGGCTTTGGCCAACGTGAGGTGGACCCTGTGAAATCGCTTCCTGTCTCATTTCATGATCTGCTAAAGAGGAAAATAGCATCCCCAAAAAAATCATCAGAATGAAAATACAGTTCACGCTAACCAACTAAATAAAAACAAATAGAACACTCACCTCTTGTGTGTTCCATGTGGTGGGGGTCATCAACTGAGCTGACGCTAACAGGAGTATAAACTGTATGAACAGAAGCGGAAGAGTGACCAAAGGGTGAATTTGGGTCCCATTCCGTCTCAGTTCTAGCCACATTCAGCATGTACTCGTCAGTAGTATTCCACAATGAATCATTATTATTTAAGCCCCTGGGAAGCCTGGTATCATAGACTACTGATTCTAACAAACCATCACTATCTGGAAAAACAGCAAATGACTGATACTGTTCAACTGGAGAAGACTGAAACAGTGTATCAGCAGACTCCAGTGAAGGAAGCGGGGATGCATTTGCGTCCCAGCTACCTTGTGGAGTTTCTAAATATTGGAGTGAAGGGAGCTCCGGCTTCATTGCCTCAGGTATGGGCGCCGAAGAAGAGAAAGTGCCATTTAAAGTGGCATGGCTGCCATGAAGATTATCGCCGCGAAACAGATAATTGGGGTCAAGGGGCAGATTGCTTGGATATGACAAAAGAGGCGGCGCAGCGGGATAATTCGCATTCGCAGGGATCATATAGCTGCTACTATTGTCCAATCTATTATAAAACATATCTGACTCCCTAAGGTGTTTCGCACTGTTTCCAAAGAAAATAAGATCATTATATGGTGGGCCTACAGGTTGCTGAAACAGACTGCTGTCAGGAATATCTAAACCAGATGGAGCAAGTGCATGAGCCCGACTGAAATCATAATTTTTGAAATCCAGTTGTGGGACATTGAAGATGCCATCTTGTGAGATCTCAGAGTGCTGGCTGTCTCCACTCATCGAAGTACCCATATTCTGATTTTCTTGACTGCGTACCCGCTGGCATAATTCAGGAGGATAAAGAGGTAATCCAGATCGTTGCATTCTCTTAATTCTAGTGTTCCAGTAGTTCTTTATTTCATTATCTGTACGTCCAGGCAACTGAAACAGAGAAAGAAGCAGTGAAGAGAAAAGATAACAAAAAATGAGACATGACCACATTTTATTCAATAACACAGACAGCACACAAAATGATGTTAATTATACTGAATAAATAAGGCATCCTATTCAACATAAGGTCCTTACTGTAGTTAATACATTTTCTCATCTTCATTATCCATCTTTATTATTCATTTTTACTTTTTATGAAGCAGGTCAAAAACTATGTTTACTTCTTATCACACACTGATTGTTTTTCTTTAAATAGATTATTAATATATTTAATATTTGTCTAAAAATAATATATTTGATATTTACATGGCACAGCAACCAAAATGCATATACTGATATCTCATGTTATAAATGTTAATTTGATCTTAATATTTGTTTTCTATGGCAGTTCTTAAAATTCAATGATACTCACGGAAACATACAAAAACATTCCAAAAATACTTCTTTCTTTCTTCCTTTTTATTCAAGTCAAAATGCTGAGACATCCAGTGCAACAGCCTCAAAGAGCAGAAGCTCATTATGCTTCTATTGGCAGACTTCATATCCTTTCTATTCTATCCTACTCCCTGCCTTAAAGAAATTTTTAATAATTTTAAAATAAATAAATGCATAATGCTAATGACAAAGCACCAGAGACATGAACAAGCAAACCCTGCTTCTCTGCCATTGGTCTATGGGACAAGATAATGGTTGAACAAAAGAGTTTAAATAGTCTCCATCACTTTCCACTCCAAATGGGAAGAAAAGGTGGCAATTAAAGGGACCGTGTTTTCCTGAGTTAAAACAGTTCTTTCCACTTTTTGATGAAACTTGAGAAACAAAAGATAGACTAACTAGGAAATTAGAATTATGGTTTTCAAAAAGAAGAATATCTAAGGAAAAGGTTTTTTGTCAGTGCTCGACAGGTTCGGCTTCAACAGCCTCGACCGTTAATTGAGGCGAGAAGCATGAGTATAATCTCCAGAATGAGACAACTTCAAAAACATGGCCACGACGGGCCATTGATAATCCTTCGACATCTCAATTCCAGTGGAAGAATGCCAAAACGCAATCTTTCTCAATTGGCTCTCCAGGGATCAGTAATAAATCGAATGTGACAGGAAAAACCACTGGGTACCCGAGCAAAACCAATGGCGGGGCTAGTACGGGTTCTTCGACACTGTCAACAGCACAAACAAAAGCGTATAACGTGAAAGGGAATGCTACTGTTGGCAACGATGATTTAGATGAATTACGCACCAAAAACCGCTGTTTCTAATGTCATAAGCCTTGTTCCCGTAGTCATAGATGTCCCCAACGTCAACATTTACAACTTCAATTGATTCAGCTGGATACCAAGGAAATAGGGACGATAACGAAGGCCCCAACGAGAGCGAGACACCTCAGGATGAATCTCATCTCGACACTGATGAATGTCTCCTGATATCTTTTCATGCGATGCAAGGTAGTGTAGGCATTATCTCCATGCGAATACAAGGGTATGCAAGACGTCGGCCAGTACAGATTTTAATATATAATGGGGCCTCTCATGGTTATCTCGACTACAAATTGGCTCGCAGGTTGGGGTGGTTGTGCCTTATCTGCCTAGATCAGCAGTTGTGGAAGCTGTATATTGATCCTTTATAGCTCGGGAAGAAGCATTATCAGTGGCCAAGCATCATCTCTCACGTGCTATCAACATGATGAAGCAAAGGGCAGATTCTCATCACACGGATAGAGAATTTCAAAAAGGGCAATGGGTGTTTTTGAAGCTTCAACCTTATCGTCAGATTTCAGCTGCAACTAGGAGTAATCAGAAATTAGCTCCTAGGTTCTTTGGGCCTTACAGAATCAAGCAGAGAATAGGCCCAGTTGCTTATAAACTGGAGTTGCCAAGTGAGGCTCGGATTCATGATACTTTTCACATATCACTGTTAAAGCTCTGTCCAGATCCTTCAGTCCAAGTTCGACACCCTCCTGAAAATTGGTCAGAACTTCCAGCTTTGAAGGAACCTGAGCAGATTCTGCAGAAACGGATGAGACGCAGAAAAGGCAGAACTATGACAGAAAATTCTGGTGAAATGGATACAGCTGCCGGAAGAAGAAGCCTCATGGGTTCTGCTGTATCATTTCCAGTAGCAGTCTCCTAGCTCTGACATTGCTGACCCTTGAGGACAAGGGGTCTAGAGAGGGAGGGGGGGTGGCGCCATTGTTATGTAAGGTGTAAATAAAAATAGGTTAAATAATTAGGGGATTGGAGATGGCCCAACATTAATTCTATGAGGCCTCACTTAGGGGATTGGTTAGTTAGGAAAGTAGTAGTTAGTTGGTTAACATCTAATAACTAGCCGTTGGGGAAATTACCTACTGCCTAAGGCTATAATAAGGACCTAGGCTAATTGTATGAGACTGTTTTGCACTGTGTATGAATGAATGACAAGGACAGCAAGTCTCTGTCTCTCTTCTCCCTTTCCCTTCCCCAACCCTCTAATTTCTCTCTTCTCTTCCCAACTCCTCTACAATCTCTACAACATTCCTAACAAAATCATAACCAAAAAAGCTCCTTTTAAATGCTCTAATCGGTATTCCAAACGAGCATCTCTTACTTCTCAAAAATAAATTCAAAATTGAACATTCCCAAAAATCTTTTATTTGGTAGTTCAGGTAGTGATAATCAAGAAAGAGCGTACAACTCAACTATTTTATCCACTCAAAAAATGGTTTATCTCCTCAAACATCTTTCCGCCTAAAAAATATCAAAATATTTGTACAATTCTACAACTCATGGGCAAGAAATATTTTTTGGGGCGGGGGAATCTTTTGCATGATTTTATTTAAACTCCACATAATTAGACAGACATTAAATATGGCCTGAATGTTGTAAAATATTGTGAAATAAAATTGTCAACAATATCGTCTAAAGTGCAGTGTCCAAGAAACAAACTAAAAATCTGCAATCAACTAGAGGAATGATTTAATAGATCATAGAAAGGTCCTATAAATATCAGCAAATAAATACAACCATACCATGATGAAACCATGCAGCCTCTTAACACAGACCAAGCAAACTAGATATTAGTATTACACAGCATCACCAGGCTTCCCATTTAGAAACCTAAATGCACTAAAACCACCACAATACACCAACGTATTTTGTATGTCAGACTATAATTATAAATCAAGGTTGAGGGTTCAGTCCAGAAAGACACGCCATGATTGACTTTTTTTAATAATACATTTTGTTTTATCTGTTCCATTTCTACCCAATTTTGCCCTCCCAATGCTCTCAACAAACAGTTATATACCTTTTCCCTTCTTAGCTCTATGACGCCTGTCAGTCAAGTGCCCACCAACTCTCAAAAAGTTGGTAATAACCAGAAAGCTTAATCCCCACCCAAAAAAGATGGAGATGGACTGAAACAAGTCTCATCCCCTTGATGAGTCTTAGCTCCTACAACAAAATCACATGCCATGCCTTCCATGCCTAATCTGTGGATTACCATGCAATCTAGAATACAAAGAAATTAACAATTGCTAAACTGAATATAATAATTAATTTATAGTGGTACAAAGATGGATAAAAGGGAACAGTTTAATATATGTGTGTACACATATATGGCATCTATAACGTATTGAAATAGCATTGCCCACAGCAACTCATCAATAGCGTCAACAGTCACTATTTTATCCATGTCATAACATAAGGACATCAAATACAAAGTACTACTCAATCAAGTCTCTCAATATTATTGAAGCTTAACATGAGCATATAAGTTAATGAAAGTACAAAAAAGTTATATAGAACAGACCTCTGTTGCCATTTTAGCCCATTTGTTTCCCATCTGAGCATGAAGCTCAATGATTCGACGCTCCTCCTCTTGAGTAAATGGACTCTTTTTTAGTTCTGGCCTCAAGTGATTTGCCCATCGTAGACGGCAGCTTTTCCCACAGCGGGAAAGGCCTGAGTGCTTTTGGACTGCATTCCAATTTCCTTCTCCATGTTTTGAGACATAATCCATTAATTTTACATCCTCTGCTACCGTCCAAGGGCCTTTATTCAGATGTGCTTCTCCTCCAGCATTACCACTGCGTCTTGCTTCTGTAATTTCAAACACAGACTGCCGACCTCTGGGCACTCTTGGAGCATCACCTCCACCCGTCATTCTACTCATGGTTTTTATTTGATTCTATTTTCTGAGACAGAGGAGAAGGACAGAAAAAGTCACCATAATCAGAATCAGAAAGCATAAAAACAAGGGAGAATTTTGACCACATGCAATAAGGGAACTATAACAAACTATTTCAGTATAAAAATAAATTTAAGAGCTGGAATTTGCCACAGAAAGAGGGTGCATACAGTCCAAGTGAGCAAGCCTTCCCTATTCTCCATATTATTGTATCAACCATAAATTGTCTAACAATGCTATCATACTGAACAGTCTTAAGTTTAATTTTCAGTTTGGTCTGACTGTCACATATTTATATCCATACTTTAGTTACCCAAAGGTCTTACAGTCACCAGACATAGTGGCTACCTCTTTCTCTAACCTGGAGCATATTGCATCCTAACAACAATATTCTTGTCTTCAACCTGAAATCTGGTTATATTTAAGCATGTCGTTTGTTTCATCAAAAGCTAACACCTTTCCATAGTTGTGCACCATTCTGGCATCGACAGTGATTGTGCATCTCTTCTTCAGTACACGTCTCTTAGAGATGGTGGATCAAAATCCCTTGAAATCCCAGAAAATTCAGGCCAGGGGCTTTTAGGAGTGACTGTTTTCAAGGGGCTGTTTTCCACTCAGCCTAGGTCATTGTTTGCCCCTATTTGACCTCTCTGTTATACTCAGATAATCTCTTTGTATGCCTTCCCAAGCTTCACCAACACAACTCACCAAAATTTTCACCGCAGTGAAGGATTGTGTACATATGGTTTCTCATGCATTACTACCGTTTTGCTTATTCGTTTTTTTCCCCAACATCATTACAGCCATTTTCAGACCCACGTTCGTTGGCTATTTCAGGTTATCTCTGGACCTCTTGTGTATATAATCCCATTTAATACCCACCGAGTCATTTTATACGAGTCTGAAATCGTTTAATCGAAGTAAAGACTCGTGATGGTTTGAACTAGAAGGAAATTAATGTCGCAATTATGACTGAGACAATCTGAAATATATACTGTATAATGTTTAACCAAATTAAAACCACATTAATTATTATATTTTTTAGGGCAAGTTTATGAGCGAAGCAGCATGGCATTTAATTATACGCTCAGCATATTCCAGGCAGCTAAAAGAGGCATGAAAATTGCCAATCAATTTATGCGTAAAGCTTAACAAACAGAACATAACTTTACAATACCTGAAAAGTTACCCGAACAAATCGAAAAACGTCCCGCCAGTGCACAGCTCAAAAGACTGATTACCCAATCTGGATTCCAGATCTAAAGAATATCAGGAACAATAAATGTCTACAGATGGGCGAGGTAAAGAAACCACAACCCAAGAACAAAAAGGGTATAGATAGGCATCAACCTTCACAATATGGAAAATATGAAACCCAATTCAAAGAGAAATCAGGAAGAAGTCGTGAGATTACAAAAAAGCCGGCTTCTGCAATAGAAATACTAAGGAATAATGAACACAAGAACCGCCATTTCCAAATCAATTTGTATAATAAATACCAAGAATTCAAAGGAAATCAAGATTCCTTAAAACCCAAGAAAAAGTAAGACAGGGTTAAGGAACTCAAAACACACGATTTTCTCAATGCCAAGACCGCAATTGGCGAAAAAGAAAGGATCTGAACATGGAGATATACTAGTACAGGGACGCGTGAAGATGTTGAGTTAGGGAGAGAGATACTGCATAAGACGGGGAGGGGAGAGAGTGCGAGCGAGAGAGAGAGAGAGACGAGTTTGATGAGTATATTGAGTACTACATTCCGAATCACGGTAGCATCAGATCAGGGAAATGATCTTTTTTTTTTTTTTTTAAATACTGAAAAACCAAGAAAAGTGAAAAAAAAAAAAAAAAAAAAAAAAAAGAAAGAAAGAAAATACGGAAAGCTACGAAATTAAATGTAAAATTATATGGTAAAAGTAGAGAAAAAATAGGAGATAGCATAGAAGGATACGTATGACCAGCTATTTTTTCGATTATATGAAGTCTACTTTTTTATACTCTCCTCTTTCTTCTCTCTTAAGAATCAAGATCCATGGAGGCCCAAGCCATTAAACTCTCTCCCCCCATGACTGGAGCAAACAAGTGGACCCCACAAAATCAAAAGTATAAGGGAAAATTGCACTATGTCCCGAGCAAGGAAAAAATCATAAAATGGTGCCTTAAAATTTTAAAATTATGATGAAGTCCCTTAGGACTTTTTTGCAATATTTTCTGCACATAAGAAGACACAAATGCCCCCATATGCTAATATTAACAAGTCCATTAGTCTATTTTAACAAATTCATGTGTCTATGTTGATAAGTCTATGAACTTATTTTGACAAGTTCATATGTTTACGATGACAAGTTCATGAGTATTATGGGTCATTGTGTCTTTTGTACATATAAAAAATATTGCTAAAGAGTCTCGAGGCTTCACTGTAATTTTGATATTTTAAGGCATCATTTTTCCTGAAGTATAAATAAATGTTTGTCTATATAATCAAAATAAAATTTGAAATTTGAAATACGGATGAAAATATTATGGAGAGAGAAGAAAATGCATAGAGGGTAAACTAAATATAAAAATTATATATACACACATATAAATAGAAAACTAATGTTTTAGATGAAATTTTTGCCTATATAATCAGAGTAAAATTCAAAATTTGAAATACAGATGAGAATATTATGGAGAGAGAAGAAAATGCATAGAGAGTAAACTAAATATAAAAATCGATAAAATTTATATATACACACGTATAAATAGAAGACTAATGTTTTAGATGAAATGTTTGCCTATATAATCGGAGTAAAATTCAAAATTTGAAATACAGATGATAAAATCTGGATAAGTATGAAAATATTATGGAGAGAGAAAAAAATGCATAGAGAATAAACTAAATATGAAAATCAATAAAATTCATTATATACACACACGTATAGATAAACCTTTTTTTTGGGTCAATGTATTTTAAAACCATTATTTGCACCAACCTAAGTGTCATGGTATCAATTTTGCTCATGTAGTATTAACACCATTAAATTTAATTTTTTAATTTCTGAGGAGGAAACTAATATGGAAAATGAAATTATAAACTTATAAACTCCAAGTCGTTTAATGGATTTTTGCTCTTCATCTTTCTACTCCCATCTCTATTATATTCCGTCCAAAATGTTAGATATCGGTTCCTCTGTTTTTATGAGGGCTCAGACTTGGATTTAATAATGTTAATTTACTAGTTTGGTATTAACAACCATAACTCTCTACTATATTCCTAGCTAAATAGAAAAGATTATCTCCCTTTAATGAAACATAAATTTTCTTGTGTTTTTTTTTATTAAAAAAAATATCTTAAAAAGCAATCTATCATAACTCAAAATCCAGAAAAAGACTTGGGTACATGAGAGACTACAACCTAGCCTAATATCAAACCACAGATCAAAATGCCTACTCACAACCCCTCTATTTCGGAGCGATTTTCTCAAAATCTCTTTTCTCTTTTTTTTTCTCGAATCCCATTTCCATTTTTAGATGAAAAAATGGAGGTTCGATTTAATTTTTTCTAAAACAATGATAATAGTGTTTTATAAATTAATTTTTTTATTAATTTTGTTTGTATTACTAGTAGAAATTGTGTAGATAATGATTTAACAGTTTGAGTTTATTTATTCATGTTCAAAATAATAGTTTTATAAAATATTAAATTTGGACCATCTCTTTTCTTAAATCTGAGGGTGGAGATTGGATACTGAGAAGAAAATGAGAAAAAAGATTCTCGAGAGAATTCAAACCCTCTACAATGGCTCAACCCTATGAATGTCTCCTCCTCTTTTGTTGGCTCTCTATTCATGTTACATTCATACTTATGATTTAGGAAAATTGTTATTTCTAATTGGTCCTAAATATAAGATATAGTTAACCTTTTTTTAGATATATTAAGAAAGGTAATTAATTTATTTTATAATTTTATATTTGTCATTTTTTTCTCCAAATTTTTCTCGCCTAATTTATAAACCGATATATAATATACGGATACACAACATATGATATAATTAAGAAACTTATTTATTTTCCTTAATCTCTTCAAAAAAAAGTCAATTATGTTTTATATTTAAGAGCAGAAGGAGTATAATCCAATTGTGTAGAGGTGATTATCTAAACACCTGAGGTTATGATAGTAAACGCATGTTTAGAGACATTATTGAGGGCACTAGGTTAGTTATTCATAAAGACGATCAAGTGCGGTTAAACCACGACCTTAAGAAGATACTACATTCGGTCTTAAATATAAAATACAGTTGACTTTTTTTGTAGATATTAAAAAATCTAATTAAATTAGATTAAAATATTTATATCTACCGTTTTTCCTCCAAATATTTTATCTAACTAATTATATTATTGCAATGCAATACAGTATCTTATTAAAGAAAATAATAATTCGTCTTCCTGTCATTGTACTTTCAAGTATTTTAATCTAGTGTGGGTTTGGAAGCACCTCAATAAGTTTCAAGTACATGTTCACTTTTACTCCATCGTAGTGGCAAGAGCTCAAACGTGCATCAAGCCCTTATTTTCAAGCACAAGGTTGAATAGCCGGTCTATATCCCGCATGGAAATTGTTCCCATTTCATCCCATCACCAAACACACTTAGAAAATAATTATGATTATTATATTGTATAAAATTTATAGCAGGTAAAAATAAAAAATTTGAAAAATGAAATGTGTTAGAAATATAAAAGATTAGTTGATTAGTTAGTTAGAAAGCTATAACATAATCTATATATAATAGGGTCTTAACTATTGAGATTAATGTGTTGGGTATGGAGCACTTATCATGTGTAGAGAGGGAGTAAACTTGGTCTCCTTCCAATAAAGGGTTAACTTGGTCTCTCTCTAAGAAGGAGTTAACATAATCTCCATCTAGATTTTAGAGTTAACCCAAGTGTGTTACTCATTGTATGAGCATATTGCTCTTTGTTGTTCATGTTGGGTTAATGTGCTCTTTGGTCACTTAAGCCCAATAAGGCTTAATTGAGACTACAACCCAAGAACTCTAAGGCCCATGTGGATTAGGGTTAGGCCTTGGGTGTAGTAGCATATAAACTAACTTTCGCCGCTTGAAAAGATACGGCCGCACAAATAGTTAGGAGGCTCTCATCGAAAACAAAAACCTAGAGGCGACGTTCATCATCTCGAACGGTTGCCCACACAACCATCTCATCCCCCTCGAGAGATAGTCCGGAAGATCAATCATAGATCGCACGAGGACCGTTCGTATACGAGGACCGTTCGTAGACAAGGTTTGCTCGTGGAGAATCTTTCGGATAGCTCTTCAATATCCGGTAAGCAAAGCGATGAAAGGTTTCATCTTTTCCCTACATCGCGTGGTACGATACGCTTCTGCGTTTCCGATCAGTTTCCTACAATTGGCATCAGAGCCAATAGTGATGAGGAAAAGAACCTAGTTTTGAAATTTCATGTGATTATCTTCGAAAATTATTTTTGAAAGGATGGCATCTGTTTCTATATTTGTTATTTGAATCATAGTAGTTATCGTTTATAAATCATATGAATACTTTAATCCATGGTTAGATTCTCTCGTGTAATTCTTGATTTGTAACAAGGAGGCTAATCCCATATGATTAGGTTTCCTCCTTGCTTGTTTTTATGATTTCCTTTCGAATTTCTATGTATTTTTCGAATTCCTGTAAAAGTTGGAGATCAAGAAACGCGAAGAATATGAGCAAACAACACTGTACGACACTTTTCATGGACTTCTGGATCTCGGATTTGGGCAAACCATATATGGATGGAAAGAGGACGGAAAGACGAACAATTTGGCGGTCGGAACACCACCAAAGGACAACCCACGCGCCGCCACGCGCCTCCACAAGTGGTCGCGTGGGGAGTCACGCGCCGGCAACCGACGGAGCGTGAGGGCGCGTGGGCCACCCTTTTGGGGTGTTTCCGGCGGCCGTTTGATCGTCTCTCCGTGCCGGTGCTTCCCCGGAGTTTCGTGGCTTTGAGATGACTTCGGCCGCTTGCGTGCGCAGGCGAAGGCTAGGGTTCCTCTTTTTTGTGTCCTAGGGTTTCTAGCCAAGGATTGGGTTTTTGGGCTTTTGGGCTCATAGATACCCCGAAGGGGCTTCGATAAATCCTATGGGCGGACAAAAGAGAAATTCCAAAGTTTTAAAATTTTTTAAATTTTTAAATTTTTTTAGGAAAACCATGTATTAAAGTTATTTGCTTTCTTAATTTAATGCTTTTATTAAATTATATGAATTATATGTACGATTAACGTGATGTTTGAAATAACATGCCATATAGAATAGGAAGATGCCATATTGTTGCATAATCACATGTCATGAATGCATGATAACTATTATGTTTTTCAATCGACTAGTATGATAGTTATTATGAGGGATTAAATATCATTTATTATGATTTTGAAATCTTGAATAATAATTGGATTAATTAATTGTGGAATTAAAAACTCTACATTAATTATCATTTATTATGATTTTGAAATCTAGAATAATAATTAGATTAATTAATTGTGGAATTAAAATCTAGACATTAATTATCAATTATTATGATTTTAAATTAAAATCTAGAATAATAATTGTGGAATTAAGGTCTAGACAAATAATCCAGAAAATTTCCTAACAAATTGTACCTTTTAGAGTAATTTGTGGGTTATTTAAAATGGTCATGTGACGCACACTCGCTAAATCATGACTAGATTTTAGATACCTAATAATTTACTCCAAATTGAACAAATTCTTGGAAATTAAAAATTCTAAACTTAAAATATTGAATGGGTGAAGGTTTTAAATTAAGCTTTTAATTATAAAACCTACGGGCCCCATTGTGGGTTTATTAGTGAAATGGTTATCGCCGAAGCCCCATCGGATAAGGATAATCGGATTTCGCTAGATTAAACCCTAATATTTTCAAAATTTTAGTAAAGTTTTTGTACGGCCCATCGTCGGCAACACTTAGACACTAAAGATAATTTTGAAAGTAAACTATGGTTAAATACATTCAACTTTGGTAAAATTGTTAACCCTCCCATCGAGGCTCGCAATGGAATCAAGGCCCAAATTTAACAATATTAGTTTTACAAGAATCTTGCCCATCGTAAGCCTTGTAAAGATAACTAATGGATTGTTAAACAATAAACGAATAATAGTTATTAGAATCTACTAACGCTATATCTGTTTGTTGTTAATTAAAGTTTGTAATTAATGTGCTTTTTCCTTAATTTCAGAAAAATGTCTTCATTCAATCCTTTAGCTACAATCTTGAGCCAAAAACCTATGGATGGTACAAACTACAAACAATGGAGAACCAATTTAGATATTGTTCTTCAATATGAAAAGCTCAACTTTGTTCTCACTACCCCTATGCCGTACGTCACGCAGATGCGTCGATGCAATTCGGACTCGTTTTCGGCGCCGGAGAAGGAAAGATGGGAGAAGGCGAATGTGTCGGTTCGCTACATTTTGGCCAGCTCGCCCATCACCTTCGAGCAAATGAACATAATTCGAGTGGAGCAACAATGCTCCGACTCTTGATGCAATGTTTGCTACACCTAGCGCTTCCGCTAGGCAAAATGCGCGAATTCGGTTACCAAGACAAATATGTCCGGAGGAAGTGTCGGGATCATTGTCTAACAATGATAGCAAACTTCAAGAAGGCCGATGACCATGGTATCAAGTTTGAACAAGAAGTAAAAGTTGACCTTCTTACAATCACTACCCGAATACTTCAACCAATTCAAGATGAATTATAATATGAACAAAATGAATCTTGACCTCACTCAACTAATGCACGAGCTTGAGAGTGCCGAGCGACTCTAGTCAAGCAAGGAAGTGCATTGTTTGTTAGTGAAAGTTCTGTGAAACCTAAGGGGAAACCCAAGGGAAAGAACAAGAACAAGAAAAAGAAGAAATCGGTACTCCAGCTTGCCAAAATGTGCAATGAAGCGACCAAAAGGCAAGTGCTTCAAGTGCGGACAAAAGGGGCATTGGAAGAAAGATTGCCCACAAATGAAAAAACCAGGTATGGGTGATTTAAATGTGATTGAGGCTTGTTTAGTGGAGAATCACGATGACAAATGGATCGTTGATTCAGAGCCACTAACCATGTTTGCTACTCTTTGCAGTGGTTCAAACAAAGCTTGCCAAAGAGTAAAGGACAACGAGATTTGAAGCTTGGAACAGGGCGCTTGTGTCTCGCACTAGCAATGGGACAAGTTGTTTTATCTTTTAATAATTATAGAACTTTGGTTTTAGAAGACTGTTTATTTATTCCAGATTTTAAGAGGAATTTAATTTCTCGTTAGTTGTTTAGATAAACATGGTTTGACAAATTTAGTTTGATTCCTCGCTTTTACAATAAGAAGTTCATCTTCTTTTATTTGTTCTGTGTAAAGTTTAATGGCCTTTATTTCCTTAGTCCTATTCCCTGTGAAGTTAATCATGTTGAATTAAAAAATGTTGAGCATATCAATTCGTCAAAGAAAAGAAAAGTTTCCAATGAAACTTATCTTTGGCATTTGAGATTGGGTCATATTAACTCTAACAGATCCAAGGTTTGGTCAAAAGTGGGATTTTAAAATCCCCTGAACTTTGAGCCGATACCGTGTGTGAATCCTGTTTAGAGGGTAAAATGACCAATAGATCTTTCAAGGCCAAAGGAAAACGTGCCACACTTCACTGAATTGGTACATACTTGATGTATGTGGACCAATAAATGTCCATGCCGTAGGCGGGTATCGTATTTCATCACATTTACGATGATTACTCTAGATTTGGACATGTGTACCGATGCGTCACAAGTCCGAAGCTTTTGGAAAATTCCAAGAGTTCAAGGTCCGAGCGAGTAAAAGCATCTAGGTGTTCAAATCAAGACTCTTCGATCCGATCGAGGGGTGAATACCTATCGGGAGAGTTCAGTCTTACTTGACCAAGGAGGGGATAGTTTCGCAATTATCTTCTCCGTGGACACCCACAGAATGGAGTTGCTTTGAAAGGAGAAATAGAACCCTTTTAGAAATGACAAGATCTATGCTCGCTTATTCATCACTTTCGATTCATTCGGGATATGCCTTAGAAACACTATGTATCTATTGAACTTAGCTCCGTCCAAGTCGGTTTCAAAGACACCAATAGAATTGTGGAAAGGGTGTAAGCCCACCATGAATCATATTCGAATTTGGGGTGCTCCGGCACATGTCTTGAAACAAAACCGGACAAGATGGACTCGCATCGAAGTATGCATGTTTGTAGGCTATCCTAAAGGAACCAGAGGTTGGTTGTTTTATAGTCCAAGAGAAAAGAAGGTCATAGTGAGCACTCACGCGACTTTCTTAGAGGAGGACTATATGACAAACTATAAGCCAAAAAGTAAGGTTATTCTTGATGAGCTAGTCTCGGATCAAGTTTCACCTCAACCTCAAGGGTTCCGGCTTTTGTTCCCGTGGTTGTTCAAAGAGGGGAAAATGTATCGAACATACACAAGAACCAGAGACAGAACCAGAAGTTCAGCATGATGTTCAACTAAATGAAGAACAAAATCATGAATTAGTTGATCCACTTAATGAGGGTCCTCATCTAGAAGTTATCAACCCACAAAATGTGGACCCCCCCGTAGATGCACGACATCAAGTGCGACAAAGTCGTAGTGGGAGATTGATTCGTAAACCCGCAAGATATCTCTTGTTGGGTGAGTCAAATCGGGATGACATCATCGCAGAAGATGGTGATTCCACGAGTTATGACGAAGCACTAGGAGATGTTGATGCTCAGGAATGGCTCGAGGCTATGAATCGTGAAATGGATTCTATGTATTCCAACTCAGTTTGGTCTCTTGTAGATGCACCTAAAGGGGTAAGACCCATTGGGTGTAAGTGGATTTACAAGAGAAAGAGAAGATCGGACGGGAAGGTTGAAACCTTCAAAGCTAGATTGGTGGCGAAAGGGTACTCCCAAAGAGAAGGAGTGGATTATGATGAAACCTTTTCGCGGTTGCCATGCTCAAGTCTATTCGGATTCTCTTAGTCAGTTGCCCAATCTTGATTATGAGATTTGGCATATGGATGTCAAACTGCTTTTCTAAATGGAAATTTGGAAGAGGAAATCTATATGCAAAACCAAAAGGGTTTACACCAAAGGGCAAGAAGAAATGGTATGCAAGTTGCGAGGTCCATTTATGGACTTAAGCAAGCATCCAGATCATGGAACATCGATTTGATCAAGCCATTGAGTCTTATGGCTTTGAGAAAAGTCCCGATGAGCCGTGTGTGTATAAAAGGATCCAAGGTAATGCGGTATCTTTTCGGTACTTTATGTGGATGACATACTCCTTATCGGAAATGATACTGAGGTATTGTTGGGCATAAAAACCTGGCCGAGCAAACATTTTGATATGAAGGACCGGGGAAGCCAATTATGTTCTTGGTATTAAACTCTTGCGAGACCGGAAGAACAGGGGTTTTGGCATTATCCCAGGCTCAATACATTGACAAAATACTTGCCAGGTTTAGCATGGAGAATTCAAAGAGGGGAATTATACCCTTCGGGCATGGGATTCATCTCTCGAGAAGCAATCTCCTCAAACTCCCGAGCAGAGAACGCATGAGTAGGATACCTTATGCTTCAAAGCGGTGGGTAGTCTCATGTATGCTATGCTATGTACCCGGCCGGATATACGCTATGCAGCTGGGAGTAGTAAGCCGGTACCAATCGGACCACGGGAGAGCAACACTGGGTAGCGGTTAAACATATACTCAAGTACCTACGGAGAACGAGAGATTATATGTTGGTCTACTCAAGTGGGAGTCTTGAAACCATTGGTTATACGGACTCGATTTCCAAGGAGATATTGACTCAAGAAAATCCACCTCGGGATATGTGTACACCCTTAATGGCGGTGCCATTGGTTGGAGAAGTGTAAAACAGGACATGTGTGCCCGACTCGCCACGTAGGCCGAGTATGTAGTCGCTTCGAGGCCGCAAAGGAAGCTGCATGGTTAAAGAAGTTCCTAACGGATCTTCAGGTGATACAGTGTAAATTGTCCTATCACACTCTACCGTGACAACGGTGGGGGCGGTAGCGCGATCCAAGGAACCAAGGTGTCATAAGAGACAGAAGCACATAGAGAGGAAATACCACTTGATCCGAGAAATAATTAAAAGAGGAGATACAAGTGGTAGCAAAGATAGCATCGACGAGAATCTCGTGACCCTTTTACTAAGAGTTTGCCTGAGCATGTGTTCGAGAGGCATGTTTCATCTATGGGTCTTAGGAGGATTCCGTTTGCTATAGCTTTAGGCGTTGTTATTTTACTTTGTTATTTTGTGCTTTTGAGCATGACATTATGACATTGCGTTTCTTTTCCGAATGTTAATAAATGGAGTATTCTTTTTCATTTATTTTGCACACTATTTACAAACTCTAAGGTCCGGATCAATTGTGGAGTATATGATCATATGAATACTTTCATAGAGGACATGGTCATAGGTTCTCACAATTGATGAAATGATTCACAACTATTAAATTAAGTTGGGCACTTTATTTAGGCCGCAATGTTTTATGAAATGGTTTTGTCCGAATCATTATAAAACATTGGTGTGAGCTAATGCTCACATTGAATGGATCAAGGAGAGATTTGATTAAGCTTGTTCTTTCGTCATAAGGAATCAAATCTCCGAGATAACTATAGTTATGTAGTTACTCTTAATCCCGAGTTTATTTTAAACGGTAGTCGATTAGTTTTCATTCTTTGATTTACCAACGGGTGAGGTTTGATCTATATGACGGCCAACAACTCGGTATTTTGGGATTGAGACTATTTGGTTATCGGTGTTTATGAGATAAACAACATGAAATTTATAGGAAATGTCCCCTTGATATGTTTCGGTACACGGATATTAAGGACACGGCGGTGCATGTAATCCATTAGAGAAACTGTCAAAGTCAAGGAATAAATAAATGATTGGGTTACGAAAAACTAGTCAATCAAATTATAGACATTCTATAAAGGGGCAAAGTGCATATTCTTGTTATAAGTGTCATTGTTCTTGGAGATCACGTTCGGGCTTTTAGTGGAGTAGCACCGAACTAGATAATCTTCTCGTAGATTATCATGAGCCTTGATGAATGACAAATGGTGGGTCCCCAGGCTAGCTTGAGACAAGGGATGGGGTATGTTATCAGATGATGATGGCTTATGGGCTATATGGTCTTTGGTTTACGAACTCAAGTTAGTATCTTAAAGAGCAAGTGGGAGATTGTTGGGTTAATGTGCTCTTTGGTCACTTAAGCCCAATAAGGCTTAATTGAGACTACAACCCAAGAACTCTAAGGCCCATGTGGATTAGGGTTAGGCCTTGGGTGTAGTAGCATATAAACTAACTTTCGCCGCTTGAAAAGATACGGCCGCACAAATAGTTAGAAGGCTCTCATCGAAACAAAACCTAGAGGCGACGTTCATCATCCGAACGGTTGCCCACACAACCATCTCATCCCCCTCGAGAGAGATAGTCTGGAAGATCAATCATAGATCGCACGAGGACTGTTCGTATACGAGGACTGTTCGTAGACAAGGTTTGCTCGTGGAGAATCTTTTGCTCGTGGAGAATCTTTCAGATAGCTCTTCAATATCCAGGTAAGCAAAGCGATGAAAGGTTTCATCTTTTCCCTACATCGCGTGGTACGATACGCTTCCCCGTTTCTGATCAGTTTCCTACAGTTCAAGTTGATGAGCACCTTATTAAGTAGTGTTCAACTTGAAGGGCGTGTTAGAAATATAAAGGATTAGTTGATTAGTTAGTTAGAAAGTTATGGCCTAATATATATATATATATATATATATATATATATATGGTCTTAACTATTGAGATTAGTGTGTTGCTGTGGAGCCCTTACCATATGTAAAGGGGGAGTAAATTTGGTCTCCTTCCAAGAGAGAATTAACTTGGTCTCTCTCTAAGAAGGAACATGATCTCATTTTAGATTTTAGAGTTAACCTAAGTGAATTACTCATTGTATGAGCATATTACTCTTAGTTGTTAATAATACATGATTTTTCATCTTAATTCTTCTTCAATTACACTTGTTAACAAAATGGATGAGTAAAGATGTTGAATTTTAATAATTCTAAATGAACTTATTTGAAATTTTGACATGTTGACAAATTAAATCACATCTTTATCTCACTTTATATTTTCTTTAAATCCTTAAAACCCATGCTGACGGCAAAAGTTATGGCGCTAGTAACCATCACCAGCAGTTGATCACTGGAGCTTTGACAACCTTGCCTGCAACTGGCCACTGAAGCTCTGTAGTCAGCACCCAGTGACCAAAGCTCTGGCAGCCTAATATATTATTTTAAAATTTCTAAAACAAAAGTAATTAATATTGAAACCAGAGTGCGTAATTCTTAATAATTAATTTTTTTCGCCATTTATTACTCTCGTTTTCTATTCCCCACTCTTGCTTCGAAAATTTTAAAAATTGTATTAAGAACTTTGCCGGCAACTAGTCAAAGTAGTAAATATCAAAAACTCCCCAAACTTTGAATTTACATGTAACTCCATGGACATTTTTTAAAGTTATTAGAATTTCCCTCTCCGTTGTGGGAGCTTTTTCTCTCTTCTAAGAGGATAGGCTACAAAGGTTTCTCCTCGTCGGTGTTTCGGTAGTGTTCACCTCCATCGCCCACTGCTACAAAGTAAAGAAATGGTGTTCGATCTATCATTCATTGTGATGATAAGGAATTGGTGAGAAAATTGCATTGTGGACACGAGTTATTGGCGGACCAAAGAGTAGAAGAAGGAAGGGTGTCGAGTGGTAAAGGAGAGTCCAGAGAAGGAAGGAAGACAGATATGGTATGGCACATATCGAACACCTACCCATCAAGGATATATGTATTTTTTGACTATCGTTGATGATTTTTTCTAGAGGAACATGATCATTAATCTTAATGGTTTTCAAATATGATGCAATTAAATATATAAATACATTTATTGCTTATATGGAAAATCAATTCTCTAGTAAAATAAAATAAAAAAGGTAAGAATTGATAATGGAATAAGGAATTGTTCACTAGAAAAAAAGTTGTCCATATACACCGCAACAAAACAAAATGGAGTTGCTGAAAGGAAATATCCACATTTGTTGGAGGTTGCTAAAGGTATGATGTTATTTCATTCCAATTTGCCTATCAGATTTTGGGTGAAGCAATAAGAGCTGCAGCATATATTACTAACCATAACCCCTTCTTGCATCTTAGAATATGTAACCCCATATGAGCGGTTATATGGTAAGGCCCTGACTTGTCTAATTTAAAGGTTTTTAATTTGGCTGTTTATCTTTTGCTCTAAATATGAATCATGCTCATAATTTTGATGCTAGGTATAAAGCTTGTGTTTTTATGGGATATCCCTCAAATAAAAAAGAATATAATACCTTCGCTTAATTATAGGAATATTTTTGTAATGTAAATTATACTACAAAAATGTTCCTATAATTAGAACCGAAGCGTTAACTATCAACAGACATGTCACCTTTGTGGAAGACAAATTCCCTTTTAAGGATGCATAATTCGATAAGCAGAGGGAAGCAAGATAAAAACATTTTGACCCCTTTATTATTAATCATTAAAATCACCTCAATGACGGACCTTAGAAAAGGTAAGGGGCGGCCATGGCCCCAAAAAAAAAAAAAAAATTGTTCTAAGTGTTTTTTAAAAAATTTAATATAATATAAAATTTAATCCCCCTAAAAAAAAAAATTGTTAGTCTAAAAATTAATATAGAATTTAACTTTGACCCCTAATTTCTTCTCATTTTGTAATTGATATAACATCCATACTAGAGAAAGATATGTTATTTTATACATTAGAACTGTTAAAATACTTTTATTATAAATATGAATATTTTAAAAATGTTATATAATCATAAAATTTTTTAATTAGTTAATGAGTATACATTTGGCCCCCAAATATTTATCTCAAGGTCGACATTGAACCAATTGTTTTCTAACAATACAACCTAGAAACGCCTTTTGGATTAGCTTCGAAAAAAAAAGTGTTAAAAATGCTTTTTTAGAATAGATTCTGAGCATAATAGATTACGTAAAAAAAAAAAGTGATTTTAATAAAATAATAGTGTTTGTATATTATTATAAGAACAACTTTTTCATGCTCAAATTACCGAAAAAAAAAATTAGCCTGTGATAATTGCATATAAAGGATCTGGTTTTATTTTAAATATTATTAACATTAAATCTCATAATAAATACTAAAAATCACATAAATTTGTGTTAAAAATTAAAATACTTCGATACCGACATGTACTAAAAAATTATTCCAGGGTACTAAAAATTCTTCACGATCTTGAAAAAATATTACAGGGTATTGACCTATCTTGATAAATATTTCAACTTATTGATACTACTAAAAAGATAGTTAAGGATACTTGACCGATCTTGAAAATTATGATCTTGAAAAAAATATTTCGTGTATTGACTAATCTTAAAAAATATTTTAGGGTACTGACTGATCTTTAAAAAATATTTCAAGATAGTGACGGTACTAAAAAAATACTTAAAGATACCGATTAGTATTGAAAAATACTTAATGATCTTAAAAATTTATTTTAGGATCTTAAAAAAAAGTGCCTGTTTGGATAATCACAATTTTACAGATAGCACAATCCCCTTTATATTGTATGAAGATTTCAAACTCTATGTATATAATTCAAAATTTAAAATAAAGATTACAAAGAAGCATTAGATATGAAAACATTATATAAAGAGAAACATATAATATTGTTATTTGATATACAATCTAGTCGAAAGGAGGAGAACATAAATTTAAAGAAAGAAGCGAAAATTCTTTAGAGTTTAAATATAAAAGCTCCCGGTTAATTGAATAGTTCTAATAAATGCCAGTCGATTTGTTGTTATTCGTCATCTTATTATAATCATTCATGGTTACAATTGTGATTGAACCTCAGGCCAAAAAAAAAAAAAAAAAAAAAAAAAAAAAAAAAAAAAAAGAATTGAGATTGAACACATGAGTATTGTTGTCAAATTTGGTTAACTCTCCGATTTTAACGTTTTTATGTTTATATCTTACAAAATCGTGTCAACTTGCTTCTTAAATTTATTATACTTTATATATAAACTCAATTGAACTTGTGAGTTAACATACCAAGTTTTTTATTTTTTTTCGTTTCTAACATACAAAATTATTTTAACTCACTCTTAAGCTTTTACTAATTTTTTCAATTTGTCATATTCAATTGTCTTATATATAAACTTCATAAAAATTTCTTTGTTAAGTATAATAAATTATAAATGTTACTATATTTAATTTCAATTATTTGCATTTAAAATATATTTAAATCAATTTATTTTTATTTTTATATTTAAATTATTTAATCATTCACTATTAATACCTATTTGTTGAAGATCGAGTTCACAAGACAAATTTACCTTTATATCGCGAGTTAACAAACTCATTAGTTTAACAACATTACCTATAAACTTTTGTCAAAATAGAGAAGGGATATTGTTGGTTGACTTACAATTAGAATATATATTATTAATTGATTGAATATTAATTATTTAACTTATTGTCAACCTTTTTTGATCAGTGCTTAGTGACGAGAATGTCCGAAAGAAAAACAAAAGGCAAGGCAAGAGGCAATGTTGTGGTTAAGCTTTTATGGTGGTAAGATTGTGAGTGCGTGTATATATATATATATATATATATATATAAGTGGAATGGAGAATCAATAACCCTAATGAATGCATATAGGCATACACATTCAAAGGAGTAGAGTCACGAGCCAGTGGTTGTCGTTTGTTCCGGCAGTTCCTTTTCAGCGGTGGGTTATTGGATTTGGGATTCTCAGGACCTAAATATACGTGGCAGTGTGGCACTTTGTTTCAACGACTCAACCATGCTTTGGGGAATACTCCTTTGTTGGATTCTTTTGGTAACACAACGGTGAAGCACCTTCCTAAACTTAGCTCAGATCATAGGCCCATCTGTATCCATATTCGAAAGCATGAGTGGCTTCCTCCAAATCAATGTCCCTTTCGTTATTTGGCTGCATGGGCTACCTTGGCCTCTTTTGAGCAAGTCGTTCAAGAGAGTTGGTCGAGGGGGATCCGCTTATCTGTCAATATTGAGAGATTCACATAATTGGTTAAGCAAGTGGAATCGGGAGGTCTTCGGCAGCATAGGGTATTGTAAAGGACGCATCATGGCTCGGCTGGGGGGGATTCAGAAGGCCCAGGAAATCCGCCATTCTAATCAACTGGAGCAATTAGAAGGAGAGTTGAGGAAAGAATTTGAATTGATCTGTGAGCAGGAGAGTCTAACGTGGGCCCAAAGAGCGCGGTGTGACTGGATTAATTTTGGTGACAGGAACACAGCGTTTTATCATGCAAAGACAGTTCAAAGAAGTCGGAAGAAGTTCATTGGTGGTCTACGTGATGAAAATGGGCAGTGGTGCACTAATACTGAGACATTGCGATCGTGGGCCCTGGCTTTCTATTCTAAGCTATACTCAAAAGATATAACTCAGGCTCCTTCTTATCCAGGGAGGGGACTTTTCCCTGCTATGGACGACGCCATGACCCTGTCCTTGAGTGCTAATATTTCCATCAGTGAGGTGCATGTAGCTTTATTCCAAATGAAGCCCAATGAAGCTCCTAGAATAGATGGCTTACATGCTGTTTTCTCTCAGAATAATTGGAAGGTAGTTGGCCCGTCTATATGTCGAATGGTCGTGAGTTTTTTTTACCATGGTACTTTCGATGGAACTTTGAACGAGACCCTTATCACTCTTATTCCTAAAATTCTGGTTCCAGAACGCATGAATAAATTTAGGCCTATAAGTCTTTGTACAGTCCCCTATAAGATCATTTTTTGAAGGTACTGGCTAATCAGCTTAAAAAGTGGCTTCCTAGATTGATCCTACCTAACCAAGCGAGTTTTGTGGCTGGAAGGCAGATCACAGATAACATAATAATCGCCCAGGTTTTATTACATTCTATGCGCTATAAGCGTGGCTCTACAGGGTGGATGGCAATTAAGGTGGATTTGGAGAAGGCGTATGATCAGTTGAACTGGGAATTTATTGAGGACACTCTTTTCGATGCAGGTCTACTGGTAAAATTTGTGCGTGCTGTGATGACTTGTGTGACTACCAAAGAGATGAGAGTAATTTGGCGTGTTCGATCAGAGAAATTCACTCCAACCAGGGGGATCAGGCAAGGGATCCCCTCTCCCCTTACCTCTTTGTTTTGTGTATGGAGCGACTCTCACAAATAATTAGTCAGCAAGTGCGGGAGAAGAAGTGGTTTCCTGTAACCTTGGGAAGGGGTGGTCCTCCTCTTTCCCATTTATTCTTTGCGGATGATTTGGTGTTATTTAGCTCTACAAAGAACTTCACGATTAATTTGGTTAAGAAGGTCCTCGCCGATTTTTGCTCCAGTTCGGGGCACAAAGTGAGTAGCTCAAAGTCTGCGACATGCTTTTCCAAAAATGTACCACATAGTAGGAGAATGAGAATTGGTGAAGAGCTGGGGTTTCAAACAACAACCAACCTTGGAAAGTATTTGGGTGTCCCTTTTTGGTGAAGAAAATGATATATTAATATTCTGAAAGGTGTCACTCATTAGGAACTTACATAATTGAACCAAGCGATGCGTATGACCTAATAGGTAATCAATTTAATGATTAAATGTTTAAATATAAATAACTTAAACTAGTATACACCATCTTAAATCTGAAATGATTGTTGACTAGTTCTTAATTATGATTTAATGATTTAAATATAAATGACTTAAAATAGTATACACCATCTTAAATCTAAAATGATTGTTGACTGGTTCTTAATTTTTTTGGTTGGGTCCTACCAATTGGACCAACCTTTGTTAGCCACTTGTTCTTATTATTATTATTGTTTTATATACACTTGTTACCTTTGTTAGCCACTTGTTCTTATTTATTTTTATTTTTTTTATATATACACTTGTTCTTAATTTTTTTTTTTTTACAAAAAAGTTTAAATGAGGATAAACACCGGTAACCCACTAGGGTCTTATATAGATACTTACAGATTCCGAGTTCCGGAACCTTCAGACGACCCGGTAAGTATCAAACCTCCTCCCTTTTAGGAGAAAGGTCGACGCCTTAGCTAACCGTGTCACTTCTCATTGGCCACTTGTTATTATTATTATTTTTTTATTTTTTTTATAATCAGTTGTTCTTTTTTTTTTAATTAAAATTTTAGGAAATGGATTGGGTTCACCCACGATGTAAAGGTAGGGAGAAATCTCCCTTCGTCGTAGGTGATACCGATGTTGGGTAAGGCGAGCCGTCTATTACCCTCAGGCGTTTACCTAGGCACCTAGGAGCTATGATGTCTCTCCCAGCGCCTTGACCAACTCCAAAATCGAACGTCCTCCCTTTGGTGAGAGTGTCTGATCTTTTTACTAGTTGAGCTCAAGAACTAGGGGTTATACTTTTTTTTTTTTTTTGATATTATGGGGGTTATACTTAATTAATTGCAAATTGGCAAAAGCCACAATAGAGCGTGGAGTCTACGAATGGGCCCCTTGCAAAATCTCATGGGCCCAATATGTCAACAAAGCAGAAAACCCAACCATGATGTTGAGGCCTTTGTTGATTTTTTTTTCAAGCCGTAGGTGTTTAAAGTTTTCGCCAATGAGAGTTGGCATAGATGGTAAGGGATCCAGGACTAGGCCCTCGGGTCGTGGGTTCGATCCTCCGCCGTCGCTGGACTTCTTTGGTAGGCGATCTCGTAAGTCCCCGCAGTGCTCATGAGCCCGGCCGCGCCACGGCTTGGTGGGGACTCGATGCCGAACCCCTCCAAAACTTTTTTCTATCAAAAAAAAAAAAAGTTTTCCAATCCTGTTTTCACGTCCCGATCCCAAGGAATTGGAATAGGAAAATTTGGAATGAGACTTTTTTCAACTCAAAGAAAACGAAAAGATTATATATATATTAAAAAAAATTACGAAAAAAACTATATTATGTTTGTTAGGTGTGTTGAGTGTCGGACGAGAAGTGAGAAACAAATCCAAGAGGGAAATCAAAGTGTATTCCTTCTTTTCATCAAAAAAGTGTATTCCTTCTTCCGTATGAAACTACTTGTACTTATTTTGATAAACTTTCTTTTACTTCTTGTCCTTTTCGGAAGCTTGTATAGAAGCTTTATATATATAAAATATATAAAAACTAGATTATATCTGTCGCGTGCGTGTCTTGTCTTGAGCGTCATGTTACGCCCGGAAGCACACCAGCACAGGAACTTCCCAGGGGGTCACCCATCCTGAGATTTTCCTGGGCCGAGCACGCTTAACTGCAAGGAGCGCTAACCACCATGCCAAAAGCTTAAGCCGATAAAGCGAGGCGCACTCCATATTATTTATGCCCCGAAACTTCCCTCATCCCGCCCGATGTGGGACTCGTCCACGGCGAGACCGCGACAAGCTCCCCACCCATCCCTAGATGCCCCCATCACCCGCAGGGTCCCCCATCCACGGGAAGGCGGCCCACCCCCTACCACACAAGTGGGGGACCTACCACGGGCCCACTCCCTACCACACCTAAGGGGCCCACCACCACCGCCCATCACCGAGCGAGGGTCCACCTCCATTCCATCCACGGAGGCCACCACAACGGGGCGAGGCGAGGTCGGCTCTGATACCACTTGTTACGCCCGGAAGCACACCAGCACAGGAACTTCCCAGGGGGTCACCCATCCTGAGATTTTCCTGGGCCAAGCACGCTTAACTGCAAGGAGCGCTAACCACCATGCCAAAAGCTTAAGCTGATAGCAGAGGCGCACTCCATATTATTTATGCCCCAGAAACTTCCCTCATCCTGCCCGATGTGGGACTCGTCACGGTGAGACCGTGACAAGTGTCACGCCCAAAAAGGAACGCTGGATAATTCGCGTGCACGGACACTCTGCATTGAACTAGGAGGTTTAGACTCCAAGTATGGACAAGTCTAGAAGCTCCTAGAATGTGGTAGACATGTGTAGATATTGGTAGAGTTTTGTAGAGAATTCTAGAAACTTGTGGAAATATGTAAATATCTAGATATTTCTAGGGAAGGTTCTCGAGAACCATTGTACACCGTAGGATCTTTTCAATCTCGACCGCTCATCGAGGAGGTGGTAGGCTATAAATAGGAGATGCCTCCTTCATTTGTAAACATCCAAGAGTCTTCAAGCATTTGTTACATTCAAGAGCTTCTCTCTCTAAGTTCTCTTTCTCTCTCTAGAGTTCTTGTGTTCTTTGCCTTTCCTTGCCTACGTGAGGGATTCGGCTGACTTAGCAAGATCCGAGCGGGGTGATCAAGCTAAGGCCGCACGGAGCTTGGTGTTTTGGGTGATCAACTCCAAGGCCGTGACAACGTGGTATCGAGCTTTGGTTCGAGCAACTAGGTTCGAAGCCGTGAACGTGGTGGTTGCCACTTTGTAGCAAGAATGTCGGAACGAACCGAGGAAGTTGTTGTGGCTGGAGAAGAAAGGGGTAGGGAGACCCAAGTTGCTCAAGAGGTGAAGAAGGCCCGAGGATCAAGTAAGTCCCGCCAAGCCGCGGATGTTGCCACTTTGATGACAAAGGTGGAGGCTTTGGAGGAAGCCTTACACGGGGTGGCTAAGAGGGTGGAAAAGGTGGAAGGTGACTTTGAGACACTTGAAACCCACACCCTTAGCCAATTGGACAACTTGAGGTCGGATCTTGATTCGCACCTCAATGTTGAGGAGGAACGAGCTGAGTCCATGAGGCGACTCGAGGTAAAGGTAATGGATGCCATTACCGCAATGCAGGGACAGCTCAACTCTCTAAAGAGTTCTTTGGAGGGACAAACGAAGACTCCATTGGTGGGTGGTACCAAATGGAGGAAGGGAGGTGAGGTTGGATCTCCCTAAGCCGAAGGAATTTCAAGGCGTTCGTGATGCCAAGGAGGTTGAGAACTTCTTGTGGCAAATGGAGAGATATGCTGAGAGCCTGAACTTGGTCGATGACACAACCAAGGTACACACTGCTTCCTTGTTCCTTACCGATAATGCTATGTTGTGGTGGCGTAGGAAGCATGCGGATACATAGAAAGGGGCCTTTGCACGATCGAGACCCGGGATGATTTCAAGAGGGAACTCGAAGAAACAGCTTCTATCCCGAGAACGTGGTTTACGTGGCTCGAAAGAGGTTGAGGGAACTCAAGCACAAGACTACGATTCAGACTATGTAAGGGACTTCACGACCCTCACGTTGCAAATCCCGAATCTCGCAGCGAGGAGACATTGTTCTACTTCGTGGATGGTCTTCGTGAATTGGGCCAAGCATGAACTCCAACGGCGTGGTGTAGCAAGCGTGGACGAAGCCATTACCGTAGCCGAGAGCCTCACCGATTATCAAAGGGGCGAGAAAGGTGAGACCTGGACCCAAGTCTTCCAACCTAACCATGGGAACGGTAGGGGAGACAAGGGTAAGGAGTCCATCAAGGGAGGAACGGGCAAGCCTTCCCAGAAGGACCAACCTGAGGACAAGAAGAAGAAGACAATCAGTTACTACGTCTGTAAAGGGCCACATCGCATGGATAAGTGTCCCAAGTTGGGTAGTTTGTCAGCCCTTGTTCAGGAGAACGAGGGATCCGATGAGGAGGAACCCAACATGCGGATGGGATCTCTCAGAGTCCTGAATGCCTTGAAGGCCAAACATGAGGAACCTATTCCGAGGAGTAAAGGTCTCATGTTTGTTGATGTGGTGCTGAATGGGAAGCCAGTGAAGGTGATGGTGGACACCGGGGCTACCCATAATTTCATTACTCCCGAAAGGCCAAGCGGGTAGGTCTCTCGCTTACTCGTGCACGAAGAGGATGGTGGAAGTCTCGTGAACACCCCGCCAAGCCTCTCACGGCGTAGCTCATGGGGTAGAGCTATGCACGGATGTGGAAGGGGGACCGTGGATTTGTCGGTGACCCCTATGGATGACTTCAATATGGTACTGGGTCTGGACTTTTTGCGCAAGGCAAAAGTTGTCCTCATGCCGGGTGAAGATTCGTTGTGCTTCCTAGAAAAGGGGATTGGATGCACAGTGCCTACGACAAGCAACGAGAGGGATGTTGGCTTGTCACTCACCCACCTTGCGGCTTTGAAGGTGGTGGATCCCGTGAGGAGGATCGTGGTAATCTTCCCCCTGTCATGAAAAGGAGTGGAGACCCAATGCCACCAAGGCTTCGAGAGAAGTTGCCACCTGGACGAGAGGTGGAATGTGGGATGGAGCATGGAGTTGGTACGGCCAATGTAATGGGTGATACATTGGGCCGAAAGCGCGAGGACGAGATCCTCCAAGGCAAGAAGACCAAGCGGAGGAAGGAGATTGCACAAGGGAAGAAGTGAGTCACTGAATACCAAGTCGGGGACAAGGTGATGGTGAAGCTTCCTCCCCATCAAACCAACAGGTTCCGGGGTCTTGTTCGAGGCCCATTCAAGATCGTGGGGAGGGTAGGAAAGAGTTCCTACAAGTTGGATCTTTCCCCGAACTTGAAGAGTCATCCCGTCTTTCATGTGAGAATGTTCCGGCCATTTCATGAAGACGAGGGTGATCGTGGACAAAGACAATGACGAGGACGTCACCGGATTAAAGGGGGAGAGTGTCACGCCCAAAAAGGAACGCTGGATAATTCGCGTGCACGGACACTCTGCATTGAACTAGGAGGTTTAGACTCCAAGTATGGACAAGTCTAGAAGCTCCTAGAATGTGGTAGACATGTGTAGATATTGGTAGAGTTTTGTAGAGAATTCTAGAAACTTGTGGAAATATGTAAATATCTAGATATTTCTAGGGAAGGTTCTGGAGAACCATTGTACACCGTAGGATCTTTTCAATCTCGACCGTTCATTGAGGAGGTGGTAGGCTATAAATAGGAGATGCCTCCTTCATTTGTAAACATCCAAGAGTCTTCAAGCATTTGTTACATTCAAGAGCTTCTCTCTCTAAGTTCTCTTTCTCTCTCTAGAGTTCTTGTGTTCTTTGCCTTTCCTTGCCTACGGAGGATTCGGCCGACTTAGCAAGATCCGAGCGGGTGATCAAGCTAAGGGCCGGCACGGAGCTTGGTGTTTTGGGTGATCAACTCCAAGGCCGTGATGTCAACCGAGAAGGGAGAATCATCATAATTTTGCAATTTTGAGGAATCATCTCGGGTATCATTGTTGTATGATGCATGCAAAATAAAAGTACACAAATCCAAAATGAATCTTTTAAAATGGTTTTCCAGATATTTTTGGGAGCTTTAAAACTTACCAGGTGCTTAAAATATTTTTTTTATCATGTATCAATATTTAGGTATAGAAATGATCGACATAAACAATGCTGCATTCAGCTTCAATCTGTCTACTATTACAGCTTTTAAATGTTGAAACCAACCATTGTCTATGTGCAGGACTAGAATGCCATCTGAAATTTTCATTTTTAATTCTAATCTTTTCTTTTCTTTTTTATTTTATTTTATTTGTAGGTCTATCAAAGTTTCATGCACAATAATAACATAAAAGACCATAGGGTCAAGTTAGTGCACAATGATAACATAAAAGACTATAGGGTCAAGTTAACTCATCTAAGACCATGACCCAAAACATTTTTCGATTGGGACGGGAATTTTTTGGGATCGGGAATGATTTTCCTTCCCAAGACTTTTTTTTAGATCGGGATCGAGAATGGGGTTTTCCGATCTCGTTCTGTCCCAAGAACTCTATACCCTTATTGATTGACTTTTATATATTCAATGTTTCTATTTTCTATAACACACATTGTATAAAAAATAAATTACTTTTGTACATGCCTTATTTATTTAGGAAAATGGTTGAAAAATACCCCATTGCAAACTTTATAGCCTTAAGGTAGCTAAAGACATAAGCCTTAAAAACATACAACCCATTTTTAATGGGTGTTATTGTTTTTCAACTATATGCAACATATATTTAATTATGTACAAGTACCTTTTCGTTTCACTAGTGCAAAAAAGGCTTTTAAGACCGGACAAAAGAGGGGTCGTAAGACCGATATGCGACCGGTCTTGTTCCAAATTTATTAAAAGTCTACCATTTAAGACCGACTCGAACCGGTCTTAAAGAAACTCTTTTAAGACCGACATTTAAAAACTTGGGTCTTAAAAAGTTGTACTAAATGAAGCCGAAATATTTTTTGTTCTGTCCTAAAGCTCGACTTTTAAGACCGGCCAAAAAATAGGCCGCTCTTAAAAGATCGTAATTATAAGACCGGATAAGACACATACGGTCTTAAAAGACTGACTTTCAAGAGTGGATGATAAATACATCCGGTCTTTAAAGATTTTTATTTAAGACCGGACTTCTAAATATACCGGTCTTAAAAGACCAACTTTTAAGACCGGGTTTAATATCAAAACTCAAAAGTCGTCCCGACCTTTAAGACCGGTCATATAATTACATCCGGCCTTAACAAGTGAACATTTAAGACCGGCTTATTATTTCCGGCTAAATTTTCCCGAATTTTTCCCCGCTGTTCTTCCCGATTATATATATATATATACACAAATCCACCACCCAATCCAAAGACATAAAAGTCGATACTTTAAGCTACAAGCTATGAACAATTATTTGAATAAATTGAATTGGAAAAAGAATACAAATATTATTCACCATGAGCTATTTGGCCTCTTAATTAATGATTACTATGACTACAACACCTAAATTAATTCATACAATAAGATAACTTACTTACAAATACAATAAGTTACAAGTACAACATACATGCGCCCAAAATAATATTCACCATGCCTTCATCTCGATTCCCCCACCCAACAACGTAACATCCTCTTATATAACATGCCCCTTTGATCGGATCCCGCCACAAAAATAAAACAAGAACAAAATTCATAGTCAAGACATTAACTATGAACATAGATAGAAGGAATATAATATATATAGTTAAAGCCTTAAAGTCTTCAAAGAAATCTGCATATGAATATTACCTTATGAATTGACTCTTTTATAAAGTGATATCTTCCCATATCCCTTCTTGATGATCACTTCTTATGCCGGGTTCATTATCCGCTTCATCTTCTTCGTTCATGTCCTAGAGACCCTTGAAAAAGGAGTACTCTCAGAATACCATAATTTGAATTCATTTCCTCATCAATATCAATGACCCTCTTTCCTTGGAGAGCTACACCACATTTTATTTTCTTGATCTAAGATATAGAACACTTGTTTTGCCTGGTCTCGCCATAATAAAAGGTTCATCTCCAAAACTTCTACCATTGACATCGACTAATGTAAATCCTAGCCGATCGATCCGAACACCATTATTGACATTAACCCACTTGCATTTGAAAATGGGAAATCTAATTTTCACATAGTCCACCTCCCAAATCTCTTCAATAACCCCATAATATGGCATGACCGCCAATAAAGGGCTCTTGTCTTTCGAACCGGAGAAGTGCATAGATTCAGCCTCTAACATAACACCACTGTTCGACCGTGCTCGTATCATCTAGGGACTTCGTGTAAAATGTATAACCATTGATCACATACGAATTCCAACTTATGACATCAACCTCGACCACCTCGCTAACCATTTGATTGTATCGTAAACACATTCCTCTCCCTCGACCTTTTGTTTGAACCAGTTTGCAAAAGTTCTCCGTTATGCTCCCTAATCAACCTTTGTTCACTATTCGATGATTTTCTTTCCTTACAAATGCTTTATGTGCAGCTATGCCGGCTTGAACTTCATCGACGTTATTCAAGATGTATAAGTGGACTTGTGACAATTCATCGATCCACACTCTTTACTTAAGCCCCTCGTCTACCCCCATCAAAGATGCCGACGCTTTTGGAAGCCCAATATGTCTTACTTTGGCCAAATAATTTTGACAAAATTCCATGGCTTCTTCAAAACATATTTCTCAACAATCGATGCTTCGGCCGGTATGCTTCTTCACGCACTTTTAGGAATTTCATAGATCTTTCAATTGGGTACATCCACCGTAAATGGATAGGGCCGCACATCTTTATCTCCCTCACTAGATGAACAATTAGATGAACCATGATGTCAAAAAATGTAGGAACAAAAAGCTTCTCAAGGTGGCACAAGATAAGATATCCTTCATTCTCCAATTCATCCAACTTTTCAATCTCGAAAACTTTACCACAAAGCGCATTGAAGAAGACACAAAGTCTAGTCAAAACGACCCGAAGATCATATTCGGCGATGCCTCGAATAGCTATCGGGAGTAGTCGTTGCATCAAGACATGACAATCATGAGACTTTTGGCCTACTAATTTCAAGTCCTTCATCGATACAAGCCTCTTCAAATTTGAAGAATACCCCGTGGGAACTTTTGTGCCATGTAAACACTCACAAAAACTTCGCTTTCTCATCCTTAGACAAAGTATGAGAAGCCGGGGACAATAAGTTCTCTTCCCATCTGGCCTTGGATGTAACTCTTCGCGTATTCCCATTGCTATCGATCCAATCTTGCCTTCACACCATCCTTGGAACTACCTTGTATGTTGAGAAGCGTGCCGACAATACTATCACATACGTTTTTCTCCACATGCATGACATCAATACCGTGTCTCACATCAAGATTGCGCCAATATGGAAGATCGAAGAATACAGATCTCTTTTTCCATATATTTGTTTCTTTTCTACTCTTTGCGCCTTACCGAAGACGACATTGATATTTTTCACCTTTTCATAAACTTGCTCCCTACCAATGCCACCGAGCATCTTCATACTCTTGGCCACCAAAAAGGCTTTCTTTAATCGACGATATGGGTGGCCCCGTCTAAGAAATCTCCTATGTCCAAGATAAACCGTCTTTCTTCCATGTTGAAGTTGATGGTAGCGTGTGCCTTCTTCACAAACCGACATGCTTTATGGCCTTTTACACTATACCCCGACAAGTTCCCATATGCCGGGAAGTCGTTTATAGTACAAAATATCATGGCTCGCATTTTAAACACCTCCTTCTTGAAAGAGTCAAAAACATCAACACCTTCCGCCCACAACTCCTTCAAGTCTTCGATCAAGGGTCAAGGTAAACATCAATGTCATTTCCGGTTGTTTCGGTCCCGAAATCAACATAGACAAGATGATGTACTTTCGTTTCATGCATAACATTGGAGATAAGTTGTAAATAATCGTAGTACAGCCATGAACTATGTATGCCGCTAAGGCTTCCATATGGATTCATGCCATCCGTGCTAAGGGCAAGCCTAAGGTTCCTAGGTTCTTCGCCGAAGTTCGGAAATAATTGATCGATTTTCTTCCATTGAGAAGAATCGGCCGATGTCGAAGCTTTCCATCGAAATCCTCTCATCTCGCATGCCACCTCAAATTTTTTGCATCATTTTCATTCGCAAACAACCGCTTGAACCTTGGTATGATTGGAAGATACCACAACACTTTTGCAGCCCCTTATTTGACTTGTACCTTGGGGTTTCACATTTCTGACAATTCTCGCTCCTCTTCAAACTCTTTTCTATACAATACGCAATCATTCGGCATGCATGGATCTTTTTGTACTCCATCCCCAAAGGACAAAGTATTTTCTTAGCATCATAGTATCGATGCGGCAACACATTATCATCCGGAAGCATGTCCTTAAAAGCCTCAAGCATTTCTGAAAAACTCTTGTCGCTCCATCCATGACGTGCCTTCAAGCTTACCAATTTCAATACAAAGATTCAACAATTGGTATTTTTTACACCCACGGTATAGAGGGGTCTCTCGCATCACCGCACATATTACCATATGCATGTGATTGATGAAAAGCCTCTTTCTCCTACATCACGGATAATGTCCTCTATGTGATCATCCATATCCGTGTCATTATCATCAAAGGCCACTTCCCTATGTTGAGACCCACTTGGTATTTTTTCACCATGCCATACCCATACCGTATAAGTCTTACAAATTCCTTCACAAATTAAATGCGTGTGTATAACTTCAGACTTAGTCGCCTCTCATTCAAACATTTTACACAAGGGCAATAAAACTTCCCACCCTCAAGATGGGCATTTTGTTTAGCAAATTTTATAAAGTCCCTCACCCCATTCTCGATATTCAACACTCGTCCGTTTAGCATTTATCCAACTCGTGATCCATAGTAGAATTCCTATATATATAGACTAAAGATTTAACATACATATATATGCTCAAATGTCGGTTATGTCTTTTTTTTCCTTTTTTTTTCCGGATAAACTTGCTCATTAAATGCAGAACGAAGAATCACTTTTGGTCATAAATGTATCGCAGTTGAATCCAAGAACCAAAATAAATGCATGACGAGGAAATTAAATGCATCGCGTGAAGGTCTTGTGGACTCACCTCGTAGATATAAATTCAAATGCGTTTGCTTAGTCTTTCTTCTCCCGCCACGAACGTTGATGTTGCGACAAAGAAGAGTAACCTAAAAACATTTATTGGTCACTGGGTAGGTCTAAAGTGCAATTATAATCTTCAAAATACAATATCCATTAACAACACAAAACCCACAAGAACATTTGATCGATTTCGCTCAACCCAGAAAAACCCAACGATGAGCAGAAAATCATAAAGTTATATAACCGAAACACCTCTTACAGCTTGGTCTATAGACGTTTAGCTAAGGAACCGAAAGTGATTGTCGAGAGAGCAACGCGAACCAAATGACGAAGTGGCGACGTAACCCGAGTAACACTTTAGGCGCGACAAGAGAAGTTCGAGAGGGAAATTTAATATTCCGCGCGACGTAGCGAGACATGTTTTATATTTTGGATTTTATTAAGACCGGAGTTTTATAATACTCCGACCTAAATTGAGACAATTAAACCGGTTCATTAAAAAGTAGACGGTTCTATATATAAAATTTTTAAGACCGCCGTTTTATAATACTCCGGTCCTAAAATTCCTCGTTTATGTGATTTCTAAAAAAGGATTTGGCGAGCGCAAAGAATCGAATGAATAAAAATTAAAGGAAAACTGGAGTTTCTTTAATTACATATATTACTTGCATATGCACGTACACAAGAAAAAATACAAAAGAAAAACAAGCAAAAAATTATCAAAAACAAGAATCTGACTAAACATCTCCTAAAGCTTATTATCCTCCAAAGCCTTGGCGATTTCGGCGTGAACAACATTAATTTCCCGCCGGAGATCAGCAAGTTTCGTCTTACTCGAATCAGCCACAATGCTTCATTAGAGGAAAGAGGAGAGGGGTCGTAGTAGTCGCGGTGGGGCCAAGAGGTTGGAGAGGGGGAGCGGGAACCTCTTCATCATCCGAAGAAATAACAATGGGTCCAACGACCCGAGACTCTTCTCGTCACAATAGGACGGACTCGATGGAGGAGGCGCACCGTATAACGATCGACGAAGGCACGAGCATCACGACTAAGAGCACCCCTACGAGCGGTTCTCTTGTATCTAACCATGGTTTGAGCAAATAAAGGAGGGTATGAGGAGTTAATTAATAAAGGCAGAGCTGTTCTCGATAGCCACGTACGTAGTTTGGAGTTACGAGGTAGTGAGGAATTAATAAGGAGTTATAGGTACGCGGTATAAAATTCCATTATTTAATATTTTTGCAATTCATTTTATTTTAAGACCGACCTTTTATCATTAACCCTTACTTATAGGTATGCGGTATAAAATTCTATTATTTATTTTTTTTAAGACCGATCTTTTATAATAAGTCCGGTCCTAAAAGTCTTACTTTTAAGACCGACCTTTTATCATTTACCCGGTACTTACACACACGTTCAAATGAATGATGCAGAGTCTCTTCGGCTTCCGTGATAAACTTCCCAACTAGGCGTCTCCTCGTATTCTCGATGAACAATGCGTCTCCTCATTAAAGCTTCCGGCGTTTCACATTGTTCGTGATGGGTTCTCTATTTAAACCCGTTGTTACCGTACTTTCTTCACATTCTTCTCCCCCAGTCCTCCGTTTCCTCCTCCTCCTCTTCAACCTCAGCCCCCACCGTAATGGCCGCTCCCCCAGTCCTCCGTTTCCTCCTCCTCCTCTTCAACCTCAGCCCCCGCCACCGCCTCCTCCAAATCCGACCGTGAAGCGCTTGGTGCACATCAGGGCCCGCGCCGATCAAATCGATCGACATTTGGGCCAATTGGTTCAGCTTGCTCATACCATGAACAACAAGCTGAACATGGTACTCCACGCCAATGACGTGAAGTACGATCCCGCCGAAGACGACTCCGACGACTCGACGACTCGACGCCCCCTCCCTCCCGACTACGAGAGGGATTAGTTTTTTTTTGTTGCATTTTTTTTTTGTTTTTTTGATCGCGCCCCTATAGGGCAAAATAAAAAAATTAGTAAATAAAATATTTTTAAATTTTGTTCTCGTGCGAGTTTAGTACTTTATCCATTATCTCGAACCTGGAAAGCAATAAACAAGGCAACTATGAAGGATGGATAATGGCGACTAAAAAACCTAAAATAAAAGAACGAAGACTTTAGTTAGTAAATCGACGGTCCTAAAAACACCGCCATTTTTGTCACTTTGGTTTCCATATCCGATTGCCTCTTGTCCTTTTCATTATCGTCTTTCTTTTTCCGACAAAAAGGAAACAAACAAAACATTGTCCTCGTGTAAATCCAACAACAGAAATTCACAGAATACAATTAAGAACATACAAAAAAAAGGATCTTTTACCTTATTCGGATAAGAACAAACAAAGTGACTATTCTTCTCAAGGTTGGACCTTCGTTATCGCCTGCTTTACCTCCCCATGTTAGAAACAAAGTGTCCTTTTCATTATCTTCCTTCTTTTTCCGACAAAAAGACAAAAGACAAAATAAAAGGGACACCGATAATGCTGCTCTACACATGGAGAGGTAAAAACGAAGATAATGAAGGACCTAGCTTGAGCAAAACGCCGTAACCTCTATTGTCTTCAACCCTATCCATTTAATTTGTGTGAAAAGAGGTATTTAAAGGTGATTGACTTTTAAGATCGCACAAATAAAAACATACGGTCCTAAAAGTTAAGCAAACTTGTAAGTAAAGGACTTTTAAGACCGATTATTTATAATAACACGGTCCTAAAAGTTCCCGTGACTTTTAAGACCGACCTTTTATAATACGTCAGACCTAAAAGTTCATGCGGACTTTTAAGCTTTTAGAGCGACACTAAAGCAATATACGGTCCTAAAAGTCTCATACTTATTACACCGAAGACTTTTATGACCTTTAAGACCGACATGCTGTTAATGAACGGTCCTAAAAGTCTCAAATTTCCAACACTAAATTAAATAGCTATATCCACCATCCAATAATACATTCAAAACCCAAAATGGACACAAGAAAATTGTTCAAAAATTAACTAAATTTATTTATTGAATTTTACATTGCCTATGTATATTTACAAATGAATTGTTCAAAAAAATAAACAAATTTACGTAAGATCGATTATTGTTGCTACAAAATATACTTACAAATGAATTTAGGACATTAATTATTGTCCTTTTTGTGACTCTAAGATCGACCATACAGATATTCACAAAACACATTGCGTATGTGCTCCAGCTTCATCATGAGAAAAGGGAGTTTTGCATTGAAACATCTCGTAACATCAAAGACAAAGAATCGAATTAACTTGCGTGCATATTTCATTTGTAACAAGTAGTTTAAACTGAATTAACTTGCATAATATGTAACATCAAATACATTTACCTTTGCAGCTTAATTTAGTATCCCCTCGCGTGGTAATATCATACATGTGTTTCATGATGTACCGCCACATAAGTTGGACGCCGGTGGTTGCCGACGGTCTAAAAAGAACAAGAAATATATATAAGAGCATATATATATATAGCTTAATGACCAAGTTCACAAGGCAAAGGTGCTACAAATATTGTACCAACCTCTAGTCTGTACCATATGGGGTTGTCCCGAGTACCACGCCTTTTCTTTTCTACTCTTTGGAAGGTCCTCATGGCACTATCATCAAAATCACAAATTTATCAATGATTCACCGAAAATTCACAAAGCAGAGATTTCGACAAGAGAATCAAAATGACATGCTTACTCGTTGATGGTCTGCACCAACGTAGGCAATGGCTCACCGTGAGTGGAGCATAAGAAGATAACTTTATGCTCCTCCATGCACATGAGGACCAACTGCCAATGGCGGCTGAAAATTCACAAAGAAGAAACTATACTCAGTGATATATGTAGCAGAATTAAGTGAATTGCGACAAGATTTTTGATATGTACCTGTGGAAGAATGGATAAAAGTACAACTTTCTTCTCACTTCACACAACCTCTTTGATATGTACTCCTCTCTCCTCCATGGATGTTTGACTTGAATAGACAGGGCACAAGAATCCAAAATCGTTGATCCTGCCATTTTGAACCAATTCATGATGCAAGAACCTACAATAATGACATCGATCAAGGAATTAGTATATATGTATGTATGTCTAAACGATGCATTTAAATTATGTACTCATAGACAAAGATACTTACTTCATAAAAATTTGAACAACCGCATCGCAAGCTCCCGTCGAGGAAGCAAAGCAGGACTCAACATCAACGGTGTCAACTTGAACGGGCCGAGGATGAGGGACGCCTACTACTTCATTGGCAAAGCCACGATTTATCCTTAAAATATCCACTCTTCATCGATCGGATATTTTTTCCCCGGCAAAGCCAGCCAACTTAGCAAGAGGGGATAGAGCTTGAGGAGGGGATGGAGCTTGACGAGGGGATGGAACTTGAGGAGGAGGGGTTGAAGCTTCAGAGCAAGTAGAGACATGTACAAGCATCACCGGCCAAGGGATGAAGGTTCCCTTGACATCACTCACAAGCTTCACCATCATCACTTTGGAGAGGAGCGGTGCATCAATGATCACCTTTTCAACCGACACTCGACTTCATCATCGCATTTGTTGGTGGTGTACAGCTGATCCCAAGTTGTGAACAGTCCCTTTTGCAACCAATAATCGTCCATCATGATGATCGGGATCCTCCACATAAAGGTCACAAGGTTGCTCGACCGTCCAACAATGCAGCTCCCTCTAGTGCTCGCGCACGCTTGCAGTGAGCGTGTGAAGGGAACACCGGTCTCTCGGACGATTGCTCAAAAGCAGCCTCATCTCGACTCAGCTTCCTCCCTCATCCGGCTCATCCGGGATTGAAACATTGCAGCCATTGATGCTTCTTTAGCACTACTGCCTGGTCCATCTCCTCCCGGGTAACCATACTTTGCCAAGCCTGTCCATCTCCTCCCGGTAACCATACTTTGTCTATGGCGTTTGGATGTACCAAAGACTTGCTTTATGCCTACCCGTCCTCCAATCCCCCTTACACGCCCGGTGATCCGGCTTTTCCGGCCGCAACGGCCGAACATCATTCCTCCCGTCCGACACAAAAGATCCCTCTCGCTTCTTTCTTTTTAAGATCTTCCCGTAAGATACGTATAACGAGAAGCTTAGTAATGAAACATGTTTAGTAACTAAAAATAACAATAACGATACTTACAATTCTTTCAAAGAACTAGACGAGTTTGTTCACTCGTGTAGGCGCCGCTTGGCTTTTGCCGAATATGCAACCACAACTCCTCGCGACGTATTGGAGATGGAGGAGCATGTATCACGTAAGGATTGATTCTCGCTTCATCATCCAATCTCTTCCGCTTGGCCGCCATCAAATCTTTTTCGGCCTTTTGATATCCGCCGCGAGAAGCCCTATGAGGGCAATCATTCTTTCTACCTATCTCCCGTGCTTGTTCCCTTCTTTTCTCGTGAATCAGATTGAAAACATCTATTAATTATGAATTCCAGCCATGCATGTCACTAACAGAAATTAGAGAACTTCGCTTCATATGAACGTCAATCAAACAAAGAGTCAAATTCTTCACTTCATCAAGTTTCAACATTTTATTTAAGGAAGATGTAGAATTGTATAAGAAATTGGAGCTATGTTTTGTAGTGCTAGCTAGATAGATAGGTTAAGAAACAAAAGAGAATTATGCTTACGTAATAATACAAACTTGATCCTTTTTAAGGCATCCAAATGGGATCAGCAGTCCCCATTAGATAGTAACAATTGGGTATATAAAGTTTCCCCCTTTTAAGACTATTCATTTCCTCCTTTGCAAGACAAACCATTAGACAATTAATACCTTCTCAGTAGCAATTTACCTTTTCAGGGTTGACATATCAGACTTGCATAGACAAAGGCAGAAAATGTATACTTCTATTCACACACCGAACCATTCTATAACTAACAGATTACATGAACACAATAACATTCACATATCCGCACAAAGTTAATAAGCAAACAAAAGGGAAAACAAAACTAAATATAAACTCACCGTAGCTTCAGAGTGGTCCACGTAAGAACAAATTGTCGCCAAATTCGTTCATCAATAAATGTGTAAACTTCCCAAGGATGTTTGGCAAAGCGGAACCTCGAGAAAATATACGTGTTAGCGAGAAAGGTCTTAAACTTCCTCCACCGATCAGCACAATAAGACAATGTCTTGTCTTTCAACTTCCGACAAATGTGACAAGGTATGTAACCCGATAGTCTCCCAAATAGGATCCTTTACATTCTTAGAGTCCACACTTTTCCACTCATCCGTCAAGATGCTAACCTTGCCGCGTGCTAGACAGCCGACAAAACTATTATATTTGCTTTTATTAGGACCGACAGTTCCAACCTTGCATCAAACCGAATCTCGAGCTTTGACCCGAAGTCCGACTTAGGGTCACATCCATCATTCGTGTGCCTCTTCTACCACGGCGTGTGGCGATTACGAGCCTCATTGTGAGATGAAGAGGGTTCGTTCACTCACACCCGCCACACCAGAACCGGCGTTGCCGAACACGAATAGAATCGTTTTCACCGTCCATTTTCGAGACAAGAAGAGAGGAATGCCCGAGCAAATGAGAGAGTAACAGGGGCTGATGGTACGTGGGCGAGGAAGAGAGGTAATGCAACAGAAGGGTTTCGAACGTGAATGAGGTTCTCCACAGAGTAACAAAAGCTTTCGCGCGAAGAAATGTATATCTTGCGTTTATTTTTAAGACCGATGCAAAAGAGACGGTCTTAATATTTACATTAATCCCGGCCATATTAAAAGTCCGATCTTAAAAGTTTAACCTTTAAGACCGTTCCTTATAAAACGCCGGTCTTAATATTAATGAACTTTTTTCGTACCGGAAGTATCATATGTCCGGTCTTAAAAGAAAACTTTTAAGACCGTCTTTTTGATAAGTTCGGTCTTAAAAATTTAGACTTTTTATATTTAAATTTTTCCTTATTATGTTTTACCGCAAAAATATAAGTACGGCTATATGAGATATATTTAGTAAGTAATTGAAATTTCAATTCAATTTTTAAGACCGGTTGTTTTTTAGTCGGTCTCAATAATGTTTTTAAGAACGGTGAGAAATTGGTCCGGTGCAAGAAGTTCTTTATATTTACGGAACTCGCCACCGGTCATTCCTTTAAGACCGGGTGTCGATTCTCCGCTCTAAATGAGGCGGTCTTAAAGCCCTTTTTTTGCACTAGTAGGTGGAAAGATAAGATTCCATCAAAATTGGTAGAACCCAAGTTCTTTCTTGAACAAAGACGCTTTCGAACATATTTATCTCTCATAAAATATTTATTTTCTATAAGGAAAGAAAATAGGATTAAATTTGAATATATGCAATAAATTTGAACTTAAGCGATAAATTCAAATTTGGAGGGATAATTTTTTAAAAAAAATTAGAACTTGGTAGGAGAATATTTTGGACAAATTCAAACTTGGCGAGAGAATATTTTAATAAACTCGATTTTTTTTTTTTTTTTTTTTGCGAAATAAATGCTTTGTCATAAAGTTCAAATTTTACCTATAAGTTAATTTTTTAAAAAATAAATGCTTTGTCATAAAATTAGAATTTGATCCATAAATTCAAATTTAATGTAAGAAAATTTATATCAAATTCAACTTATGGAAAAAAATGTTTCTTTTCATTTTGAATAAATTACTTTTTAAGGGTAAAATAATTATTTTTGATTCTTTGCCAACTATCACTTTTTAATTTGTTTCTATTAAACAATTCATCTTCTTTCATCAGTTTATTTTGCCTTCTAAATCTTTCTTGTGTACCTAACGGGCCCACAGTGAATAGTAATAATAGTGACGTAACTTCCATATTTTCGTTTGTGGGCCTGTGGGCCCGACTTTTCAAAGAAAAAAAGTTATGAGCTTAAAACAAAAGAAAAGAACCGGTAATAAAAATTAGAAAGTGCTGCTTTTCAAAGCAGTTTCCATTATCGACGACGATGGAGCCTCGCCCTGCTCCTCCGTTATCTCTCCCCACCATCTCCGATCTCTCTCCTCTTCAGCTAGGGTTTCTCGACGAGCATTTCTCAACCCACCAAGATTTTTCCCTCAATGCTTCTCTTCTCTCTTCCTCTTTAAGCCAACAATGCTCGCAATTGGACACCCAGCTCCGAATCCTGCAGAATGATCTCACCAAGCGCGCCGTTTCTTGGATTTCTCGTTCATTTTCGGCTAAATCAGCTCTCGATGAGCTCAACCGCAGCATGCAAAATCTCAGCCTCCGCACTTCTAGACGTCAGTGTATTCTATTTTATTCGCATTCCTTTTATATACTTTGGTTCCAACATTTCTGAAACTTTTTTTTTTCCTTTTTATCATTTCTTTGAATTTTTAGATGGGGTTGGTTCGAAGAAATTTCAAAAGGTGTTGAACGAGGAGCTTCCTCGATTGGCAAAGGAATTGAAGCGAATTGAGTCTATCCGCTGTTATGTCGGTTAGACAAGAGACTCTATTTGTTTTCCTTTGGGTTCAGTTATTGTTATTGAGTTGCAGGATTTAAATTTTCTATCCTGAAGTGCTCTTCATTTTAGTTGTTAGCTCCCTTTTCTTTTCTTTTCTGTTTTTTTGGGACCAACTTAGTTGTTAGTTTGTTGGTGTTCTTCTTTGGGTCTTCAAGCAGCTTTGCCGGAATACAAAAATTTGGTTGTGTCTTATTAATTTCTCCATGGTATTAGATACTTATTTATTTTTCTCCTCGAACATTGATTATCGTCGTTTCATTATTTCAGCATTATATGTACCCTGTAGCCTTCTTAGTTTCTCCTATGGTTCAGGCAGTTAAATTTTCCTTTAGATTTATTCAGTATGTCGTTCTAGATTAGAATACTAGACACTAGTGGAGGCAAATCCATATATTATTCTTATCTTCATATTGCATCCTCTCTTTTATCCTTGTATAAGCATATCTATGCGTATATACATTGTTCATTTTGCTCTTGTAAACAAATCACAAATGCCTTTTTGATCTTTATTGCATCTTGTCCTCGCTATCTGTAAAGTTTTCCCCAACTTATTGTCTCAGAGACTGCTCTACAGTTGGAAGCTCTTGTTGGAGATCTTGAAGATGCTGCTCTTTTTGTAATGGCTTGCCTCCCTGGGAATTTATTTTCAAAGAGGACTTCAAATTCATCGGTCTCAATGGTAACAACTTTTTCTGTCTATCATTTGATATACCCATATTGGAATAGTAAGTTAATTTAGTTATAGATTATTAGACACAAAAGTGCTTTGCTTTGCAGGAATCTGCTAGAAAACATGATAAGTTGCTTCAGGCCATAAAAGCAATGAATGATATTGAAGTAGTGTTGGAGACAGTTGTGAAATTCCACTCGCACTGGCATAGCATTGTAAGGTCTGTTGACAATAGAGTAGACAAAATATTGGCTTCTCTTCGTCCACAAGTTTTTTCAAACCACCGAGCTCTTCTTGTTTCACTTGGTTGGCCACCAAAACTACTACCTTCAAAGGATGGAAGTGGACAAATCTCATGTATTCCTAACCCACTTGTTCTAATGCAAGAAGACAAAAGGAGGAGTTATTCAGAAAGTTTCATAGCGCTCTGTGCTTTGCAACATCTGCAAAGAAGAAGAGAAGATAGACAGCTTAATTTTGTTAAACAAAAGAAGCACAATATACATCTTTGGGCCATTAATGAGCTGGTTTCTCCTATTGCATCAAGGATGGAACACCATTTTGCCAATTGGATTGAGCAGCCAGAATACATATTTGCTCTGGTTTACAAAGTTTGTAGAGACTTTATTGCAGGAGTTGATGATGTCTTGCAGCCCCTAATTGATAGGGCAAGACTCATCAGTTGTAGTGCTAAAGAAGCATGGGTCTCTGCAATGGTTCAAGTGCTTTCTGGCTTTCTAGAAAAACGAATTTTCTCTTTGCTTGCTGAGAGATACAAAGTAAAGCTTCTGAAACTTGATGCTATATCATCATGGCTTCACTTGATAGACCTTATTATTGCGTTTGATAAACAGATGCAATCTCTTGTTAATCTAGATACTGGTATCTTCTTGATAGAGTCTGAAAAGATTGATGGGCTCACCAGAGGTATCTCTGTTCTAACAATATTCTGCAGTAGGATGGATTGGCTCAAGCTTTGGGCAAAAATAGAATTCAAAAATGCCTGGAAGAAACTTAAAGTGGAGCTAAAAGAGGAGAAGATGTGGATGATCGATAATAAATATAAATCCAGTTTTGACATGGGTTTGGATTCTGAGCATCATATACTTTCTACTTTAGAAGGCCATAGAGCTCCTCCTATTACTGAAGTTTTCCTTAAAATTGTGTGGGAGATGACTGAACGCTGTCAAACTATGCCATCCATAATATCACGTGCACGATTTATTAGATCTACTGCGGGGCAATTCCTCTGGTGTTTCTTTAAGATATTGCTCTTGCGGTTCAAGTCAACTGAATTGCATCCTGATGATCCTGATGATGACGCTATTGTTAGAATATGTGGATTAGTAAATGGTGCCAGATATATTCAAACTAAACTGCGAGAATGGAGTGACAGTTTGGAATTTTTGGAGCTGAAAATTGCTGAAAAAGATTCCGGCAAGCCCATAGAAGATGATGTAAGGGATATTGGTTCCTTTTATGGTGAAGAAATCAGAAGCTTGTCTGAAATGGAAATCAACTGGCTCATGGAGATTATTGCAGCCATTCTTCGTCAGTTCGAACTCATTTCTTGGGAGTATGTTAAAAATATAGATAATTTTGAGCAAGAGCGAGATGACAATAGTGCGGTTGGTGTGATACAGGCAAATGATTTAGCTGTCTCTACTGATCTCGTTCAAGCTCTAGATGCTATAAAAAGTTGGCTTCATGTTCTGAGGATAAATATCAATTCAAAGGATTTCTCAGACTTATGGAGAAGCCTTGCAGATGGCCTAGATCATTACATTTCTCGCAGCTTTGCCACAAAGGAAATCCGATTCTCTGGTAAGGGGTTCCATCAGTTTGAAGCTGATATGCAAGCATTGCTCTTTGTTTTTCAACCTTTTTGTGCTCGTCCTCAAGCATTCTTTCCCTGTATTAAAGAGATTCTTAAGCTTTTAAAACTGAGAAAAGAAGAGGCAAAGCAATTGCAAGCAGTTTTGTCCAATGGTGAAAATGGAGCAAGATGTTTGCGTCTTCATGGCATCACACATCTATCAGTTCATCAGGTTGTTCAAGTTCTGAGAAACAGAAATTTTGCATCTGCAATAAAGTGAGGTTAACACAAAGGCAATTGAAAGAACTTCCCACTTGTATCGTCGGTGATAATATCACCCCACTCAGCTATAAAAATGTCACCGAACTCAACAGTGAATTCGTGATATGCGTATCCATTGGACTCATAGGTAGGTGGAGCAGGTTACCAAGAACCAAATTTTAGTACATTGGAAGCAAAAGACTGACTGGGGAGTCAGAAAGCTTGTCTGAGTATTAGAACTCGTAGTAACTCTGATTTTGATAGAACTTCAGAAGTTTGCATGTTCTATACAGACCCTTTTCCTGTCTCTCAGCTGCTGCAATGGAGGGTTGTAGGGTTTTATAGCGAGAAACCTGATGAAGAGAAATTGTCCATTTTTAAAAGGCAGGCAAAAATGAAGGGGTAGAGTTGAACTTTTGTTCTTGCAATATGGATATACTTTTCCGGTCCTAAATAGGATATAATTTATAGTGCAAGCTCATGCGGTCTTAAATATAGGACATAGTTTATAGTGTAAATTTGTACTCCAAATTATGTATTATATTTAGAATTGGAGGTAGTATCATGTTATGTAATTTGGAAAAATATAGAAGAGCCAACTTCAGTGCTGCTAGCCTGCTTGACTTGTGGCTTGGTAGAAAATCTTGCACCTACCGACCTGGTATTCGATTTTGTAAACCAAGATTTTACATAACATTCAAGCAGGAAACATCGAGAACAAATTTTAATTTGCAGATCGAATTGTTGATAGCTAAAAATTCTAGAATTGTTTTTGAACAAGGATTAAGGGGTATTTTCGCCCGAAAGTTTTCATGGAAGGATAATTTTGCCCCTGAAGTGTAAAAAATGAAGCAATTTTTTCCTACCATTATTTTAGTTAATTTTGATCGTTAGTTGGTCAAAAATGCTAAGCTGAAATTTCATGTCATCCACGTTTTTATTGAGGTACAAATTTATTCTAGAAGTTTTAGATATAATTTTTAAAAAGGATGAAATAGATTATACATGGACTTCCGAAATAAATTTACATCTTAACAAAAATAATGTGGATTGTTATCTCAATATTATTGGTGAAGTAACTTGATCAGAATTAACTAATGGCAAGGGCAAATTTGGTCCAAACAACTACAGTAACTTCCCTCAAGGTATATATTCAAGTTACCTGGTTTCTGATAATTAGTCATTTTAGTTGATTGTTTTACGATACTGATAGGCACTGGCAAAAATTTTAACTGTGGGAATTAAATAATAAGTTTAACAAAATATGAACTACAAATTAAACCATAAAATAAGTTGTTCAAATAGGAACCAGTTTCCCTTCACAAGGATGAGTATGGAGAGTTCCTCTCATATAGATTGTCCAGATTTTAATTTTTTAAAACTAGTGATTTTTAAATGAAAAAATCATTTTTTTTAAATGTTAGTTGAAAAATTATGTTTCTTGTAGATTTTCCATCAATTAAAATAATTTTTTAATTTCAATCACCTATTATGCCCTGCCCTCCTTCTCTTTTTGATTCAATCCGGGGACAACGTGAGAAAAATGTAAACAATTAAATTTAAACCATCCAAATGAGAAAAGCTCTCATAGCTTATTAGAGTTGGGAAACTTGTTCCTGTTCAAATATAAATAAGTATTACCATCACCCGCGATGAAAGTCTGAAACTCTGACCCATTTTGCTCAGCCCAAGGTTTTTTTTTTCCATATGAAGAAACTGTCCTAACATCACATGTAAAGTGGACAGAGTTGGGTCAAAAGTCAAGGCTGATCAATCAGACCAAAGGAGCATTAGAAGAAAGCGAAGAGTGACAATTGACGGACTCTTTTTAAACTTCAACCTTTCACAGCATAATAATTCAGAGGCAAGTTAAAAACTCTTGAGCTGAAGACTTTGATGACAAATGACAAGTTAATTAAAATTTTAATTATGTGTTTTAATGAAAATGTAATATAAATTATCTTTAATTAAAAATCACAGTAATTAACCTTCTTGCAATGGTTGATACGTTTAAGTTTTTTTTTTTTTTTTTTTTTAATACTTAAATTTTAGGAAAGGGGTTGGACCCACCCACTGTCCAAGGGTAGAGCGCTTTTCCCAATCCACAGGTATACTTGCCGAAGAGCACACATGCCTCTACCTCCACTAGCGTTTCCACGCTTTATAGACCCTTGGATGCTTCCTCCAAATAACACCAACTCAAGGATCGAATCCCCTCCCTTTGGGGGAGGAAGTCCGACCCCTTCACCAGTTAAACCTAAGGACGAGGGGTTGATGCGATTAAGTTTAATGAGCAAGAATCATTCCCTTGAGCAATGAGTATTCCAAAATATTCCACCCATTCATGAATATACTGTGTTATGTTAAACTTAGGACCATACGTTTTCTTGGTTGTTCTGTCACCCACAAAAAGCCCCCAACGCATGTTGGGAAACTAATTTATCAGAAATATTTTTTGAGTTAAGGTGTAATTTTAATAATAAATTTTTTTTCCATAAGCATTTAATACAATGAAGTTTTAAATGGTGTAAAATTAGACATAATTTTTTTAAAATAGTGCAATTTTACTAGTCAGTTAAAATGATCTAAACATCCTTATAAAGTTTGGAGCGATAACAAATGGGTCCTACGGCAAAAAGTAAGAAGAGATTGTACCAATTTAACCGGATTGGAAAAATTACTTTGTTTTAAAACAATTAGGTATATTTTTACATTCTTCAAAATTTTATTGTACTAGCATGACAAAAAGATTTATTATTAAAATTGCTCCTTAACCCTATTTTTGTTTTCCAAACTCCTCTCATTGATTTTAGGTATTATAGGGGTATTTTTCATTATATATATATATATATATATATATATATATATATATAATTTACAAAGAACTAATTTATTTTAATCTAAGTGAATTGATTAAATAGGTTTTACATTTCGAATTAGAAGAAGGGGTAACATATTTAATAACTTATGATTAAAATATGACTCAATATATGTTTTGATAAACAAAATATAAGTTTTTTTTATAAAAAAAATAATATAATTGTTATGAATTCAGATATTAGGCCCAACCAAGGTGTGGCTAATAAAAGGCAACCAATATTGCACGATATAATAGCACAACATTTAGGCTTAGAGGCACAAGAGGCCCAACAAATCCGGTTCACTCTATAAATAAAGGGTAAACCCTAAGGTATACATCTTCTAAGCTCTCTCTCATCTACAATTTTTTTTTTTTTTGATAAAAAAAAGTTTTGGATGGGTTCGGCATCAGTCCCCCACCAAGGCCGTGGCACGGCCCCGGCTCTATGAGCACTTACCGGGACTTACGAGATCGCCTACTAAAGGAGTCACAGCGATGGCAGAGGGGATCGAACCCACGACCTAAGGGCCTAGTTCTGGATCCCTTACCATCTATGTCAACTCTCATTGGCCTCTTTCATCTACAATTCTGCCTACATTGTGTACACACCCACCCCCTTTGGTTGTGTACAGTATCTTCTATTCTTAAAGGTATCTCATCCATGGATACCTAAGAAGGAGTTATTCGATTCAAGATAAACATATTAGCCCACCTAAGACTAGACACTTGTGTTCTTATAACAGAACAATAATGATGGTTGTTAGGTACGTGTGTGAATGTATGTAACTGTGTAAATTGTGAATAAAAATGGAAAGTGAATTATTGCTATAGAAGCATTGACTCCCACTATAAAAATGCAGAAGTCCCAAATCAATAAAAATGATGAGAGAACAGCCAACCAAGAAGACAATTCCTGCCATTTCAGTTTGACTTTTTTCTCTTGTTTCCCACTCCCACTTCCACAAATCTCCAATCACATTATGCTTTCTTCTTCTTCTTCTTTTTTTCTTTCTTCCCCTTTTTAAATTTAGAATCTCGTATAGATTTAGTATTCACTATTTAAACTTTAGACTGTTTTTTCTATTAAAAAATTTCAATAATCGAATATTCTATCTTCATCTATAGTAAGATTCTACACACACACACACACACACTTCCTTGCGTGTCTATAGTGGCTGAGCCTGCAGAATTTGGTTTTGAGGTTTAGATTAAAATATAAAGCATAATAAAATGTTTTTATAAATTGTAGGAGGCGGCTAAAAGTACTCTCTACCGTCCTAAATATAAGACAAAGTTGATTTTTTGGAGAGATTAAGAAAGCTGATTAAATTACTTTAGGGTATTTTTATTTTTATTTTTCTCCAAACTAATTAATTTGATTAATCTAAGGATACACAATATATGATATGATTAATTAACTTATTTAGCTTCCTTAATCTCCCTAAAAATAGTCAATTATATCTTATATTTACAACTAGAGGTAGTATATAACACTCGTATAAATTGTATAAATTATTCTTAATACATTCACACACATTGTTGTTAAACTCATAAGTTGATTAATTGAATCTACCGTTTTATGTCTTTATCTTACAAAATCATGTCCCTTACTCTTTAATTTTGTTGAACTTGTGAGTTCATTTGCTGAGCTCACCATTTTTGTGTTTTTAACTTCATATCAGATCTCGCTTCAACTCGTGTTAGCTTTTTAGATTTAATTATGTTTAGTGACTTTATGTATGAACTTCATAGATTTTTTATTTTATTTTTATATTTGGTATGATAAACTATAAATGTTAATAGATTTTATTTTAATTATTTCGATCTAAAATATGTTTAAATCAAATTTTTGTCTTTTTTATATTTTAATAATAGAAAAATTAATATTCTAGTCCTTAACATTTTGATTCAATTATGATTTATTCCTTCAACGTGACTCGGTATAATTCAATCTTAGAACTCTTAACTTGTTTGAAACTCAATCCCCTATTTTTTTTTTTTATATTAAAACCATGGGTTGAGTTTAGGCTATAATCATGAGTTTGCTTAAATTAGTGAGTTTAAAAACCTTTATATATATATATATATATGTGTGTGTGTCTAAAATTATTAAACGATAAGGATGAAGGTAATCTGTTGAAAAAATGAACAAATACATCGAAGTGTGGCGAATATGGTAAATGAGATGAGACGAGTGGTCAGCTCCCACCATAATAGGGAAGCTTGAGATATAAATCTGGCAAGAATCTTAACTGATGTATGCTGAAAATGACTTTTTAATTAATATTGAAATTGACATCTAATAATCAATCAATGTATTACAAATTTATAATTATATACAATATATTGGCACTATTCTAAATTTATTTACCCTTCATGTTACTTTTCTAAATTTAATATTATAATTTGAGCAATATTCTTTGTTTTTTTGTTTTTGTTTTTTTTTACCAGGGAAAATGGGGCAGGAAGAAGTAAACAAGCCTAAATTTTCTGGTAAATCTAACAGTTATATATTTAAAGGAAAAAGAGAGAAGAACTATTAATAATTGTGGTGGTGGTAAAAAGAAAAGAATAATTGAGAAAGTGGTAATAATCATATCGTCATTGAAAATAATTTACGAATGAAATGGGAATTATAAGGTTAAATTCCTCGTATCTATAATTGATTGACGCGCACCAAACTCTCACGTTAAATCATAACATGAAGAAGTGTTCAAAAAATAACATGAAGAAACATCCAAAGTTAAATAAATAAATTTAACTGTAGATGATGCTTTCAATTATTCATTTATATATATATAAAGAATTAAATGTCGTTGTTGTTGGATTAGATGTTAATTAATAATCAGAAAAAATAAGATTAATTATAAAAAGCAAAGTGATAGATAATATATTTAACAAGAATCTCTGGTTACTCCACTCATCCTCGACAAGTAAACATTAATTAAAGTGATGAGATGATACAAAGTTGAGTTCCAGTGTTCCACTACTTCTCACCTACCCTCTTAATCATTCAGTTCTAGTATAATTATTTTTTTCGTTTATTTGTTATTTACTTTCTCATAATATTTTTTTTTCTTTGTTATTTTTTTCCTTTGGGAGCATCTTTGAGGCACTTCACAACTTGCCCATGATTCATTGTATCCAACTAAACAAACAAATTGAAAAAAAAAAATAATGATTCTGGTGCAAAACAGGTGTGTTGAATATATGTGTTTGTGTATGTATATATTCTCCAAATAATTTATTAATTAAATAAATATATATTAGTTCATGAATACATCAGGAAACTCACTGATATATTATTTTAATTATTTGATATTTCTTCATTTTGTTAGGAAGAAATTCCATCCAAGAACCATTAGTAGAAGAGCAAAATATCTTATAACGATCATACAATGCATAAAATAATATTATATTGAATTAATATTTAAAACGATAAACTTATTTGGTGGTAAATTTTTGTGGAACTAATGAAAAGATTGAATCATTATAATTAGACGAATAATATGTATAATATGAGATTGGATATTGTACGATTTGTTAAGTATTTAACAAGTGATCAATTCAGCATCCTCGAATATTTTCGTTAATCTTAATGAAAATTTAGTACTCTTTTTTTTTTTTTTTTTTTTAAAGTAAAGACAGTTAAAAAATACAAAATTCAGAACATTAGGAAAAAAGAAAGGAAAGTTTGTTAAAAAAATCCCTCATTACAAAATTTATTGCCCCAAAGATATTTGAAATTTGTTAAAGGACCGATTTGCAATCTCTATATAAAATCTTCTTCAACCTTGTGCAATTTATTTTCAGCTATGTATAAAATAGAGGACATTTGCACAAAGTTGAAGATGCATCACACACAGTTGAAGAAGAATTACACCTATTGAAGATAAGTTAATAGTCCTTAGGTATCTTTAGACTACAAATTTTACAATGAAAGATTTTAAGAAATTTTCTTAAAAAGAAATTGAGAAGATAATAAGACAAAGTTTTCCCTTACTCATTCAGATATCTCTGAATTTCATCAAGACATTATTGATTGGCCCCTGTGGCAAATTCTTTTACACACACGTACATATAAATCCTAGTAGTGTTTATCTTAAACTATGATAAAAGGAACATAATTGAGGAAAAGGTAAATTAAAAGCAAAGAAAACAAATTCAATTAATGCAGTTCACTTCATTAGAGTACTGTCTATTCTAATCTGTCGTCTGTTAACTACTGAAGTGTCATGTTGTTAGTACATCGCTTTTCTTAAATATAGAGAACGACGATATTTCTTCACTTAGCCACGGATTAAAACAAACAATAATGACACCAATAAATATAGAGTTTGTCTAGCGTTATAAGACTCTACTATATCCCTCTTAGGTCTCAAGTTCGAATTCCAGAAGATTCACTAGTGTTGGGAACGGCAGCCACGAACCCTAAATCGGATATCGGATGATGATATAAAAAAAAAAAACAATAAAGACATTCATTTCAACAAGATTAAACTGAAAATTCAGATTACCCTGAAATAATCGACTCAGATAATAATACTCCTTGGCTAAAAATCAAACCAAACAAGTAAACAAGATGATATATATTGATTCACATAAATTTAATTACATCAAAATTGCATATCTCATACTGTCACTAACCATGAGATGATTCATGTCAGAAATATGAGGAAAATGATGATCAGAAGAAGAAGAGAGCCAGATTCCATCAGAGGCATTACCACTAACATGAGGACTAGAAACACAAGACAGAATCGATATGGGAGCTTGAAGAATACAATATATTATTACAGAAAACCCACCACCATGCCTTCTTCTTCTTCTTCTTCCTCCTCCTCTTCCTTCTTCGCCTTCTGCGAATTCTCTTTCGTGCCCAGAAACCATGCTCTCATCTGCCACCCTAGAGCTCTTCTTTACGTTCTCTAGAACACGCCACATGATATCACTCAACTTATGTATTGTACTACTATATATGTGGTGGTTTTTTGAAGAACTGATCAAGAGAGACTATGAATATATATAGTTCCTCTGAGGTATTCAAGTGTGTGTATGTTAGTTATTGTGTATATATGTAAAATTAATTAATAAATTTTGAAGATGGTGTGAAAAGAAAATTGGGTTGGAATTGGAAGGGCCTTTCGTCGATAATGGTATTTTGGTGGTGGTGTTGCTAGTGCTTGTGCCTATCACAAAAGTTATATATATATATATGTGTGTGTGTGTGTGACTGCCTTTTTAATTTTAAGGTTTTCTTTCTTTTTTCTTTTATTAAAAAATATTTGAAAATAACCAACATGTTTGTTTTCAGACTTTGTTCGAAATTATAACAAATTTAAACCGATGATCCCTCATATGTATGTGAAGATTTGAGCCATAATTATTATATTGAGTATAATTAAACAAAATTGAATAAATATATGATAATTAAAGGAATGGATTGAATCTCTTTGTAGGTAGTGGTGGACTTTAATTAGAAGCTGTAACAGAGAAGAGCAAGTTGGCGATGGAGATATGTGGAGTCTAAATCAAAGCTCCAACTTGCCGACAAAGCTGAATGATTGCACAAAAGTCTGTTCTCTACTTTCTTTCTTTTTCTTTTTCAAAATTTTGGGGTTAACTTTTTGGTTTATTACTTATTAGAGAAAAAACTGAGAAATATTTTAATGATACACTCACAAAGATGAAATTTTTTTGAGGTGTACATTTATATTATAGTTCCTTTATATAATTGGCCGTACTAAAAATCTAAGGGCCTTTTAAGTAAGCTAGATTCAATGTGTATCTCTAAATTCTCAATTCAGTGTAGGCAAATAAAAAAATTTGTATATTAATTCCCGATTTTGAAAATAATTTAATTGTGTTTTAAAGATAAAACTAATTTCTTTATACTCAATGTTATCATCAGGAATTCAAACAATGGAGAGCACTGTCTACAAGAATAGCTTATTGGGTCGAAGAGTTTTCTCAACATATGAGTTACTCCATCCACCCGCATTTATAAGGTTTTGTTTTTTTTAAATAAATTTGTCCATTTTGTTATAAGGTCTTTTTTAAACTTGTCTAACTAATAAATACATTTTTACCTACTTTACCCTAAATTAATTTCTTTTTCCTTTTTTTTTACCAGGAATACCCTAAATTAATTTTATACATTGCATTAATATATGAAATGTTAAGTTGACTCATTCCTTTTATTCTTTGATAATCTTTAATTTCCCCCATGCATTTTCTTTCATAAATTAATTTCATATATTGCATTGATATTTTTTAACATTTTTCTCAACATTACTCATTCGTAATTCTACATAATTATAACTTTTAGTTTTTTTAACTGTTTTTTCTTGAATAGGTCTGTGACTCTGTGAGACTACTATTATTAGTATACCCATGAGAAACCAAGTAATTCTAATGCCTATCATGACCCATTAAGAATCTGCAAAAGTCAATTGCAAGTGACTCATTGAAGGAATTAATGCTCCAGAGGCTGGCAACGTGGAGATGCGATGGCTAGGGTATATATAACTCATATATATAAAGTCCGGAAAACGAGCCAACCCATTTAAGTTTTGAATTTATAAGCATTGGGTTTAAGATTTTTATCTTAAAAGTAAAAATGGACCTAAAGAGGCTTGTCTTGTAGAGGTGAAGGCCTAAAAGAACAGGTTCTTTGAGGCCAATAATTTTTTATTTTAAATTATTTATATGATAATAATATTATTAATTTTTTATATTTTGTTAATGATGTTGCAAATATTTAGTTGTTATTATATTTTTTTAGAATTAAGTTTTATAAGAACATCTTGTATTAAAAATCCTAAAAATTTAAACCTTATAAAAGATCTTTCGATTTCTTAAGTATTTTTATTTTGTATTTCGACTTATTTTCTAGTAATTGTTTTGTTCATATCTCATGTTGTTTATTTTGTTGACCACTTACACTTTTCAATACATATTTATAAGAAGCATTTTTAATTTTGTTAAGTCTTCTTATTAATTATTTGTAATTGTGGTATGTGGATAATAGTTTCCCTCTGATTATGACTTGGTCAATTATGACTTAGTGACTATGTTTATTGCATCATACGTGTTGATTAGACTTTAATGTTGACAATATTTATTTGTTAAATTAGAACTTTAATTGTTGTATTTACTAATTAACTTTTTTGAAAAAAACGCGAAAAAGGGGTTAAAATTTAGAAAAATAGCCTGGACCTATAGGGCAAGCCCTAACCCGTATGTTTATGGGTCAAACCTTAAAAACATATGCTTTTTTTACCATAGGCCTAAAAGGGCCACCTTTTTAGGCAAGACGCCCTTCAAAGGTGTATTATTAGTTTCTAATAAGACCTTGATAAAGAGAATGACAAAAATACTACTTGAATTTCAAAATCCTGATAACAATAGTAATGGGCCGGATTAGCAAAAATGGTAACGGGATTAACAACCCATTTTGTTGTAAAATTATCTATTTGACATTTTGAATTTCAAGTAGTATTTTCTTGGAATTCTGCCAAAGAGAAAATCAATTATAGTATTAATATATGATTACTCAACGGAAAAGATAGTATTAACCTATTAATTGTAACATCTAATATAAACTATTAACTTATAATTTATCATATATTAATATTTAGTAGGATTAATTTATCACTATATTTATCTCACGTATAGAATCATAAAAGGATATATAAATTACGAAGGAAAAACGTGGCCCACGATATGGGTGTTTATGTGCATATTTTCTGCCGCCAAATAATTAGTGCCGCTTCCAATTGTATGTGTGTATATATCTTAATAGGGAAATGACAATTGGGCCCTCATTGTTTAATTAAAAAAAATGTTTCTCATTAATCAATATTATCTTCATCTTTAATAGCGTGTCTCACGTTTGCCCACAGAACACAGGCACACAGGAATCTACAAGACCACACTCTCCTCTTATTTAATTTCAAGATTTATAAATTTATAAATTTTTTCAGTTAGAAGATATCTTATGTGCTCACATATGTACAATTGTAGGGTAGTTTTTCAATTTACAAGAACTAGCCATATCCAATATAATTAACATAGGATTTATCTCCCATTTTATATTTGGAGATTTGGGTTCTTAAGGGATAATTTTATTTATGTAGGAAATAACCAATTCCCATTCTTTTAAATCTAAAGGTCGGAGCATTTTAGTTCAGTTGACACTTAGCATTTCCTTAAGTCTTGTTTAAGCATGCGTTTGCCTTGACAAATTTTCGTGAGAGTGATAAGTGTATGAGTTCCTTTTGCAGGATGATGAATTGAAAAAAAAAAAAAAAAAAAAAAAACTTAAATCTATAGGTCAAATTCTGTATAAACCATGAACTATGAACTAAAAGAAGCGGATCCTCTTCTTATCCTATTTTCTCATTATCTTTTATCGGCATCATGCGGTCGTTGACCGGGAAGATAAGAGAAAAATCAAAGTAATATTGTGACTTTTCGCTTTGATTGAATGACACATGATTTAGAGATTATTAGAAAAACCAACCCTAGACTAATATACAGATAACATCCATAATATATGAAACTCTACAATGAAATCCCATAAACTCTTATATTTATGTAGATAACTCCCTCATGATTAATTTTATACATTATTTAATTAAGCATAGCTTAAAGTTTGAGGGGTATATATTCACACAAAAATAAGTTTCAGAGAGAATATATAGTTGATAGTTGAAAATTATCCATATAGATTTGAAGACTTGTGAAGGTTTATTATTACATTTTATAATTTAAGAGGATTATTTGCGCATGATCCAAAATTTAGGAGAATTTTGTGTAATTTAGTCAAAATTTTAAAATTTAAGATTTGTGGATGTAGAATTTATGGAGGACATAAATCCAACATGCGCTGCATGCACTAATTTGAGGTTTAGTGGATGGAGCAATGATAACCTCTAGTGGAAAGACTTCGAATCAAAAGTCAAAGTATAATGTGACGGCCAACACATGCATGCTACTAGCTCCGGTTTTAATTATAAGATCGAGTTGATTTTTTTAAAGAGATTAAGAAAGCTAAATAAGTTACTTAATTATATTATATGTTGTGCATCCTTAGATTATATATTAGTTTAAGTTTGTTAGTCAAGCGGATTAATTTAGAAGAAAAAATAAAAATAAAAATATTCTAAAGTAATTTAATTAGTTTTCTTAATTTCTCTAAAAAAGTTAACTTGGTTTTATAATTAGAACCCGAAAGGAGTATCATTTAACAATAAATAGATAATGGAATATATATATATATAAAGATAGATAATACAAGTATATAAACGGATAGTTTTCTCTATTCCACTAATGGACTCAACGCGTGAACTAGTAAAGTTAAAACCGCATATTTCATGCCTAAATTTATATAGGTCTAGAAAGTTTTATTGATTAATATTTTTCTTATTTTGAATTTATTGTAATATTATAGTTTGTTTCATATTTAAGTTGAATAAATGGGTCTAAATTTAAAGTGGGTCTTACAATGACTGTATTTAGATATGAACTATTTGTAAAATCATGCTCTTTTTCTTCCTTTTATAAACAACAAATTTCTACCAACATGTTGTTGTTTTTTCAATACACAACTCGGACGTGACTTATTTAAAAGAAATTAATTTCTCACCAATCAACTGATCAATCATGATTGGCTCACTTATTAAACCATGTAATATTTAATACTGTTTATTACTACAAATTATTCAGGTAAAAAAAAAAATCCTATTAATTTTTTTCCTTGTATAAAGTATCAGAGGGAAAATTAGTTTTCCCTTGTAAATTATAATATTTTTAATTACTACAAATTAATTATCATTATATTCTAATTTAGAATTAGGATAGATACCAAAGCACTATATTGCGTAACACCTGGATGCAACATCCAAAAGGGGAAATGAATCAATGATTACATATGATTTAAGGGATAAATACCATTTTGGGCTTATTGTCATAGAAGTTTAGTCTAAGAAGTCTTGGTCACCCCAAAGTTTTTTGGACCAAAATTGCCCGGAAGTTAAAAAAAGTAGCAATATTGTCATTCTCGTGATCTTGATCAAGTTAAATTGTTGCTTTCATTTGTAAACTTTCAGGGCACATGCAATTGCTCCTAAAAGAAACTTTTAGGGAAAAGTTGCTCCATTTTGTTAAATTCTAGGGAAAAAATGAGACAAAAAAACTTCCTAATGACTAGTGCTCCTTAGGTTAAACTTCTATGGCAAAAATGATATGTAGCCCTATGATTTAATTATTTATTGATGAAACTTTTATTTCAATTCTATCATATGTAAAAAGATTGTGGATTGCCAAACTTATATTTATAAAAAAAAAAAAAAAAAACGAAGATGTAATTTGTATCTCAAATTCTCAACTCACATCAAGTAGTTTTCATTTTGTTTATAATATGAACTTTCATATGATAAGTTTAATTTTAGAAAGGCATTGCTAATTAACTCAAATAATTATAAATAGCTGGGTAAATCTTTTGGATATTGCTTGAAATTTAAGAAATTTACAAGTCATCCTACTTGTAAGTTATTAATATTGGGACTTGTAATAAAATTTATATTCTATGTGGACATCAGTGTTCATAATATTGATTTTGGAGAGGAATATAATAAATTAATTAAAGACCAGTATATTGGGGTAGTTCAACCTTTATGTTTTCGAGATACTTTTGACCATCAGATCATACCTATTTTGTCAAAATCCTGCATTGACCTGCCAAACCCATTTTAGGCCAAACTAATATATATATATATATATAGAGAGAGAGAGAGAGAGAGAGAGAGGAAAACAAATCAGAAACCCTAGGTTAATCTAGAAGATATAAAGGCTAGCACAAGAACTTATCATTGGAAGACTTTGATCAGGTACATAGCTAAATGGCATCCATATGACGAACTGAATTTTTTAATAATTATATCAGGATCAGGATGATATATTTTGACTAAAAGATTTATTTTTTAATTTCATCCAAAATTAAGTAAAATTTATTTTAATAAAACGACTTAAAAGTACTATTAATCCAGGAGTATTTAATTATTAATTTATTATATATGTTCAAAATATTTAAACAAATAAATATCAATTTTTATTTTTATTTTTTGGCCAATGATCACTTCTTCATGTTTATTGATTATATGAGGAAAATTTCATGGTTGTCAGCTTTATGCCAAAAAAATAAAAGTATATTTTTTACCAGGAAAAAAATTAATATGTTTAAATTTATCAATATAAAAGCATTAATTAGAGATAATGGGATTACTTAACATTCAAGTAATAAATTCGGTGGGACTGGTGGTCATCCTTATCCATGGTTGTGGATGACTCAAAGTGACTTCGTGACTATCTTTTTCATCATGATAATTTATCTTTTATTTCCGTAACAAATATTAAATTCATATATGGCAAAGCTAATTAAAAAAAAAGCACAAGTACGATTCATTTTTTTAATATTTTGAACATGTATTATTGTTCAAGAGAATGATATGAATGTATGTGTGGAGGGTTGGGTTGCGACTGAGTTCTAAATTGTGATTCCACACAAATCGAGTACGCCTCACTTTCTATTGTGTGTGATCATTTAAAACGTGACTCCACTCACTGTGACTCTCCGTTCAAATCATTCCAGAAATTGAAGAATAAATAAATAAATAAATAAAATCGACCAAATGGAAACCTAGAGTGGTCAGTCATATTCTAATTTTTCTTTTTGATGTAAAAAATTTACACATTATGTCACAAAAATTACCCCCCGGGGGGGGGGAACTGTCCTCCAGTAATCCAATGTCGTCACAAGGACACTCACTTTCGTGCATGTAATGGTACTAATGGATAGATATTTGTTAAATAGAGGCATGGTCCAACGAATGGAAGAGACCTGGGGCATGCAATGTGTCTCCTTTTAATACCTTAGTGTCCCAACCTCTCAAGTTTTTTGCTTATTTCTTCATATATTATTAAATTCTACCTAAAATGAGTGAGATTTTGATACCCCTACAATATAGCAGAGAGCAAGAGATCTTCTATTCAAGTGGAGACCACACGCAAGCTCTAAATAATGCTCGTTTGAACCAAGTGTTCATGCTAGTCGTTGTTGCCAACCATACTTAACTCAATAGCGTTCAAACAATCACTAAGGAGGCACATATATATACATTCTTGTGTCCCTTGGATATCCCATGCTCTTTTAAACTCAATAGGACATGTCCAAAATTCAACCATAAGAGAGTCACCAAATGGTTCAGCATGAAATTAAGGCCTCTAAAATCTTTCCACTAGCCACCATCTTTGATAAATGGAACACAAAATGCAATCTTCCTTCACCTTTTGGCTTCCCTCACATCAGTCTTCTCGGTACCATGCATATTGATGTGCTTCGACTGCGTTCTAGTTGTATTAAAGTTGAACATATTGTTGTCATTGTCCTTTCTCGACTCCTATCACCCTGATGGTGTAACCCTAGCTTTCCTCTTTTTTATTTGATTTTATTTCATTTCCTAGGTCGTGCTTAATCTTTTATTTTCTTTGTGCTTTCTCACTCAGCAATTAAGTATCTCAGTTAGAATTTGTCATCCACGCTAGCATTTAATTTATGTCAGTTTTTGGTCAAACACATTATCCTTAACGGCTAATGTTTTAACGATTGATGACACTGTCATTTTTTACCCATTTTCAAAATTTATGTTTACTGTTGCACCTCCGAAAAAGTATAAGGTGTTAAGGTACACTTTATTTTTGCACATTCACTCTTTATTTAATTTACTGTTGTCATTATCAACGGTCAAAAGACGAGTACATGGCCGGCTAGTTGTCCTAGGGTCAATATCAGCTCAATTGATTTTTTTATTAAGTTTTACATCATGAAATAAATCAATTCATCTTATCGGAGATTCTCCACTGAGCTATTAAGATTATTTGGGTGAGATCCTTACTTGACTAACTCTTTGTAGAATTTATCTTTCTCTAGATTTCAGTTCCGTTCTCAGTATATACCAGCTCTATTATTCATTGGAATATACCCTCTCAGTTGGTATCAAAACCTTAACCATCACTATCAATCTCCAACGAAGGAGAGCAATCGAGATAGGTGAATCTCACTTTCAGCTACAATGCCTAATGTATCACAGTATTCTAAACCGAAATCTCAATTCACAACAATCCTATAAGACGCATAAATCACTCCCAATTTCTTTGATGCAACCCCTACAACAAGACAACAATGTTTAAGAACATCAAAATACTTGTGATCTTTTGAACATAGGAAATTTCAAATCAATGATTAAGAACATCAAAATACTGCAAATCTGCAACCAAACATGTAGCTTAATGACAGTTCTAAAAAATCTACTCAATCACAACTTCCAATTCCCAGAAGCAATAATAAGTTACAACAGAAAATGAACCTCACCGACACAATTAGAACTCACTCATGTAACATGTAACTCAATTTTCTTTTTCTTCACTCATAGTCACAAAAACCTCACGACACACCCCCTCACGCGTGTTGGATGCCGCAAAATACATTATAGTTTTTTAAAAAATAGGAATCTCTTACATTTTCAAAATTCTTATAGAAGATTAAAATTATTATTTATATTTAAAAATATGGTGGATATTGCTTCTTATAAAATTGTTTTGGCACTTTATCAATTTCATAATAATTTTTTTAAAAAAATTGTAGTATTTAAATTAATTATGTAATGTGATTATTTATTTATGTAAGTACAGATATTTAAAATTTAATTAAGAGAGATGGTTAGAGAAAATGTAGGGAGTTTATTTAGGGGCAATTTGTTGTTTACACATATGTATTTTGGCTTTTTGTTCTTCTAAATAATTACAATTTTCTAAGTCCTTCTTCCATATAAATATTATTCCCTTCTTGTCCTTCCTTCTTATTTTCCCATCAAATTATAAATAGAGAATCTCATATTTAAATCCATTTGAAATATCTAAATTTAAATTTAAGCTTGCACTTTTAACAAATCTCTGGTCAGCCCAAGAGGCCTCGATTACTGAATATTGTTAAAAGACCATAATGCCCCTCCCATCATATCATGAATCATCCAAAAAAATAAAATAATAAAGTAAACTAGAGCTTTTTAGCGACAAAATCAAAGAAGAGAAGAAATAGAGCCAACAAAGAAAATCGAGAGGTAAGTTCTGAAAACTTGTCTTTGAACCTAGTATATAGAATCTAGTTAGTGCCGATGGAATGATTGAAAACGTCAACCCAACAATAAATCTAAGGGGAAAATCATCATAAAAGCATAAGAGAAATTGATTTTATTATAATAATAATGAATAATTATAAGATTTTATACCTCCACGATTGAAAAACAAAAAAGAAATTAATGAAGAAAACGAGTTATTGGAAAAAAAAAAAAAATTCTCGGGTTTAATATTTTAACTTTGATGCTTGTTACTGTATAGAATCCTTAATAAATTGGCCGAATAAATCTCACAGGGGAGAGGAGACCGAGTGAGACGGAGATTTTATAAACAGAAAAAGAATGAGAAAAAGGAGAGAAAGAGTAGAAAAATATCAGGACATAATGATAAAATCAACTAATTCGAAAATCCTTAATAAGGCCTCTTGGCCCAATTAAAGATTTGGTAAAATTGCATGCTTGAATCTGGATTTGAGCATTTCAAATAGATTTAAATGAGATTTTTTCAATTATAAATAAGCTTGGCTTCGCACGGTATCCTAAGATAATTAAGTCGGATTGGAGGATATAAAATAGGGAAAATTCTATATAGAGCCACTTAAAATAGAAAAGTCCTAAATCAAGTTGATAAATTGAACAAATTCTTCATTAAGTCATTAACCCAATTTAAGATTTTAAAATATAGGTAAAATGACTTTAAAGTCATCTCCTCTCTCCTCTCTTCCCATTAAAGACTTTCATTCCCTTTATAACTTATATATAATATAAAACGGTATGCGAAATCCATAGTCCATCTATATTTATTAATTTTGGTATTATTTATAGTATAAAAAGATTGACTATGAGATTTCATATGCGAAAAAATCCACCATATGATAAGTTTAATAATAAGGGTCTTCTTGGAGAAGAAGGATACGGGGATTGTGAGAATTTGAGCCTTGAAGCTAGGCAAGCATTAATTTAAATGCATCTCAAGGATTCTCAAGCAAAGTAATGATTGGGACAAATGTTCTCATGTGATTGACACATGTTTTTTATTTTTGAATGAAGGTAATTGGAATTGGAACATGTGTTTTAAATTCATGCATTTTTTGTATTTATACTATAGGTGCTTTTAATAAATAAAATTCAAATATAATAAAATGTTCAAAATCACTTGTAAAAGTAATATCCAAATAGAAACCATGATTAACCACACTACTTTTAAAATGAACTCTTCGTTGTATGTTTTCCTCTTACTATTATAGTTAATATATTTAAACTATGGATTAATCATATTTTATTTTATTAAAAATTAATGTTTATATATATATATATATATAGATACATATACGTATATACATATAAATATATGGGTTTATCGCTTGTCTTGTCACTTGATATAAGGTTTTGTCAAATCACCACAAAACTATATCGCTTTGTGATTTAGGGGAATTAATGAAGGGTATTTTGGTATTTTTATTTTTGTATCTATTATATGAATTTTACCAAAACACCCTTCATTAATTCTCCTAACTCCAAAACTTACGTCGCTTTGAAAGTTAGGAGAATTAATGAAGGGTGTTAATTTTACCAAAACACCCTTCATTATTAATTTCCCTAACTCTCAAAAACGACGAGAGGAGAGAAGAAAGGGGATTAAAGTCATTTTACCCATATTTTGAAATCTTAAATTGGATTAATGACTCAATTAATAATTTGTTGGATTTGATTTAAAAATTTCCTATTTTAAGTGGCTTTATATGAAATTTCCCTTATAAAATATGACGGGTTGGTTTCTCTCCTGGTCTATTTTCTCATCATCATTATAATCTCTAAATCATGTCCGTTTAATTAAATCAAAGATAAAAAATGAGCCATATCATTAAGTTATCACTCCTTTAACTTTTTTCTCCTCTTCCCTATCAACGAACCATATTATTAGCTCATCTTCCCAATCAAAATTTCATATAAACTTAAAAGGGATTAAGAGAAATTTAGATAATGAGACGATCTCCTCTCAAAATATGAGTAGTTCTATATGTTTAAAATTTTAAGATATACACGTCTAATAAATATTAGTGGTGTATGGTTTAGATGAGAAGAATTAAATTCGACTAAATATATTATTTCAAATAAATGATTGATTGGATACTATAAACTTCACGAGATAATTGAATCAATTAATAAATAACTAAGATTATTTTAATTTGTGCGCAGATTTCTTCTTCTTCTTTTTTTTTTTTTCCCTTTTAATAAGATAAGCTGGAAATAATTATTAAAAGCTCCTTTCTCGATCGAAGATTCTTCATTTCATCTATTAAGATTATTTGAGTGAGATCCTTATACTTAAATAACAATTTTAGTATTTATTATCTTGATATCAAAATGCTATCAATTATTATAAGACCTTCAATTTAATTAGAGTTGTAAGTGGTAACACATAGTTTTTGATATACAACATATAATGAACTATCAAATATTTTTTTTTCTAATTTCTTTGCAATATATAAATGACTAGGGTTATAAATAACCATGTAAATAACAATATGTCAATATATTTTCTTAATTTCATAGCAATGTTTTTTCTTATTTTCCATCACTAGTTATGCAATAACACAATTAAAAAAAACTTACTGAGACATGGTAGAAAAGGGCAAAAATCAACTTGTGAGAAGACTCTGAAGCCATTGAATTTAAAAAATTTCCTGAAAGAGTAATTAAATATAAAATTAATTAATATCTTTGAAAAATATATGTCTACACCAGACTATGAAAATTGACCTGAAACAATGTGGGAGATAAACTTTGACGAAACCTTGAAGGTACGTAAAGACGTTTAGATGTCTTTCACGGGTAAAATGCACTACCTTTTAAAAATTGATGTTTCAATATATATCATTGTGATATAAGAGCCTATCAATTGGTATCAGAATCCTATTGATTGATATAGGAACTAATAACACTATCAATGAATATCTGAATTCTGTCAATTGGCATATATCAAAATCCTATCCTTTGATATAAAAACTGATAACACTATCAATGGCCGGATATCAGAATTCTGTCCACTGGTATTCCACAAACATCCAACCCCATTTAATCACTTAAGCTGATTGACTCAGCATTTTCTGTTAAAGAAGACTGACGGTGTTGAAATTAAAGAACTAAAAGTACTTTAGAAATTTAAGGGAATAAAATGAAATTTAATGCAAATATAAAGGAAATGTATGCTTTAGCCTTATTAAGAATATTGATAAGCAAGGTTTATGAATAAAAATTTACGTTACATTTATTTTTTGTTCTTATTTTAAAATTTTTACCTTTTTTGTTGTAGAGTAACTTTAATAATCTAATTCTATATTTTAATAGTTAATTATTAAAATAGATGAACTCATATTATTTTAGCATATGAGTTTGTCACGAGTTCACATCTCCCAACATTTTTGGGTACATGGTTTCTTTTTGCGATTGTAACCCTAGAATTTAGTTTTTATTTGTTTATAACAAGTCAACAACATAAACTATTGAAGCCAAATTAAACCTCTTGCTAAAACTACTGCTAAGATAAAGTATCGACTATAATGAAACAAATAAATTTGTAAATAAGCTTACTTATCGCACGGATGCTAAGATAATTAAGTCCGATTCTGTAGATATAAAATCGGGTAGTTGTTATACTAATATTATGCGCAGATTTCATCTTCGACTAGCGTGATATATCATATGCTCATCGTCATTACTCATATCGATTTCACGGGAAATTGATATCTCTCCCTAGTCCTCTCACCTCCATCGAATCCAAGTCCGATCCATAATGTCAGACAATATTCCTTTTATTCCCCTCCAAATTCTCGAAAAATTCTAATCAACCTAGACATCAAAACCCTAATTCGATGCGCATCCGTTTGCAGAGACTGGAACTCTCTTATTACTGGTCCTGATTTCATATTTCGTCAAGTCATCCAATGGGCGATGCTTGGTTACAGTTTAGAATCCGTTATTATATGTTTGCTCTAGTTTTTGTTGTTTTTGATGTTGAAACAGTTTTTCTTTATCCGTGGGCAATGAGTTTCGATGTATTGGGGGTATCCGTATTTATAGAAGCTTTCATTTTTGTGCTTATCCTAATTGTTGGTTTAATTTATGCATGGCGAAAAGAAGCACTAGAGTGGTCTTAATTCTTGAATATTTAGACAATAAAAAAAACTTTGAGACAGTTATGAATTCCATTGAGTTTCCCTTATTTGATCGAACAACCCAAAATTCATCCTCTTTAGATCTATGAAACAAAAAGAAATACAACGGGTTCAAGGATGGGAGGTGATTGATGTTGGAGAAAGTTTTTCGCTACATTTGGACAATGACCAATTTGATTTGTTTCGAATAGTGGAACCGTATAAGCAATGGTTTAATATGTCTTGCTGATATTTTTTCTAGCAACATTGTTTTTTAGAACCCAACAATTCAAAAATGTGTATTGCTTCCTAGACTCACAATGACTTCGGGTGTAAAAAAGTTATCTCTAGGGTTTGGTTTTATCCGCAAGAGCAATGATTTTAAGGTTGTAAATCTTGTTTCTCATTCTGAAGGTAGGGTTCATTCGGCTTGGGTTTTCTCGTACCTCACGTGGTCATGGAAACAAGTCACTCATAGTACTCCTCCTCCTTGTCATATCAATAACTTTTCATCCCCTGTGCACATTAATGGTGTACTTCATTGGATTGGTTGTACCATAGACCGAAAATATGAGTTTCTTCTTACATTTGATCTTGCAAATGAAGTGTTCCGAGAAATATCACTTCCTAGGGATGATATTTGCATTCCATTTTCAATAGTGGCAGCTGGGGATTCAATTGCTGTGTCACAGATGCATATGTTTCACGTGTTGAAACAATGTCCGTGTGGGTTATGAAACAACGTGGGGTCCATGAATCATGGGTAAAAATATTCACGACGACAAAGGATCTGGGTCCGGTACATCATGTGTTGGACATAAGAAAGAACGGGGACATTATACTACATATGGGATCTGGGAAAATTATGAAATACAATTCATCAACTTCAACAACCAATAATGTCCTCCAAGGAGTTGCTGCCAGAAGAGCTTTACCAAGGAGTTTTTTTATTGGTAATCATGTAGAGAACTTGTTCTTGCTAGATAGAGCTGAGGATGCAAACTAGAAGAAAAGAGAAGGGTCGATGTGGAAGTAGAGAAATGTAAACATACATCCTTGTTACTTTATATGTCACTTCTTTTCCTTTTCCTTTTTCAAATGACAACTGATTTTTATCTTGTATGTCACTTCCAATTATGGTTTTTCTATAATGGACAAATTATTTGTCGTTTTTTAGGTAATCCTCTAATAACAAATACTCCCTCCTGTCTTTTTTATCAGCAAATTTTTCCCTTTTATCTTTTTTATAAGCAACTTTTTTCTTATCTATCAAAAGAGCTTGTATTTATCACCTGTCACCACCACACACATTACTGAGGGGGTTATTTTTCTTGTTCGCCTTTTTTTTATTCAACCGGGGAGCTTTTTTTAGCCTTCTACTGAGGAGCCTTTTCAAGTTTGAATCTCTATCTCTCTACTCTTCAATCTTAAATATAAGATAGAGTTTTAGTCTTTTAGATATCAATGAAGCTATAGGATATTGTCACTACCAATTTTAGTCACAACTAATGCCAAGCACCATTTTTTTACGGTTAGATCAGAATCTCATCTACCTCTATTATTTCTCTCTCCTATTGAGATTCTGATCTAACGGTGAAACAAACGGTTGTGACGAAAATTGATAGTAACAATATCCTATCCCTTGCAAGTTATGTATTTTTAGATCATATATCAGTTTATAAGTTAAGTAAAATAGTTTGGAAGAAAAAAAAAAAAAAAAAAAAAAAGACAAATATAAATATTTTAAAGTATTTTAATTATTTTTTTTTAATATCTTCTCACACAAAAAGTCAGCTTTTTTTATATTTAGAATTGGATGGAGTATTTTTTTTTAATCTTTTTATTTCTTTTTTCTTTATATTTTAAATTTTATGCTTATTGAAATTTCATCAGCTTCCCAAGTGTTTTTGTTCTTGATTTTCTCATTATTATTAAATTCTATGTAAATTAGGTGACATTTTGACACTTTAAAGGTATAAATAGTGCGCAATTTTGAATTTTTGTTACAAGTTTTCAAAAAATAAATAAAATTGCATAATTTTAGAATACATTTTTCTTTGAAAAAACATTAAAAAAATAATAATAATAAATTTTCATCATTTGATATGATGCCCATAAACCTCAAACCGGATACCGAATGATAATAATATAAAAAATGTCACTCATTTTATATAGAATATAATTATTACATGAAGAATGGGGTAAAAACTTTTGAAAAGGTAGGCCACATTACAAAGTTTATTAGAGATAAGTTAGAGGCTTCAGACCCTTCAAACACTCAAACAAATGTAAGATCTCAAATTCTCAATGGTGTGGCCTTCTCATCACCGCTTCGCCCGTACAATCAATCTTTGGTGAATGTGGGGTCATTGAAGACTTTAGTCTCGTGTGGGCCTCACATTGGGTCTAATTATTTTATTTTATTTTTAATAGAAATTTTAGAAGAAGAGTTGAGTTCACCGACAGTCAAGTTGACCCATAAGGAATACATGATTGAGAGTACATATGTCTCCACTTCGCTTGTGTTACCCCACTTCACTTTGACTAAGATGTCTCGTCCCAGGGTCTTGACCAACTCTTAAATCAAACCCCTTCCTTTAGTGAGAGTGTCGACCCTATGCAAGGACGAGGGGTTGGGTCCGATTATATAATTAACTTAGGCTTGTACTCTTTGCATTGCCATCGTCATGGGCATCCTTTAAAGTACCAGGATACACTTGATGGGAGGCCCATTGCTTTGTAATACCAACCTTAGTTAAAAAAATAATAATAAAAAATGTATCCAAAAAAAAAAATTAAAAAAAAAAAAGTCTGATTATATATATATATATATATATATAAACATGTTGGTTCGTTTTGTATTTATGGATAATTATCGATGTGACACATTATTTCTTTCTGTTACGGACCTGCATAAGGCCCATATCCAATATACAGCCCAACTAAGGATCTGCTATCGATCGGATCTTACCTATGATATAGGGAGATCTTATATTATAGGAAGATTATATTAGGCAACAATATAGGAGCATCTATCAGATATATACGCGATACTCGCACCTAGGATCTCAGCCGAGGAAGATATCCTATCCACGGTAACCTCTATAAATATAGAGACCAAGTACCAAGGTGCACACGTTCTAACTCTAACTATTTACATTCAATCACATTGTGCACACACCCCACCCCTTTATATCGTACATAGTGATCCCACGCTCCCCTGATTATCTACTCCATAGATATTCAGGTTGAGCCCAACGATCCAATATCAAAGCACCACCAGGGTCGACATCCGTGTTCTACACCGAACATCGCGCACCATTGGGACGTTAAATTACGATTCCCGTGACTACCGATGGCTCGTACAAGAAGCAGCAGTCGGAATCTCCAGCCTAATCAACCACAGGCTAAGGCAAGTAAACATCACGATCAAAGTTTACCACGACGAGGGGAAACTCCGGAAGGCAACGTTTCAGACACGACTCCTCTCCTCCCTACGTCAACAAAACTCAGGGCGAACCAACGGAGGAGACCACAGGCCCAAGTACAAATGTCCTCATCCTGCGCAAAACATAGGAATTGATGCTTAAGAGGATGGAGGACAAGGAAAGGCGCGATGACCTTCAGTGCAAGGAAGATCGCAGAGATTCAGCAAACGTTGGACGACCGGCTCAGGAGTCTTGAGGCCTTGGTTCAGAAAGGAGGCCGAGTAAGCTCAAGGAAGGGCAAGAAAAAAGTGAGGCCGAGTGCGGGGCGAGATCGTCCTTCAGCCTCGAATCTCAAGAAACTACGACTGGCTCGGATACCAGATGAGGAAGACCTAGATGTCGAGGAGGACCGAGATCTCGACGGACACCGAGATGTCGAGGAAGACCGTGGTGTGATGAAGGTATCCCGGCCACGAGGTTCTCCCAGAGAATATAGAATGAAGTACTTGACAAGCTTCGACGGAAGCCCGTTCTCGAAGGAAACCGCCACTGCGCCCTACCCAAAAAACTTTGATTTGGCCGACCTCCCAAGTACAACAGGACCTAGGATCCGCGCAGTCACCTCGAAACATTCGAGCTGCTCATGGGGTTCGTTCAATCAAGGGCCCGGTTATCCTACGTCTTTTTGCGGCACCCCGATTGGACCGGCACGTAAGTGGCTCCATTCCTTGCCAAATAACTCTGTGCATAACTTCAAAGACCTCGGACGAAAGTTCAAGTTGAACTTTGCAACCAGTAAGAAACAGCCGAAGTCCCAGTTCACGTTGAGCAAGATAAAACAGAAAAAGGGGGAGGCATTGCAGAAATATCTGGACCGATTCAAGGAGGTGGCTCTGCAAGTGCGCTCGCTCCCCGAGGAAGTCCATGTGCATTGCCTTGTCGATGGCCTAGATCCATCGTCGCATTTGGCCAAGAATATGTGCAAGAACCGAGTCTACACTCTGACCGAGTTCTACACCCGAGCGAAGCAGTATCTAGACATGGAACAGATGGAGATAGCCAATGCCGTTAAGCTCGAGAGCGGAGGAACACGTCACTGGATGAGAAAGATCCTGCCAACAGATGGAGAGAAGATTCTCGAAAACGGAACCGAGATAACCGACTACGGGGGGAAAGGCTTGAACCGAAGACGAAATACGACAGCTACACCCCTCTGAATGTGTCACGGGCGCAGCTTTGGAAGGAGGTGGCTCAGACAGACATGAGGAGGGTCGGCAGATCGAAGTCTCTTCGAAACCGACCTACAACAGACCAGTCCAAATTCTATACATTTCATGATGGACCGGGGCATACTACGGAAGAATGTCATGAACTCCGAGATGCCATTGAGAAGTTCATAAGAGAGGGAAAGTTGCGCCAGTACGTGATCAAAACCCAAGGAAGGAGAAACGCCAAACGCAGTCAAAGAGGCCGAAGTAGTAGCCCGGCCACAAACCCAAGGAAAGAGGAGAAAAGAAGAAAGTCTAACTCCGAGGACGAGTTCCCAGAAACCGAATTCCATTGCACCGCAATCAGCGGAGGATTCGGAGGTGGTGGAGACACAACAAGCCATCGTAAGAAGTACTTGAGAGAAGTCCTTTTGATGAAAGACGTCCCAAAATTCAAGGACGGCCTCAAAAGGCCGACACCACCGCCTTTAACATTCACCATGGAGGATCTGAACAACGTAGTACCGGGGCATCAGGACGGACTGGTCATCATCGGAACCCTGGTAAATTGCCTGGTCAAAAGGATTTTTGTGGATGCGGGGAGTTCGACCGACATTATTAGCCGGGACGCTTATAAAAGGATGCATATGGATGTGGAGGATCTGAAGCCTTGCAAAACGACCCTCATAGGGTTTAACAGAGAGCGGTCATTTACCAAAGGATACATCGACCTCAGATTGACGCTAGCTACGAAGGAGGCATTTAAATCCGAACGGGTAAGGTTCATAGTCGCCGACTTTCCTTCTTCTTACAATGTTATACTAGGTAGACCGACCATCCACCAGTGGGACATGATGGTATCCACGAAGCATCAGAAACTTAAGATGGTCAACCGTAAGAACCAAGTAGTAGTGGTGTCCGGCAACCAGAAAGAATCTCGGCAATGTTATTTCGAGACTCTCCGAGACAGTGAAAGAGGACCCTCATCTCCATCTCGGCTAAGTAAAGGGGAAATCTCGGCTGTAACCGAGAAGCACAGGAGGCCCCGACGATCAGTAGGCATGGTAGAGCTTGACCTCAGGGATAAGCCCGAGGTCCCACGCCCAGAGCCAGAAGGGGAATTTGAGGAGTTGGTTCTGGGAAAGGATCCTTCAAAGACCATCAAAATTGGCGGGACAATGGACGCTGATCTAAAAGCCAGATTGGTTGAATTCCTGAGGCAGAACCAAGATGTTTTCGCATGGACATCCTCTGAAATACGAGGGATCGACCCACATTTCTGCTACCATAAGCTGGTCGTGCGCCCGGGGTCGACGCCGGTGGCCCAGAGGAAGAGGAACATCGCAGCCGACAGACAGAAGGCGCTGTACAGTCATGTCGAGGAGGTCCTGGCAGCAGGATTCATCGGGGAAATACAGTATACCACGTGGCTTTCTAACGTGGTCATGGTTCTAAAGACAAATGGCAAATGAAGGGTGTGCACGGATTACACCAACTTGAACAAAGCCTGCCCGAAAAATTCCTACCAATGCCAAGTATTGACCAATTGGTCGATAACTTGGCCGGCTTTCAGCTGCTATCTTTCATAGATGCCTATTCCAGCTACAATCAAATAGTCATGCATCCCGACGACCAGAGAAGACCGCCTTCATGACCGACAAGGCAAATTACTATTACAACGTTATGCCTTTTGGGTTGAAGAACGCCGGAGCCACATATCAACGAATGATGAACAGAGTTTTTAAAGACCAGATTGGATGAAACATAGAAGTGTATATTGATGACATGATTGTGAAGTCAAAATACCCAGAAGACCATATCCGAGACCTAGAGCAAACGTTTGAGAAGTTGAGACGCACCAGATCAGGTTAAACCCGGCCAAATGCGCGTTTGGAGTTCCGACCGGGAAGTTCCTAGGTTTCATGTTGACCAACCGCGGAATCGAGGCCAATCCAGATAAGTGCAAGGCCATGCTAGATATGCAGGCCCCGAGGATCAAGAAAGAGATTCAACAGTTAACAGGCCGACTTGCCGCCCTGACCAGATTCCTACCAAAATCAACAGAGAAAGCACTGCCTTTCTTTAAGTTGTTGAAAAAGGAAACGCGAGGAGGATGAAACTTGGACTGTGAAGCCGCATTCGAGAAGGTCAAACAATGCCTGGCAACACCTCTGGTCCTGACAAAACCGGAACCAGGCGAGACCTTATTCCTATATTTTTCAGTAGGAGAAGAGGCTGTAAGCACCGCCTTGGTAAGAGAAACCGAGGCCGGACAAGCACCAATTTACTTCGTGAGCAAGGCATTACAGAGCTCGGAACTTCGGTATCAGAAGCTGGAGAAAGTAGTATTCGCCCTGCTAACAACGACAAGAAGACTGCGGCCCTATTTCCAAAGACATTGGATAGTCATCCGAACTAGTCAGCCAATCCGCCAAGTGTTACACAAACCAGACCTCACCGGAAGGATGACAAGCTGGGCGATTGAGTTGTCCGAGTTCGACATCACTTTTGAAGCCCGACAGGCCATCAAATCACAAGCGCTGGTAGATTTCATCAGGGAACTCACCCCGGCAGATACGACCGAGGTTGATCAAGCGGAAGTATGGAAGGTATATATCAATGGCTCTTCGAATGCAAAAGGAAGCCGGGCGCGAATGAATTATAGTAGAAAGCCCGGAAGGTGTGGCCGTAGAGCACTCCCTTCAGTTGAAGTTCCCGACCTCAAACAACCAAGCTGAGTATGAAGCTCTTCTTGCCGGACTGCTACAAGCCAAAGAGAATGGAGCTCAGCGAGTCAAGGTTTTCACCGACTCACAACTCGTCACTGCACAGATTGAGGGCACCTACCAAACGAAAGGTCCACTCTTGGCTAAGTATCTCAACAAAGCTAAGAAAATCATGGCGGAGTTCCAAGAGGTAATTGTCACCCATATTCCAAGGGAAGAAAACGCTAGGGCGGATATCCTCTCCAAATTGGCAAGTACGAAAGGCACTAGCAATCACAGAACCGTAATCCAGCAGAACCTGTCTGAGCCGAGCTGTATCATGACCATCTCGGTAGCAACAGATTGGAGGAAGCCGATTGAAGATTACTTGGAAAGAGGCATTATTCCAACCGATCTGACCGAGGCTAAGAAATTGATCCGAGAGGCCGCCATCTTCACCATGTTCGACGATCAACTTATCAAAAAGGCCGACATTCTCCAATGATGCGATGCTTGGACGGAGCTGAAGCCAAGTACGTACTGGCAGAGATACATGAAGGCATCAACGGACATCACATGGGGGCAAAGCACTTGTCAGGAAAGCTCTGCGTGCGGGCTACTACTAGCCATCTATGACAGAGGACGCTAAAGAGGCCGTCAGGAGATGCGACAGTTGTCAGAAGCACGCCAAACTTATTTGGCCCCCGCCAACAGAGTTGAAAGGTATCTCGGCCCCTTGGCCCTTCTACAAGTGGGGGATGGACATCTTCGGACCATTCAAACCAGCCCCAGGACAGTTCAGGTGGCTCATCGTAGCGGTCGATTATTTCACTAAGTGAATTGAAGCCGAGCCGTTAACGACGATAACCTCGGCACGCATACGGAGGTTCTTTCGCCACAACATTGTCTCTCATTTTGGAATACCAGCTGAGGTGGTAAAGAACAACGAGACGCAGTTTATGGACCAGAGATTCCAGACCATGATGACAGACCTCGATATCAAGCAGTACTTCACCTCGGTCGAGCACCCGCAATCCAACGGTCAGGCCGAGGCAGCCAACAAGATAGTCCTCGACGGCTTACGGAAACAGATGCAGGACGCGGAATCTAACTGGGTCGAGCAACTTCACAGCGTTTTGTGGGGCTACAAAACAAGTGTTCAGACTTCAACTCAGGAAACCCCTTTCCGCTTAACCTACGGATGCGAAGCGATGATCCTGGTGGAGATTGGACAGCCGTCATGGAAGAAGATCAAAGCTAGACAAGAGGGAGAAGCGTCAAATGACGACGCGTTGAGGACGAATTTGGATCTGATCGACGAGATCCGAGTCGCGGCACACTGCCGAGAATTAGTTGCCAAACAACTTCTCACGGAAAAGTATAATCGGAAGGTCCGACCTCGGTCATTTAACCGGGGCAACCTCGTACTCCGACGAGCTGACATCGGCAATAAGAACGCCAGAGAAGGCAAGCTGGTGGCAGATTGGGAAGGATCCTACCGCGTTAAAGAGAAACTGGACAACAGAGCCTACATACTCGAAACCCTGGCTAGGAAACCTGTAAAGAGAACTTGGAACACCGACAAGCTGAAGATCTACCACAGCTAGACCTCAGCCCATGATGCATAACAATACCGAGACGCACCCCGTTTGGAGCTCGGTTATTTCTTAATTTCAGTATTTTAATTCATTTATGCTTTTGAAAGATTTTGTTGAACTATGTTAGCTCTTTGGAGCAGCTTATCTTAATGAAGAATTCCTCAGTGGAGATTCGCCAACGTGCACTATTGATCGCTTAAGCATTACACCGAGGTCTATACACCCGGTCATAAATATTACACCGAGGTCTCTAAACCCGGTTACAAATATAACACATCTAGATGGATGACACTGGCCGTTGTACTCCGACGCGCCCAGGTTAAGAGCTCGGCGAAATTGCCATACGTGGCCTTCGTGGAATTGACATGTCAACGCTCGCCCCGATTTAAGCATTCGACTTGTCATGCCGACCCTAATTAGGTCAAAATGTTTAAGCTGTGCGTTGCCTACACGTCGGCTAAGCATGTGACACTTCGCCCTTATCTCGGTTACAATCTTGGTAAACGGCTCCAGAATACGGTAGCACAGTTAAAGTAAACACCCTACGTGGTTTAAATGGACACCCGTTGACGTTGAAATAGACAACCCTACCATTGATTCCTAGACTTAAAGTCTGGTAGAATCCCTAGACTCGCACCTACTGCAGTCGATAAATTTCTAACAATGCTTAGAATTCTAACAACATACGGCAATTAAATTGATAAAATTGATCAAGAGTTGTCAAAAAAAAAAAAGTATATACAATCGCCACAAACACCGAAAATATTCAAAAAAAAAGGGCACAGACGCCCCAGATAAAAGCAATTACGGCACAAGGAAAGCCATAGGCTCAGGTGTCAGACGGAGGTGGCTTCAAGGGACCCGGACCACCATCCACAGGGGCATTGAGCGAGACCTCTTCTTTCCCCTCCACTCCTTGCTCAAAACTACCAAGTTCTGACACTGAGGCATTATCCGGGGACGGGGGAGGAGGGACATACTTACCTTGGTGCATATACGCCCGGTAGTCAACTTTGTCAAGCTCCAGAGCCACCGTGGGGTTAAAGTGTCGGACCAGGGCCAGAGCCATGTTGAAGGCATCCTTAGCAATCACCTTCACCGTGTCCGAACACGCAGAGAGAGCTTTCTTGGTATCCACAAGTTCAGCCTTGGTGGACCTTAGTTCATCCGCCAAATTTCCCCACTGTACCTGAACCGCCCTCACAGCTTCCAGACTTTCGGAGTTAGAAGTCTTCAAAGAGACATTCTCGGCCCTCAGCTTGGCCGACTCATCCTTCAAGGACTTCAACTCCTCCTGAGTAGATTTCAGCTCTTCAGACTTCTTGACGACATCGGCCGTAGACGCCCACCGACCTCCGCCCTCGCTTACTCGCCGCCACGGCAAGATCCCTAGCCGACTCCAGTTGGCGTTTCTCAGCAGAGAAGCTGACGACCTTCTTCTTCAAAAGAAGCAGGGACTGCATCAAACCCACTCCTTTCACCAAATGATCTTGCACAGAGTGGATCATGTGTTCGCCGGCCTCGTTCAAAGCAAGGGAAAGATCCTGGTAGTGGCGGGGAGGAAGGAAGGCCACGCTGAGCTCCTCGATCAAGCACCCCTTCTCCCACCACAGCAGTATTACCCTGCTCTATCTGAGGTGGTTCGGTGGAAGGTGACGAAGAGGGACCGCTTAGGGCCAAGGTCCTTGTCCTCTTGGATGATTAGGCTTGTGGAACGGCCCACCCTCTTCCCCTGCCAGGCTCGGCTACAGCATGCTTCCGAGTCTCCCTTCTCGACTGAGCACCCTCACCGGGGTTCACACGGGCCACATATGGGGGCAACGAATCCATAGCTTGAGCTGCAAAATAAAAGACAGATCAGAGGCTACCAAAACCAAGGTATGACATCATAAAAAGGGAATTAAACACATAAGAGATACATGGCGCAGCGCCAGCAGCAGGAAGAGGTTGAGAGAGTATAGAGGCAACGCTCTGGACTCCATGCTCCTTGACAAAAGAGCCCAGGCGAGAAACTAATGCTGCGTCCTCGGGCAGAAGGTCGTCCCCGTCAACTTGATAACTGGTCGAGTCCTTGTTATGATGGTCAGGGGTCCAGTACAACGGAAATCTCCATTCCACATCTTTGGACTTGGGGCCAAGAAGAAACCAGGGTTGCTGCCCGGACACGGCCACGACCTTAAAAAAGCTGGTCTTGAACCGTTTGAATGAATCAGAATAGGCCCGGAAAAGTTTACGGCCGGTTACCCCTCGAAGGGAGGTTAAGCCTTTCAAACTCTCCACCATATGATAAGTTTAATAATAAGGGTCTTCTTGGAGAAGAAGGATACGGGGATTGTGAGAATTTGAGCCTTGAAGCTAGGCAAGCATTAATTTAAATGCATCTCAAGGATTCTCAAGCAAAGTGATGATTGGGACAAATGGTCTCATATGATTGAGACATGTTTTTTATTTTTGAATGAAGGTGATTGGAACATGTGTTTTAAATTCATGCATTTTTTGTATTTATACTATAAGTGCTTTTAATAAATAAAATCCAAATATAATAAAAATGTTCAAAATCACTTGTAAAAGTAATATCCAAATAAAAACCATGATTAACCACACTACTTTTAAAATGAACTCTTCGTTGTATGTTTTCCTCTTACTATTATAGTTAATATATTTAAACTATGGATTAATCATATTTTATTTTATTAAAAATTAATGTTTATATATATATATATATATACATATACGTATATACATATAAATATATGGGTTTATCGTTTGTCATGTCACTTGATATAAGGTTTTGTCAAATCAACACAAAACTATATCGTTTTGTGATTTAGGGGAATTAATGAAGGGTATTTAGGTATTTTTATTTTTGTATTTATTATGTGAATTTTACCAAAACACCCTTCATTAATTCTCCTAACTCCAAAAACTACGCCGTTTGAAAGTTAGAGAATTAATGAAGGGTGTTAATTTTACCAAAACACCCTTCATTATTAATTCCCCTAACTCTCAAAACGACATAGAGAGGAGAGAAGAAAGGGCATTAAAGTCATTTTACCCATATTTTGAAATCTTAAATTGTATTAATGACTCAATTAATAATTTGTTGGATTTGATTTAAAAATTTCCTATTTTAAGTGGCTTTATATGAGATTTCCCTATAAAATATGACGGGTTGGTTTCTCTCATGGTCCATTTTCTCATCATCCCTCATAATCTCTAAATCATGTCCGTTTAATTAAATCTAAAAGGTAAAAAATGAGCCATATCATTAAGTCATCACTCCTTTAACTTTTTTCTCCTCTTCCCTATCAACGAACCATATTAGCTCATTTCCCAATCAAAGTTTCATATAAACTTATGAGGGATTAAGAGAAATGTAGATAATGAGAGGATCTCCTCCCAAAATATGAGTAGTTCTATATGTTTAAAAATTTTAAGATATACACGTCTAATAAATATTAGTGGTGTATGGTTTAGATGAGAAGAATTAAATTCGACTAAATATATTATTTCAAATAAATGATTGATTGGATACTATAAACTTCACGAGATAATTCAATCAATTGATAAATAACTAAGATTATTTTAATTTGTGCGCAGATTTCTTCTTCTTCTTTTTTTCCCTTTTAATAAGATAAGCTGGAAATAATTATTAAAAGCTCCTTTCTCGATCGAAGATTCTTCATTTCATCTATTAAGATTATTTGAGTGAGATCCTTATACTTAAATAACAATTTTAGTATTTATTATCTTGATATCAAAATGCTATCAATTAGTATAAGACCTTCAATTTAATTAGAGTTGTAAGTTGTTAACACATAGTTTTTGATATACAACATATAATGAACTATCAAATATTTTTTTTTTCTAATTTCTTTGCAATATATAAATGACTAGGGTTATAAATAACTATGTAAATAACAATATGTAAAAATATTTTCTTAATTTCATAGCAATGTTTTTTCTTATTTTCCATCACTAGTTATGCAATAACACAATTTTTTTTTTTTAAAAAAAAAAAAACTTACTGAGACATGGTAGAAAAGGGAAAAAATCAACTTGTGAGAAGACTCGGAAGCCATCGAATCAAAATTTTCCTGAAAGAGTAATTAAATATAAAATTAATTAATATCTTTGAAAAATATATGTCCGCACCTGACTATGAAAATCAACTTCAAACCATGTGGGAGATAAACTTTGACGAAACCTTGAAGGTATGTAAAGACGTTGAGGTGTCTTTCACGGGTAAAATGCAATATCTTTTAAAAATTGATATTTCAATACATATCATTGTGATATATATAAGAGCCTATCAATTGGTATCAGAATCCTATCTATCAGAACTGATGATACTATCAATGGATATCAGAATTCTATCCACTGCTATTCCACAAACATCCAACCTCATTTAATCTGAGTCAGCATTTTCCGTTAAAGAACTAAAAGCACTTTAGAAATTTATGGGAATAAAATGAAATTTGATACAAATATAAAGGAATAATGTATGCTTTAGCCTTATTATTAAGAATATTGATAAGCCAGGTATATGAATAAAAATTTACGTTACATTTATTTTTTTGTTCTTATTTTAAATTTTTTACCTTTTTTGTTGTATAGTAATTTTAATAATCTAATTCTATATTTTAATAGTTAATTATTAAAATAGATGAACTCCTATGATTTTAGCATATGCGTTTATCTCACGAGTCCACATCTCTCAACATTTTTGGGTACACGGTTTCTTTTTGCGATTGGAAACATAGAATTTTGTTTTTATTTGTTTATAACAAGTCAACAACATAAATTATAGTGAAGCCAAATTAAACCTCTTGCTAAAACTACTGTTAAGATAAAGTACATCGACTATGAAGAAACATATAAAATCATAAATATTAAATAAGCTTACTTATCGCACGTTAAGTCGGATTCTATGGATATAAAATCGGATAGTTGTTATACTAAGATTATGCGCAGATTTCATCTTCTTCTGCTTTTTTTCCACTTTCATTAATCTAAGCTAAGCAGGAACTATATATATATATATTAGACTAGCGTGCATATCATATACTCATCGTCATATCGATTTCACAGGAAATTGATATCTCTCCCTAATCCTCTCACCTCCATCGAATCCAAGTCCGATCCATAATGTCAGACAATATTCCTCTCCAAATTCTCGAAAAAATTCTAATCAACCTAGACATCCAAGCCCTAATTCGATGCGCATCCGTTTGCAGAGACTGGAACTCTCTTATTACTGGTCCTGATTTCATATTTCGTCAAGTCATCCTCTTTAGATGTATGAAACAAAAAGAAATGCAACGGGTTCAAGGATGGGAGTTGATTGATATTGGAGAAAGTTTTTCGCTACATTTGGACAATGACCAATTTGATTTGCTTCGAATAGTGGAACCTCCTACCATCAATGGCTGCATAAGCCCACGAATGGTGGGTATAAGCAATGGGTTAATATGTCTTGCTGATAATTTTTCTAGCAACATTGTTTTTTGGAACCCAACAATTCAAAAATGTGTATTGCTTCCTAGACTCACAATGACTTCGGGTGTAAAACAGTTATCTCTAGGGTTTGGTTTTATCCGCAAGAGCAATGATTTTAAGGTTGTAAAGCTTGTTTCTCATCCTGATCCTGATGGTAGGGTTCATTCGGTTTGGGTTTTCTCGTACCTCACGTGGTCATGGAAACATGTCACTCGTAGTACTCCTCGTCCTTGTCATATCAATCACTTTTCATCCCCCGTTCTCAATATTAATGGTGTACTTCATTGGATTGCTTGTAGCATAGACCGAAAATATGGGTTTATTCTTACATTTGATCTTGCAAATGAAGAGTTCGGAGAAATATCACTTCCTAGGGATGATCTTTGCATTCCATTTTCAATAGTGGCAGCTGGGGATTCAGTTGCTGTGTCACAGATGCAATATGTTTCACGTGTTGAAACAATGTCCGTGTGGGTTATGAAACAACGTGGGGTCCATGAATCATGGGTAAAACTATTTACGACGACAGAGGATGTGGGTCCGGTACATCATGTGTTGGACATAAGAAAGAACGGGGACATGATACTGCATATGGTATCTGGGAAAATTATGAAATACAATTCATCAACTTCAACAACCAATGTCCTCCAAGGATTTGCTGCCATAAGAGCTTGACCAAGAAGTTTTTTTATTGGTAATCATGTAGAGAACTTGTTCATGCTAGATAGAGCTGAGGATGTAAACTAGAAGAAAAGAGAAGGATCGATGTGGAAGTAGAGAAATGTAATCATACATCCGTGTTACTTTACATGTCACTTCTTTTCCTTTTCCTTTTTCAAATGACAACTGATTTTTATCTTGAATGTCACTTCCAATTATGGTTTTTCTATAATGGACAAATTATTTGTCGTTTTTTTAGGTAATCCATTAATAACAAATACTCCCTCCTGTCTTTTTTATAAGCAGATTTCTCTCTTGTGACTGATCTTTTTTTGTAAGCAACTTTCTTCTTATCTATCCAAAGGCTTTTATTTATCACTTGTCACCACCACACACATTAACCGAGGGGGTTATTTTTCTTGTTCACCCTTTTTTTTTATTCAACCGGGGAGCTTTTTTCAGCCTTCTAGTGAGGAGCTTTTTCAAGTGAGCTTTTTCAAGTCTGAATCTCTATCTCTCTACTCTTCAATCTTAAATATAAGATAGAGTTTTCGTCTTTTAGATATCAACAAAGCTAAATAAGTTATTTAATCATATTAGAAGTTGGGATAGCATATTGTTATTACCAATTTTAGTCACAACCAATGTCACTACCATTTTTTTCACCGTTAGATCGAAGCTCAATTTGAGATTCTGATCTAACAATGAAAAAAATAGTAGTGACATTGGTAATAACCAAAATTGGTAGTGACCAAAATTAGTAGTGACAATATCATATCCCTTACAAGTTATGTATTCTTAAATTATATATCAGTTTATAAGTTAAGTAAAATAGTTTGGAGGAAAAAAATAAAAATAAATATTTAAAGTAATTTAATTAGCTTTCTTAATATCTCTACACACAAAAATATCTCTACACACAAAAAGTCAAAAAAAATATATATTTTAGGACTAGATGGAGTATTTTTTTTAATCTTTTTTATTTCTTTCTACTTTATATTTTAAATTTTATGCCTATTAAAATTTCTTCAGCTTCCCAAGTGTTTTTGCTCTTGATTTTCTCATTATTATTAAATTCTATGTAAATTAGGTGACATTTTGATACTTTAAAGGTATAAATAGTGCGCAATTTTGAATTTTTGTTACAATTTTTTAAAAGAAAAATAAAATTGCATAATTTTAGAATACATTTTTCTTTGAAAAACCATAAAAAATAAATAAATAAATTTGCATCATTTGATGCCCATGAACCTCAAATCGGATACCGAATGATAATATTAAAAAAAAAAAAATGTCACCCATTTTATATAGGATATAATTATTACATGAAGAATGGGGGAAAAACTTTTGAAAAGGTAGGCCACATTACAAAGTTTATTAGAGATAAGTTAGAGGCTTCAGACCCTTCAAACACTCAATCAAATGTAAGATCTCAAATTCTCAATGGTGTGGCCTTCTCATCAGCTGCTCTGCTCGTACAATCAATCTTTTGTGAATGTGGGGGCATTGAAGACATTAGTCTGTGTGGACCTCACACTGGGTCTGATTATTATTATTATTATTATTATTATTATTATTATTATTATTATTATTATTATTATTATTATTTTAGGAAAGGGGTTGACTTACCCACAATCTAAGGGTAGGGTCTTATGACTTTAATCCATAAGAAATACATGACCGCAAATACACATGTCTCCACCTCAACTTACGTTACCCCACTTCACTTTGTCAGGATGTCTCCCCAACGTCTTGTGACCAACTCTAAGATCGAACCCCTCTTTTTAGTAAGAGTGTGCCGGCGACTCTGTCGGTTGAACCCAAAGACGAGAGGTTAGGTTTGATTATATGATTAAGTTAGGCTTGTTCTGTTTGCATTGCCATCGTTATGGGCTTCCTATAAAGTGCCTGGATTCCCTTGATGGGAGGCCCATTGCTTTGAAATACCAACCTTAGTGAAATAAATAAATAAATAAAGTCTGAAAAAAAACAACAACAACAAAACCATGTTAGTTTATATTTCATTTATGGATCATTATCGATGTAACACATTATTTCTTTCTAATTAAGTAATTGGGATATATTAAAAAAATGATTATTACTATCAGAAAATTAAACAATAAATAATATAAATATATGTTTATTTCAAAATTTAAAATAAATCTAAAATAAAATTATTAGAATAACTTACTATTTATACAATAATATTAAAAAAATTATATTTGATAATATTATAGTTTATATTTATAGAAGAATATTATTATAATTTACAAAATAAAGAATACAAAATTATAGGGGCCTAATTAAAAATTAGATGAAATCATAAGGACTAGATAAAAAAGAAAAAAAAATTATAGGGAATTGATTAAGAAAGGAAAGTATATGCACAAAAGGACGGAACTTGGTTATGATCCCCCCCAAAAAAAAAAAAAAAAAAAAGTTTAAAATTTTTTAATGGAACTTTTTTTTTTTTTTTTTTCTTTTTTAGTGTAATAATACAAGTCCCCCCCCCCCCCCCTCTCAAGTAGTAAAATTAAATTTTGGCCTCCCAACTTCTTCTTCTTCTTCTCTTTTTTTTTTTTTTTTTATTTACATTTTCCCCCTTTTTATATCTTTGGGCTTATAATTTAATCTTTGTTTTATGTGGGGTCTTGTATGATTTATGTTAATTTTGTTATTCTTTTCTATATTTTATTCTAATTATCTGAAATTTTTAGCTTATCAGTGAAATTTACTTTTGTGGTGTATCCCTTACTAATCTTTTACCCATTTGATACTACACTTGTAGATGAAGTTAATTAACTTAATTTCATGAATATATTTTTTTTATTCTTTTCATTTTTAATGCATTTAAAACTTTCCTTTAAAAAATTTCGAGGCGTTGCCCCAAACCCTCGAATCCCCCCACCACTATTTGACCCCCAAACTTTTCCTCCAAGTTCCGCCTCTGTATGCACGTGATAAAAAGATTAAAAAAAAACTACAAAATCCTGATTAAAAATTAGTTGAAACATTAAAGACCAAAAACTTAGTTGTTCCTATGTGATTCAACAATTCCCAATAAAATGACATATCACATCCAATAACATTGAGGCTCGGCTTGTATGAAAAGAAAATGCCTCCCATCTAAATAATAAAGTTTATAGTACATCAAACTTTATCTTATAATTGTGACCAAGGAAAGATTTTCATAAGAAAAAAGAAAGAAAATAAGTATATGTCAGAATGACTAAAAAAACCTTATTATGAACAATTAAATAATTTAGCAAATAAATTTATTTTACAGTTGTATCTGGTGCGAATGATCTAGTGTTTGTTGGGATTTTGTTCTCTCTGTTTTCTTGGTTCTGATTTATTTTACAGTTTTAGATTCTGTACCATCATTTTCATACACTGAAGTTCTCCCCACCAGTAAAACAGGAGGTGTGTGAATGATTGATCTGTCTCTGCTAAAAGAAATCAAGTGGACGGTGCCGATTCCCGTAATTGCAAGAGCGATGGATTGGGCTAGGCATCACATCACATCACATCTATCTCTCCTCACATCCTACTTGGTGAAAATTTTTATGCACAAACTTCTCTCTATTCATGTTTAGAATGCACAAGCATGAAACATCGTGATTATGGGATGAAGCAAGAAAAAGATTTTTTAAAAAAAAAAAAACTAGAAGCAAGCCTATTCGATTAACAGAAACAGAAAATCAATAGTACCAGCTTTTCGATTTGTTGATTTTCAGCTAAGTAAGCTGTGTAATAGGTCAGGCATATTCTATCATCATTACAGAGAAAATGAGATTGTAGATTGTGACTGTTGTATAATAGTATCACCATAAAATAGATTTTTGAATTTCTCAATATGCTATAAAATGTGCATATATCCTTTATGGGCTAAGGTTTTTCCAGCTTGTTCACCAAATAGCAGTTCCCAGGGAATAAAATACTACCCAAAAAAGACAAACTACATTATCATTCTGGTATAGGAAACAAAGATCATACAGAAACAAATTATTCACATGTAAAACATAATATACCCACTATTACACGCACACAGAGACTTGGCACTTGTTCCCTTTAACAACAAAGAAAAAGAAAACAAAGTCATTGATGTAACCTATTCTCTATTATGCTATCCATGCCCCGAACTAAACTCTGTTGTAAGAAGTTAAGAACCCACAAAAAACAGCTTGGGTTAATACAATCTCTTGTCTCAAGTTTGCCGACATTTTAGTTTTGGTCCCTCAAGCTTCAAACCATATGTTTTGGTCCCTCAACCCCCATTCCTTATAAAATATTGGATCATTTTGCCCCTTAAAGGACCAAAACTAAAATAAGGGCAAACTTGAGAGACCAAAGATTGTATTAACCCAAACAACTTATAGTCAGCGTGTATTTCTCATTGAATTTAGGGAATGACGAGCATGCTTGCTGATATGGTTCCTAGACTCAGACTTTGGCGGGGTACTTGGGATTGTTGTGTTTGAGGAGTGAAGTTCTTCCAACTTGGCAAGTACACTTATCATAGTTGGTCTGTATTTTGGATCTGCATTTAGGCATTGATATGCAAGTGCACCTGCAGCTTGAGCTCCTTTTTTGGGGTACTGACCACATAGCCTCATATCCATGACCCTCGAAATCCGCTTGCCATCTCTGAGAAATGGCATCGCCCAATCGACCAGAGTTTCCCGTGAGTTTCCGGGTTTCTCAGCCTCTACCACCCTTCTCCCTGTCAGTAACTCTAACAAGACAACACCAAAGCTGTACACATCGCTCCTCGGTGTCAAGTGACCTATTACATAAAAGCAAACATGGCTCATCAACTTTATTTATACATATACATGGTGTTATGAATTGTGGATGAAAGCTACAAGTAACAACTGATATTGCCTTTTTCAACCCATAGCCACTAGTTAATGAGAACTCGAACTAGTAAACATATAGATGCCTTCACGACTCGAAAGATTTCACCTTTAATCAAAGTAAAAACAGAAAGGAAAAAAAAAAAAAAAAAAAAAAAAAAAAAAGAACAGATGCCTTTGTGACATGCAAGAGTTCACCTTTAATCATAACAAGCAAAGCAATTGCTAAACTAAAACAGGGAAAGGTCAAGTGTAGGTTGAGATTTCAGGAAATATATCAAACTTGGGTAAATTCAATCCATAAATCTAGTTAGGTGCCAGTGCCACTTGCTGAAAATACTTATATCTAATTCAACTTCTAAAAAATTGTTGTATTAAAAAAATGAGGGTTCTTAATTAAGTTATCTCACTTTGAAACATCTTTGAATAACTATCTCTTGAATGGAATTTCCCAATTTTCAAAATTGCTATAGAACTTGAGCCCTGGAAAAAAGTTTTTCATTCCATGATTTATGCAACTGCATTTAGATTTAAAAACATAAATTTATGACAATTTGGTTCAAACAGATTTGACACGTGATGAAAGGCAGGTTAACCAAAATTAAAGCAGCAAATTTCATTGATGAAATTTGGTTGTTTGCAATTTAGGCTGAAAAAAAAATTAACAAGCACAAATATTGGCTATTTTTGAGATAGGGTATCATGGCTTTTCCTTGTTTATGTTCTCTTTAAGTAGTATTTCTTCTCCCTGCTTCCATAATCAATAACATTGACTTCACCAAAAATTGACAATCTAACAACTTCTCAAGAGAAACAACTAGGATGTGATAGAGCTGAATCTACCTGTAGCAACATACTCTGGCGCAGCATAACCTTGAGTTCCAATAATTCTGGTTGAAACATGAGTGTTGTCTCCAGTAGGACCATCTCTTGCCAACCCAAAATCTGAAAGCTTAGGGTTGAAGTCCTGCATATGTTTTCAACAAAGTCCGTCAGAAAAGGAAGATTCTATGTAAAACTGATGTAGTAGTTACAGATTTTCAAATAATAATAATAATAATAATAATAAATTGAGTATTACATACCGAATCAAGTAATACATTAGAAGCCTTTAAGTCACGGTAAATAACATTTGCATCCAAGGTATGCAAAAATGCTAAACCTCTAGCAACGCCAGCTGCAATATTTATCCGTGCAGCCCATGATATGGGCTGAACACCTTCTGCAGAAAGAAAAAGTAAATTTGAGGAATCATGAGTTAAATGACTCTTGCAATCAATGGATTTTTTTTTTTTTTTTTCACAGGATATGGCTTAAATATCATTTTATGCTATATTTAGACTAAAGATGACAATGAAAATATGACCTTGGGCAATACTGAGAAAGGAAAACATATGAAATTTTTTTAAGTTCTGCCATCATTAAAATGTAGTGAAAATCATCATAATGAGCTTGCCATGAAAAACCATTTTTGGGAACAGATTATTAATTTCTCAGGAGCACAGCCAAGATATCCCTGATATCTAATACCCTATAAGATATCCAACTCCGAAAGGAGCACAGCCTCGTGTGTATATCAAGCTGCATTAAAACCAATAAACATTCTTGAATTTTGTGATGTTTATAATGTAATCCGTTCACAGTCTCTTTATCATCACTCTTTGCTTTCAGTGAATTAATCAATTCAGATCAGGATCAAAACCAAACTGGTACATATCATGATAAAATGTAAGTTGTACATTCATGTAATGCAGCGTTCACAATTGGCTTTGTCATATTATTTGCTATGGGGAATGAAGTTTCATTAATATTAAAAATAAAAAAGTCAGAGGAGAATAAGAAGCTACTTACTTCTAAATAAATGATTTTCCAAACTTCCTCTCTGCATAAACTCATAAACTAGAAGCCTGTTTTTGCCGTCTGAGCAATAACCAATAAGTTTAACCACATTTTCATGGTGAAGTTGACCTAAATAATTGACTTCCGCCTGCCAAGGGCAAAAAAAAAAAAAAAAAAAAGGCAAGTCAGTCCATACTCCATACCTAGCAAGAGACAGGGAAGTTAGCAAGCAACTTCATTTACAGGTTCTTCGTTACATACAAGCCATTCCTTGTGGCCTTGAAAACTTTCTGGCTTAAGTTTCTTGATGGCCACCATAATCCCGCTCCCCGGTCTCGTGGGAGCAAAGGAGCTCTCATTAATCCATCCCTTGTACACAAATCCAAACCCTCCCTCCCCAATTAGGTTCTCTTGTCTGAAATTCCTTGTGGCTTCTCTTAGATCATTGAAGCTGAAGGATTTAAGACTTGAAGAGATTGATCCACCGATAGTTGGTCCTAAAGTTTGTGATGCAGCTTTTCCGTCTGAAGAATTTGAATTCTTCCTTACGTCACTTTGAGACTTCCCCTTTCCTAGAATAGATATTAGAAGCAGGTTAAAATCAACCATGAGTTTATCTTTATCAAATCGTAACCACTTTGCTGTATCACTCCACAAATTCAATGAATATTAAGTACCAATATAGAGTTGCAATTATATATAACAATATCTAACTAGATACACCCGATCCATTTTGCTATAGAGCACGAAAGGCTATAGTTGAACAGGTAAAGCATGATGCAAGCTGCAACTTCTCTCTCTCTCTCTCTTTTAATTTTCCATGATAACGAGCCAAAGGAAATCACAATGATTTAAGGTAGTTTAAAGAAGGAAAAAAAAAAAAAAGAACATGCAAATAATAGATACCAACTAGCACAGAACCACATTGGGGCCAGAATCTGCAAAGGGTTTAATATGTTTGTGTGTGTAGATTTACGAGTACAAAAATATACATTAAGCAACTGGCCAATTTTACGGTTTCCTCAGAAGAGAATGAAGAAAATTTAGAAGGGACAAAAGAAAGAAAGAACAACTATATGGACCTAAACAATACGTCATGCAAAGCCAGAAAACCAGGGATTACAGAGTAAGCAAGAATGAGTAATCTGAAAACACCAAAACCCTTTTTCTAGAAGATACGCATAAATAATAAGCCTTCACAAGAGACCAAAAATAAGGCAGCGAACGGCAAACAAATTGGGGGCCAAAAGAGGAAGGCCATGTACACAGAAGCTTAAAATTAATGCAGATTTACTGACCAGAAATGTTAGAGGAAGAGACGTGAGCAATGGGTTTCCTACAGGAATTTCCCATAGAGAAGAGAGAGACTTGTCAGAGGCGAGGAGCAAAAAGTATGAAAGATAACCACAGACGGAAGCGAGTAAGTGGGGTTTTAAGGAAGAAGAAGATGTGGAAGGAAAGGCCATTGATGGGGATTGGTATGAAACAGAGGAAGACGCAGCGTGGTCAATGGGGGAAAATACAAGCACAGGTTGTTGTTGAACTTGTCTTCTTGAATAGAAATTTACTGATTTTTTAATCAAAGATTGAAGGCGTGGCAAACTCATATGACAAATTTACCTTCATATACCCAAAATCACATAAAACTAAGATATCTTTCAGGATCGGGTCGCTTACTGAGTTTTGGGTAATTTTAAAAGGTTTAATGTTTCTATTTTTGTTGTAGAAAATTTTCTAAAAACATTAAAATTAAAGACTTAGAGAAAATAATATTTATTATAAATGACTATAAAAATTGTAATTATTTATAAAGACCCAATATCATAATATAAATTTAAAATTACTAAATTGCCCCTAATCAAACCTATTATATTATCTTTTGTATTCATAATTAAAAAAATAACTAAAATTAAAACTAAAACTGTCCATATGTTATGATCGTTTCTTTTTTAAAAAAAATATATTATTTAATTAACAATTGTTAAAATCATATTTTTCTTAATTTTTATTTTTCACAAATTTATACCATCAAGTTTTTCGATTTATATTATCAATGTTGATATTAATTAAGCTCTTTTTTATAAAAATAAAAGCTAAACTTATTTCATATTTTTTAGGATATAATAGGTTAATTAGATTTTTTTATCTTATTAACATTACATGAATTTGTTAACCTACATAAATTGCTTCTAAAACAAAAGTAAATCATACAAAATTTCTTGGTTTAACATATATGATAAATTTTAAAAGACCTTGACTTTTATTAAAATTATATAATTCTATTTTTGATTAAAATTTTTGTTGATTTCAAAAAAAAAATTATAATTTTTACAAATTGAAGAATGCATTTTTTTTCATAGATAGATAATAGAATGGGGAAGAGAATGTATGAGGGAATGTAAAAGATTTTGTTAGAGACATTTTAGTACTTTTGATTTTATATTTGGTCATTCTAAATAATTACAATTTTTATGGTCATTCTTCATAAATATCTTTTCATCTAGGTCCTTCATTCTAATTTTTTCAAATTTTTTTCTACCACATTCATATAAAAGTGAGTAGGTCCATTGTAAAGAAAAGAGAGAGAAATATTAATGGAATCCACTCACTTTTATTGGGATTGATAGAAAAAATATTTCGTAGCAAAAAAAAAAGAAATACTAAATCCAATTTTAAAACATAGGTTCAAAAAAAAAAAAAATTGTAAATTGAGACAAAATTTCTTTTATATATTTACCTCATAAATTGTAAATTGAGACCAAAAAAAAAATTCATATGCCATCCGAACGGTACACATTAGAGATGGGAAATCGAGCCACCTATTTAAACCCCGACCCTTCAAAGGCCGGGCTTGAAAATTAGAGCTTCTAAATAAAATTGGCCCTATGAGGCCGAAGGCTTAAAAGGTCCGCATTTGTAGGGCCAAGGTCGATCTGTTAGGCCTTTTTGATTTTTTTTTCCCGTTAACTTGACTTAAACATTTAATTTACTAATTTATATGTATTTTGTATTTGTCATAAAGTTATTTATCCATTTCATTCCAAATACATAATAAATATACTTTGATTTTATGATTTGGTTTATTATTTGTTGAGATAAAGATTATAGATATATTCATGATGTGAGAGAAGATATTTTTGATATTTTTACCCATGAAATAGAACCTACTACTCGAAGTGAAACACAATCAAAATACTACTCGAAGTGAAACACAATCAAATATCTTTGAAATTGATGATAGTAGTGAAGAAGATGAAAATGATAATTATCCTACTCATGTTGCTTGGTGGTAAGTTTGTTATGTTTTGTGTGAGTTATTTGTGGATAATAATTTATTCTTGATTATGAATTAGTGGCATGTTTGTATATTGTATGAAAACGTGTTATGTAGACATTAATATTGATAACATTTATTTGATAAATTAGAACTTTAATTGGTGTATTTTACTAATTATATTCATTGGAAAAAAATACAAGAAAATTAATTTTAATCTATAAAAATGTCTTCCAAAAATCGGTAGGATTGCTTAACTTAAAAAAGAGGCATTTTTCTTACCTTAGATCTAAAAGAACCAACCTTTTTAGACCTGGTGTAGGTCCAGGCAGGCCGGTGATACACAATACAGCTCACACCAACGAGGCCCATGGCCATGGGTCCTACCGGGTTTAATTTCTGGGTCTTCCTTTGACTCTGCTTCATCTTTATACAACTCTTTTTTTTAAAAGCCTTGCAGACTCGTGGCTTACTGGTTTGGGCGTTCGCTCCCTCACTGCTAAGTCGCGAGTTTGAATAGGCACCGAAAAAGAACATAACTCTTTTTTAAAAAAATCCCAAATTTTTAAAGGGAAAAAAATAATAAAAGAATTTTGAATTTACAAAATTCAGAAATTTTTTAAACATGAGTTATGAATTATTTATTAAATTTCGTCACTCTCTTATTAACTCTTAATAACAAACTTGATTTAGATTTTTATAATTCAAAATTTGTTTTCTGTCTTTTTCCCATTTTAAAATTAATTTAGTTGTTTTTATAAAATTTAGCTTAGGGTTATAGGAACATCATTTCACCAATTTTATCTATAATTAATTATATTTTTTTACGCTCATCTTTTTTTTTTCTATATATTCTCTTTCATCGTTATTTTTAATGGGAGAGACCTCTCATTTTCACTTCTAATACTCTTTGCTCATCTTCCCCTTTTTTTACCACTATCTCTCTTACTTTCCCTCTATAAACAAAGGTGTACCTGAAAAAAAAAAATTTTGGCATAATGAAAAAATAATAATAATTCGGTTAACAAGTTTATTTTGGAAAGTAAGACCAAAGGGACGGACTTCAAAGAAAGAGAGATCGAGTTTTTAGTTTTGCCAATATTAAAGAGAGCCTACCCTAGTTCCATTTTATGAAAGACTTGCCAACAAAAGTCAATTTGAGCATTAGGAGAAATTTTTACTCTCTCTAGTACTTCTAATTTTTTTTAAAAAAAAACATATGATTTTATATATTAGTCGTGAAGAATTAATTAATTTTTTTATCATGCGTTATCTTTTAATTTTTAGAGGTCTCTTTAATGATAAGATGGATCTCATTTTTTAATGCGTAGTTTTCCTTGACTTCGATTCATGACATTGTCAAAGCTAACTCATATAAAAAAGTTGAAGAATTCTTTTTAGTTTGAACAGAAATTAATCTATATTTCCAAATAAGTGCATTGCCTTAGTCATGCACTTCGATTTTATAGTGCCTGGTTTGGAAAGGCAATCAATTTTTCCAAATCCTCTGTCATCTTCAGCTCCAATGTTACTCAACTTATGAAAAACAATTTCCCAGGTTTCTTGGAGTTCATTATTCGGACAGACTAGGAAAATATCTGGGAACATGGGTTGATCTAGGTAGAAATAATCTCTAGTACATACCAATAAGTGGTTGAAGCAATTGAAAGAAGAATTGTAGCTTGGAAAGCTCGACTTCTATCTCAAGCTTCTAGACTTATACTTAATAAATATGTTCCCTTAAGGGCTAATATTCATGTTCTCTCATGTAAAAAGCTGCATCAATATGTATGTGATAAAATTGACTCTAGATTCATTAATTTCTTTTGGGGATCAAATGGTGATAGTAGTAAAATGCATCTTTTAATGAAACATAATATCCTTAATCCTATTGAAGAAAGAGGTTTAGGATTGATGAGTACCTGCATGGTTAATGATGCATTGCTGGCCAAACAAATATGGAGAATTATATCTACTCCTGAGGACTCTTTCATCTTTAATACACTAGAGTGAAGTATTTTGATCTAAATAATACTGCAATTGTTAAAACTCCTTATAATTCGTCTTGGATGTGGAAAGGCATTGTTAAATGCTTTGATCTTATTATCAAACACTTGCAATGGAAAATAGGATCCGGAGATTCTGTCTCTCTCAACAACCCTTTTGTGGTGGTCTATGCCAATGAGATCTACTAATGAAAGTTTATTGCAGAAAGTATTTTATTTTTTGTTGCATCTTCCATCTAGCTGGTGCCCTGTAAAATGGAATCAGAATCTAGTTCGTAGTATTTATCCTCGTGATATTATTAAAAATCCTTGACATTCAAATTTTCTTTTGTGAGGTTGGGGACAAACTTGTTTGGAGTAAAAATGCATCAATGTTGTACTTTTCAAAAACTGGTTTTCACCTATTAAAACCAACTTCTCTCCAAAACTCATCGGACTCATTCATTCTGGAAATTTCTTTGGTTTATTTCTTAACAATGAAGATCTGTTTTTCTTCTGGAACCTACTCAATCATGCTATTCTATCTATAGATGTGCTTGGGTCTCATCATCTGAATATCTTAGGCACATGTCCCTTTGGCTGTGATACTGCAAAAACTTTGGATCACTTATTTGTTACTTGTCTATTTGCTATTGTTGTTTGGTTCAGATCAAGGTTTATCTATTAGGTTCCTTTTAATACATTTACTAAATTCACCTCTTGGGTGAAAAGGAGCCTTTTGATACTGCACAATGATGGGCACTCGTTTAATAATTGAAATAATCAAAATTGTTGATGTTATCGGGATGAAAAGGAATCCCATTATTCACAAGTCATTTTATGCTGATCCTTTATCATCTATTAAAGAAATTAAGCATACAGTAGCCTTTGCAAGACTTGCATTTGACTCAGATTCTTTAGCCTCTGTATCTTCTTCTTCCATCATTGCTTATCATAACGTGTATAGCAGTTCGCAAATAGGATAGATTATTGTTATGGAGAAATATAAGTATCACACAAGGAAAATTTGGATTGGATTTCAAAGTCAATCTCTAATTCATTTAAATGGAAGAAAATTTCGCAATTTCCATTATTTTCTCCGTTATATGTCTCATAGAATGTCTTCTTTGGACCACAAGTTCATTGCCTTTTCAAGAATCTCAGAGAGAACTCTTGCAAATCATCTGTCTTAATCAAGCTTTCCTCCCTCTCAATGGATTTAAAAGAGTATCATCTATTGTGATTTATTAGGATATTGAGGAACTCCTCTATAATTTTATTTTTGAGCAAGCTAGCTTTTTCTTGTAATCTTTGTGGTATGAATTTTCACTTTTTTAGAAACTACTCCTTCTGATTCATATTATAAAACACCAACTGCAATTTCTCTTATACTAAGGAAGGGCAGTTAAGTCAATAAATTAGTGTTTAGTTGATAAATATTTCCGCCTTGACCCCTACTTTTTTTTTAGGGGGACGTGCTGATTGAATTGGAAATACAAATTTCATGGAGGAGAGAGAAACATGCTTGATTGGATTAGAAATATACAAACTTAATGGGGAGAGAGAGAAACATGCCGAATGGATTGTGAATGCAATAATCAATGAAAAAGATTGGCTCAATGAATGAGGACATAATGGAAAAAAACCCCAATAAATTAGTCGGTTAGAGGTAATTGGTATCTTATAATAAGGATAAAAAAATTGTTGGCAATTGATACCTTATAATAAGAACCAAAGAGAGTACTAAACTTTGGAGACTGACATGTAACTATTTGACATATTGATGCATGTCTGATATGATCTGTGTATCTACATGCATTTGACTTTATCAAAAAAAAAAAAAAAAAAAAAAGATCTATATCACCAAAGTAGCATATATCCCATGTTAATGATATGATGATTATTAGAAAAAAGAACTAAAAATGGATATAATTTATTTTCCCATTGGGAGAGTAAAATGATATGGAAGATTTAATTCGCTTGAAAAAGTCAGAGGGGTGAGTGCATCTCAAGGAATCGAAAGTAAGCATATTTTGTCAATCCATTAAATTACACGACAATTTCGGACCTCTTTGCTGTTTCATTTCCCAGTCCCCACCCCTCAGTTTGACCCTAAACGAACAACCTCATTTTGTCAATCCTTCTTCTTTTTTTGCCGGAAGACCACAATATTCTTTTTTTTATTAAAATACCCTACAGGCCAGATAATAAATAATTAATGGTTCTCACATCCAAAAAGTGTACTCCTCTAGTGTTTTTTTTTTTTTTTTTTTTTTTTTTTTTATAATATCTCAATTTTTGAATTAGTTTAGTCCTAGATGTCATTAAATGAATTTTTATTAATTTTATTTTTAATTAATTACATTCTCTCTTCTTATCATTTTCTCATATATTCTCTTTGGTCTTTTTATTTCTCTTTTTTACTTATCTCTTATAAATAAGAATACTTTAAAAAAAGTTTACTTTTTTATATATTTATTTTTTTAATTGATTTTAACTGATTTATTAAATTGTGTGATTCAATTAAAATGTTTTTATAAAAAAGATTGGAGAGAGTAGCTTAGAAGAAGTACCAAACACTTTTTATTAAAAAAAAGTGAAGTTTATAGAAAAAGACAAGAAGGAGGAGGTAGTCATTTAGAGGCTCTAATACCATTCAAATTTGAAGAGTAGTAAGTAAAAACCCTAAACTTGATAAAACAAAAGGTTAAAAAGCAAAAATTCCTATGAACTTTTTCCAAATGTGCTCCTAACATCATAAATTTTACCTGAGTGCAAATTAAAACTACCTATAAACTTTTATAAATGGGGAAAAATACAACCATCATTAATCTTTATAGAGCAGGCGTTTCTTTTTTAGAAAATGCAATTAAAGTCTTAATTAAGAAAAAAATATTAGAAAAGTCTCAAAACTTGTTAATAGTAGTGGTTTCACTTATTAATGATTGCTTCTTTTATTTGTCATTAATAAGTTATGAGAGTTTTTTGATATTATTTCTTTTCATTGAGAGTTTAGTGTCATTTTCCCTTTCTTTTTCCTTGTGAGTCCCACAAAATGTCCATGTGTCAACACTCAGTCAGCATTCTTAATCTCCCCATCTCTCTCCTTCTAACCTCTCCCCCCCCCTCTCTCAAGCCTTTATGTCATATGGAAAGCATATACTCATTTTGTCGCTTATTATAAAGATCAACTAACAATCAGTATTTGGTCTTTTTTATAAATCACTTCATTTCCAAATTACATTAATTATTTTTTTATATGTGCCAATAACTAATAAGTGTAGTGGTGAGAGTAATAATTAATACTTCATTTGGTCCTTATTATAAAACACCAACTAACAAATTTATTTGATCATTTTTATAAGACGCTTACTTGTTCCTAAGGAGCATTAATTATTATTTTTCCATGTATGCCTATAATTAATAAGGGTAATGAGTGAGAATAATAATTAAGATGATATTAGAGTTTAGTTCAATTAGTATGGGTAATATTAGAAATTATTAAAATTTTAAGACAATTTTTTTGATTTCAACTGTTTTAATTGATTTGTGAGAATAATTAGTTAGTACTCCCCTCCGGTCCTAATTATAAGAGCTAATTATCAAAATTTGAAGAGATTAATGAGAGAAGTTAAATTAGCTAATTATAATTATTTTTCGAAAATACCCCTACTAAAAATTAAAAAGGACAAAATCAGTTGAATCACGCGCATAGTACACTCGCAATTTCCCCGAGTCTAACACTCCGTCTTCGATTATTGTGTGCCATCCGTCCGCATGGTCTAACACTTAGGGAGTAAAACAATACTCCAATACTCCAGGAATGAGGAGAGAGATAAAAAAATTAAAAAAATTAAAAAAAAAAAGTCACTTTAGACAGATGGTTAAAAAAAAAAATTAAAGGAATATTAAAATTATTTTATTTAAAAATAAAAAATAATGTAGAATCTCTCACTTGATAGAATATAAGCGTATTGTTAAATTAATTATTGTGGAAGAAGTATTAGTAGGGTAATATGGGAAAAATATGACAAAAATTGCTCAGAATTATTTTATAAAAAAGTATAATTGAGGTATATATGACATTAATGAGTTGCAAACATTATTTACTTTATTAAATATATAGGTGTATTATTAAATTATTATTGAGAAAGTATAAATAGGGGTATTATAGGAAAAAATTGACAAAAATTAAAACTTACTCTTATAATTAGGACCAAAACCAACTCTAAAAAGTGCTCTTATAATTAAGATTGGAGGGAGTACCTTTATAATAAAGACCAAACATACCAGATCTGATGCAAAAACAAATCCTTATAGCTTGCGTAAGGCTTAAATTACAAATTTGCTTCTCAAATTCCTTTAATTCCTCAGAGGACGGACTGAAGAATTGTGGGACTGTGGGAGATATGTTAGTCGGAACACGATATTAAACATCCCACTTCTTGGATCCGATCATAATATTGAGAACGGTGACTGAGTGTTGACACGTGGAAAATTTGTGAGACCCACAAAGAAAAAGTAACGTCCGTTTGTAAGGTTAACTGTGGTTGTGTTTTTACTCCAGTTATAAAAGTTTATAAGCAGTTTTATACCTAAGTAAATTTTATAGTGTTGGGTGTATATTTAGAAAAAATTATAGGCATTTTTGTCTCTTAACCTTAAAATAAATACTCCATGATTTAATTTATACTCCTTTTGGTTATTAATATAAGACCTATTTATGTAATTTCATTATATTAAAAAAGTTGATTAGGTTAATTAACATGACATGCATTTTTTAAAATATCCTATTCATTTTCATTAATTAAAGTTAGTTAGATTAATTAATATGACATGCATTTTCTAAAATATCCTAGTCATTTTTATTAATTCTCTCTTTCTCTCTCCTCCTTGATTATTGTTGAGCATCAATAAGGGTAAATTAAAAAATATAAAAAAAAATATGTCTTATATTTAGAATCAAGATCAATTCTCAAATAGATTATATATTTAAGACCTTGGGAGTAAAACATTTTGTAAGTATATTACAAAAATCAATAATCCTTGTTAAATAATGTTATAAAACTTAATTTATTTGAAGAGAAGTATACATAATGGCAGTGGCCAGTGGCGGAGCCACGCTTCCGTAGGTGACCGCAAGTGCAGACATAGATTTAGTTTTTTTTTTTTTTTTTTTTTTTTTTTTTTTTTTTTTTTTTGTGTGTGTGCAGATGTGGAGAAGTGAAAATTGATGTTCGACTCTCGAGCTTGAAGAAATGATGATGGTCGCTCCTCTACGGTCGAATCTCCAGCCACTCTCAAATTTGGAAGCACGCCAGCATTAATGGTGTGGTGGTGAGGTTGAAGGTCACCGTTGGTGATGGAGGAACGATGGACACCGGCGACGATGGGGATGATGGCGATGCTCGCTGGTGAAGACAGAGGGAAAGTAGAGGAGGATGAGGATGGAGGATGAAGGATGAAGATGATGCTTGGTCTTTCAGTCTCGCGGCTCAACTATTTATCCCGCTCCCTCTCTCGCGTCTGTCTCGGGTTGCAGGAAGAAGGGTTCCTGGTCAAAATGCGTTTTGACCAGGGACCTAACTGAAAACTTTAAAAGTTCTCCAGGAAGGGATTAAACAAACATATTTTCAAACTATTTGGGGTAGAGTTGCACTTTCCAAAATATATGGGGTTCTTTTCTGTAATTATCTTTGGTCCATTTTCTCCTTGATTTCTAATTTTCAGAAATTATAGAGCCCTTTTTTTGTAATTTCCCCAGTCCTCAATATTAATTCTGACCCTTCAAAATCACCAATTTTTTTCTTAAACACCTACAATGCAAGATTAAGCACAAGTTTTGAGTTGTTTTGATACTCGTGATTCATTTGCTAATTTTAACGAAGAAAAGTTGATTGAGTTTGGTAGATTCTATCATTTAGAGTTTGATGAGCTTGCAAATATTCCTTTTCTTTCTTCAAGTATTGGTAATTTTATTGTTGATGTAAGAGTTGATTCTGATTTTGTCAATTAAAAAACAATTTCTGACCTTGCTTTGAAGATGGTTGAGAAGAAAAACAATTTATTGTTGATATAAGATTGATGATGAAGATATAATGCAAGATTTTCAAGAAATGAAGAATCGAAGAATGCTTTTGTAATTGTTCATTGTAATAGCTTAATTGACTCTTGATTATTATTTTTCTATGTTAAGTTGAATTTTTTTTTCTTTTCTCGTGTATATTCTTTTGTTTTTTAATGCATTTAAAACTTTCCTTTAAATCCTAGCTCCGCCATTGCATAATGGCATTCATGCAACATTAATTCCTAATTAATTCACACTTGATTACTGGAGAATATTATTAAAACAGTGTCACTAAATAATCATTGTTTTCTCCAACATATCTTATATTATATAACATGAAATTATGTCACCCGAAAGTGGGCAAATTGGTCGGATGAGAAGGGGAAAATTTTGGCTTGACTTGTTATAAATTTATAACTTTTGATAAAATAAATTAAGAAAAAAAAAATCTCATTAGTCCAAAATGCTAATTTGGTCAAAAACAATATCTATTTCAATTCAATTTGTCCTTTTTCTTCCTTATTGTCTTGCAAATATACCAATATGTTTTTAAGTACAAGTCATTTTTTATTGTTTCACAAAGGATTAAGAAAAATATTTTATATAATTAAAATATTAATAAAAAATGATATCACTTTTAATTTTAAGATTAACCTCCAATTAAAACTGTTTATCTTAATTATTTTTAATTTCTCTCTTATATAATCTTTCTCTACAGTAATTGATTAAGGCATTTATGGAAAAGAATAATTTAACTCTATTAAGTAATTTTTGTAAAATAACTAGTATTTAGTATAAAAAAACTAATCGAAAATATATCTTATATTAAAATCCGATAAATATCCACATGCATACATGGATTCATGCATGTACATAGATTAGTTGACTTCCTTTTTGGCATCTTGTAGCTAATAACAATTCCAGCTCCTACAGCTGTCTTGGCCGGCAGGATTTTTTTTTTCTTCTCTCCATATATGCTTCTTGATCTTAATTTATGGGCAAGATATCAAATTTTACTCCCTATCTTGGCAGGAGATGTCTATAATATACAAGGTTATCAAACATGGATCAAATCGGCAATTCTCAAACTAGTGACCCGATCATGGGGTAGGTCTGAGCACATCCTTAACTCAGGATGTGATCAACCCAGGGTAACCTGACCTTAACCTGGACAACCCGGCGAATTGCTAGGTTGCCCAAGTTGCCTTTTTTAAAAAATTAAACACGTTCATTGTGGGTATGAATTGTAGATGGCGTTATTGGTCGAAGCTAATAATAATTTTCATGTTAATGACTATTAGTTTAGTGATTAAAAAATTGTTGGTAAGAATATTTTGTTATCGTATTTCTATATTTTGATATCTTGCTAGGAAGTATATATAGTGATTATTGATTTTAGTGGCATTGGATGGTTGATTGATACAATGATGTGAATATGTCAAATAAATTGTGATAGATGTTAGATAAGTATGTGATTATTTTGTTAGTAATTCAAAGTATTAAATTAATATTTAGTATTTGAATGATATTATGAGAATTTAAATTAATTTTAATTTTTTTTTATTTCTCATTAGTCTAAACCCGGTTGATTTCAAGCTGGCTCACTAACACTTTAGTCATTGCTTAGACCCGTTCAAACATCAGTCTAGATTTAATCATCTTAACCCACTGTCTCGAGCGATTCAATAACTTTATCCTTATTTCTAGATTAATTAATTAGTTAATACACGGAAGTAATGCATTTCTATCCCTTTTTATGTATGTCTATATGATTAATACCAATTTTATAACGAATAAACATTGAGCTTTTTCCATGTTTCCGTGTATTATAAGAAAGAAATTAAAAATAATTAATATTTTAGTTGCTTTTGATAATTTGACTAATCCTTATGTTTGACTTTGAGTCCAGACATGACATGGTCAAGTGCCGATGATTATGTTATTTTAATTTCGATCGAAATGGTCATTAATGAGTTATATATTGAGCTTTACTTGGCCAAAGACAAATAGGGAGCCTAGTTATCAATATGAGGAACATGATTCGTGTCTTCAATGTCACGCCATTAATTAACATTTAATTAAATTCTAAATTTTGTTTTGTTTTTATATTAATTTAAAATATACCAAAATTTTATTTCACTTATTAATAAGAGTAAATACCGTTTTTGGTCATTGAAAAAAAAAAACACTGACCCCATTTTGGTCCCTCACACAAAGAAAACCCCTTTTTAGTCTCGAAAAGACGAATAAGGTTGATTGGTGAACATTTTAATCTCTCATAAATTTCCAAAAACCCTTTTTAGTCCATAAAAATGTCCCATTTTAGTCCCTAATGGTGTCCGTGTTTTTTTTCATGGACTAGAAAGTGTATTTACTCTATTAATAATTACCAGTGTATTACTATATTATTGTGATATGCATAAAATTCAATAAACTTCTAAATAATACTAACTCTCATAATAAAGTTGGGAGTTAAATAAATAATTTACAAAAATTAAAGAAATTATTAGTTAAATTAATTATTTATATCTCGTTGTTTTCTTTAAAATATTCTTTAAGGAAATTTACATGAGAAATTATTCACAACAACTCCCTTTAGTGTGTATAATCATAATAGGATTGTTTAGAAAAAGAATTACTCCGCTCATCCTAAATTTAAGTTACAATTTTTGAGGTAGTGTCCGTTTTTGCTATAAGTTACACTTTGTACATATATTTAAATTTAATTCATTTTTTCTATTTTTGTCATCAATTAATTACAAATATGACAATTCTCTCCTTTCTTTTTACTCATTCTCTCACTTACCGTCCCCATAAATAAAGGGTACATTTGGGGAAAAAAATACATTAATAATTACATATTGCATTCAACCAATTTTAACCAACTTTTTCTCATAACTTATATATAAGACCGGAAGAAGTAAATAATTTAAAAGATAAAGTAAAGAAATAAACAGAAAGAATGTTACATTTGACTCAGCATTCAATGTTCCATCGTGTTTATCGTTTACAGCTAGAATGCTTAATTGTCTGGCTGAATGAGACATGGCGCTTTTACAATGTCAAACACAACTTACGATTTGGTTCATTAAGACTTTTGACATTCATCCCAGGTCCACAAACACCTCATTCATCTAATTGACTCATACTAATCTATTGGTCCAAAATAAAATATAAGTCATATGTAAGATAATTAATACTTATTTTTCAACGCTCTCTTTATAATTAATGATAATTTTCTTGTTTTACTCATTCATTACATTTTCAAACACATTTTCTAATAAGAGTAAAAATGAAATATATATATATATATATATATTCAATCTAGCATTCAAAAAAGGCCAAGCCCGTCTTATTGGAGGACCGAGCTTGCATTTTGATGTGTAAAAGAAATTCGGATTTAAGCAGGCTAGATTGTGAGCGTTTAAAAATAAATACACAACCCATTAGGGTTGAGGGCCGTTACTTTTAAACCCGCTCATTTTTTTATATATTAAAACAAAAGTACTCACTCTTATTTTGCAACATCTCTTAAAAACAAAATTAAAAGACTTAGGGTGAGTTGGATTGAGGAAAGGGGAGAGGAGGGGAGGGGAGGAGAGAAAAAAAATAGGGGAGGAGAAAATGGGATTCAAAATTGAGTGTAGTGGGACCCACAAAATTTTCCACTCCACCATTTTTTTTCTCTCCCCTTCCCTCCCCTCCCTCCCCTTCCCTTCCCTCCCTCAATCCAAACTCACCCTTAAGTACTGCAGTTCACATACACATGTCCCCTAAACAAACTTTAAAAACAAAAGCGCAAAGCATTTTTCCTTAAACAGTATAATTTTAGTCTAACCTCTATTAATTTCTTTTCAAGACTTTTTCAAATTAAATAATTTAATAACAAAAAATAGAAGTCATAGGTAATTTTTTATATATAATAACTATAAGATTTTCTCTATCTTTTTAACTATTTTTTTTTTCCAATATGTGATAACAAAAGTGGTTGTTTCAGTTTGAGGTGGTTTGGAGTTGCACCTATTGAAAAACAAATGGTAAAAAATTGTTTAAGGTGGTTTGGACATGTATAAAAAAAAAAAAAAAGGTTTTTGGATTCACCAATGAGGAGTGTAGATCAAGTTATTCAAAGCCCAATTAAAAGAGATATAAGAAGACCGAAGAGAACCCTAAATGGTATTATTGAGTAAGATCTCTTAGTTAACAATTTACCCGTGATTTAGTTTTTAACCGAGCTCAATAATTTCATTTGATCTATGTAGTGGACACCAACTAGTGGGGTTTTAAGGCTTTGTTGTTGTTGTTGTTGTAGTTGTGATTAAGAAAAAGAAGAATGGAAATTACTTAGTTTTCGTTATTTTAGAGTTGGGACAGTAGTTTATTAGTGTTTGATTTGTTTTTTAAAAATTTAGAAAATAGTTTAGCACTTTATTTTATTAATATCTATATAATTTGAATTATACATTTTAAGAGATTTTTATTTTATTTTTAGATATTTCAAAATAGTTTACAAATTAAAAATTAAAGTGTAACAATACATGAAAGCCTGTGGGCTGACCCTTAGCCCATATGTCTTAGGGCCAAGCTTTAATAATACAATGATTTTATGATATGCGGGTTTTTCTGAAATTTCTCCTATTTGAATTCCCATCTCTTTGATGACAGTTTCTTAAACCCCTAAATCATCAACTAACATCTATAACCAACTCAATCTTCATATCCACACACATAACTTTCATATCATAATAATCACTTTCAATATATTTCACTTGAATTCAGAAAATTAATATTTTTCCTTATTTTATAAAATATTTTAATAAATAAATAAATAACCAGAACTTAAAAGTGGACGACATGCCTCATAATTAGGGGAAAAGTTATTCTTTCTCTACTTATAAATAGTATGAAAGTGATATTATATTATATATATATATATATATGTGTGTGTGTGTCCATTTAGGATGAGTGGATGACTTAAGGCAAATAATATATGACATGGACTAATTTATTAAATGAGAAAAAATAATGGATTTTGCTTTGATTGAGTTAAAAGTTTGGAGGGTAAATCGTACCAAGTCATAGTTGAAAAAAAGAGTTAGAAATGAATTAAAACTTGAAGTACCATGTCATAAAATAAAATATTTCATGAAACGAAAAGGTCAAAAGTACTGTTTCAATTGCATGCGCATTGCTTTACTTCAATGCATCATTTTCAATAGATATAAAACCTTCGGTAGCAAAAGTTGAACCAATGGTCTTTGCTTTTCTTTTCTCTTTTTTTTTATAGACCAATGAAAAAGAATGACACTTATTGATGGAGATTGGTATGAAACAGAGGAAGACGCAGCCTGTTCAATGGGGGAAAATACAAGCACAGCACAGGTTGTTGTTGAACTTGTCTTCTTGTGACAGGAAAAAAAAAAAAAAAACTTGTCTTCTTGAATAGAAATTTACTGATTTTTTAATCAAATATTATAGGCGTTGCAAATTCATATCACAAATTCATTTTATATTAGATAAGTAGTTTTTACTATTTATCCAAACATATTCTATATCTTTCTTTATTGGTCACTCACTGAGTTTTGGGTAATTTTAAAACATAGTTTTAGAAATATTTTTTAAATAAATCGAGACAAAAAAAGTTTTATTTACTTATCTCATAAAGAAATTGTAAATCGAGACAAAATTTTACTCCATAATATCGGTGCAGAGTACAGCTCACACCAATGAAGCCCAGGGGTCCTACCGGGTTTAATTGTGGGGTCATCCTTTGACTCTGCTTCAGCTTGATACATCTCTTTTTTTTTTATTAAAAAAAAAAAAATCCCAATTCCAAAAGTAGAAGTAACAAAAATAACTTTGAATTTATAAAATTTATATATTTTCTAAAACATGTGTTGTGGATTGATTATTAAATTTCGTCATTCTTTTATTAACTCTTAATTATAAACCTAATTTAGAATTTTGTAATTCAAAGTTATTTTTTTGTCTTTTTTCCATTTTAAAATTAATTTAGTCATTTGTATAAAATTTAGCTTGGGCTTATAAGAACATCAAATGTGTTTTCACCAATTTTATCTATAATTAATTATATTTTTAGGCTCATTTTTTTTTCTATATATTCTCTTTCATTGTTATTTTTAATAGGAGAGACCTCTCATTTTCACTTATGATATTCTTCCCTTTCTTTACCACTATCTCTCTTACTTTCCCTCTATAGACAAAGGTATACTTGAAAAAAGTTTTTTTTTTTTGTTTGGTATAATGAAAAAAATAATTCGGTTAAAAAGTTTATTTTGGAAAGTAAGACCAAAGGGATGAACTTCAAAGAAAGAGAGATCGAGTTTTTATTTTTGTCAATATTAAATTTTATGAAAGACTTGCCAACAAAAGTCAATTTGAGCATTAGGATAAATTTTCCCCCTCTAGTACTTCTAAAACATTTTTTTTTTTAAAAAAAACATATGATTTTATATATTAGTCTTGAAGTATTAATTAATTAATTTTTTTTTAATCATGCGTCATCTTTTAATTTTTTAGAGGACTATTTAATGATAAGATTGGAACCTTTTTTTTTTTTTTTAATGCGTAGTTTTCCTTGACTTCGATTCATGATATCGTGTAAGATACTTTGAGAATATTGCCTGGTATAGAAAAAATATTTCATAATCTTGAAAAATTATTTTTGAATCTTAAAAAATATGCTGAAATATATTTTTAGTACCAGTAAGTACCCCGAAATATTTTTTCACGATTTTAATATGATTTTTCAAGATCATGAAGTATTTTTCAAGCGGTCACCGATCCTTTTTGTACCAAATAATAGCGTGAAATATTTTTTTCAAGATTATGAAGTATTTTTTTATACCAAATCGATCCCGAAAGTATTTTTAGTACTAGTCGGACTCTAAACATTTTTTTAGTACCCGAAATATTTTTTTAGTATCGGTCCAGATCCTTTTAGATAGGTCAATACTTGAAATATTTTTTCAAGATCCTAAAATAATTTTTCAAGATTATTAAGTATTTCTTCGTACAGCTTAGTATCCCGAAAGTAGTTTTTAGTAATAGTCGGTACCACTCGAAATATTTTTTTCGCATCGGGATCCTTTTAGTACCGGTCAATACCTGAAATATTTTTTTCAAGATTATGAAGTATTTTTCTGTACGTCGCATCCCGAAAGTACTTTTTAGTACCACAAGACCGTGAAATATTTTTTTCGATTTCGGGCCAAGATCCTTTTAGTACCAACAATACCGGAATATTTTTTCAAGATCCTAAAATAATTTTAATTGAAGTAAAATTTTTAAATTTTTTTAAAAAAATTGGTGTTGGGCTCTCTTTTTGAAAAAACACATGTGTATTTTGGCACCTTTGAAATGCCACGCGTCATCGTCCCAGCAAAAAAAAATCAAACTTAACGGTCAAAGTCAAACTTAATTGTCAAACGGTATTTTTGACCTAATTTTTAACCACACAGCTTTTCGCACCTAAAAAAACTTACATTTGCTACTAGGTCTTCTCATCGAAGAAAAAAGTACATGTGTATTTTTGCACCATAACCCTTTATCCAAACATATTCTATATCTTTCTTTATTGGTCACTCACTGAGTTTTGGGTAATTTTAGAACGTAGTTTCAGAATTTTTTTTTAATAAATCGAGAGAAAAAAAGTTTTATTTACTTATCTCATAAAGAAATTGTAAATCGAGACAAAATTTTACTCCATATTGTCAGTGCAGAGTACAGCTCACACCAATGAAGCCCAGGGGGTCCTACCGGGTTTAATTGTGGGGTCATCTTTTGACTCTGCTTCACCTTTATACATCTCTTTTTCTAAAAAATCCCAATTCTAAAAGTAGAAGTAATAAAAATAACCTGAATTCAGAAAATTTATATATTTTCTTAAACATGTGTTGTGGATTGTTTATGAAATTTTGTCATTCCTTTATTAACTTTAGTTATAAACCTAATTTAGAATTTTGTAATTTAAAGTTCTTTTTCTGTCTTTTTTCCATTTTAAAATTAATTTAGTCATTTGTATAAAATTTAGCTTGGGATTATAAGAACATAAAATGTGTTTTCACCAATTTTATCTATAATTAATTATATTTTTATGCTCATCTTTTTTTTTCTATATATTCTCTTTCATTGTTATTTTTAATAGGGGAGACCTCTCATTTTCACTTATAATATTCTTCCCTTTGTTTACCACTATCTCTCTTACTTTCCCTCTATAGACAAAGGCATACTTGAAAAAAGTCTTTTTTTTTTTTTTTGGTATAATGAAAAAAATAATTCGGTCAAAAAGTTTATTTTGGAAAGTAATTAAAACCAAAGGGATGAACTTCAAAGAAAGAGAGATCGAGTTTTTATTTTTGTCAATATTAAATTTTATGAAAGACTTGCCAACAAAAGTCAATTTGAGCATTAGGATAAATTTTACCCCCTCTAGTACTTCTAAAACACTTTTTTTTTTTTTTTTAAAAATATGATTTTATATATTAGTCTTGAAGTATTAATTAATTTCTTTTATCATTCGTCATCTTTTAATTTTTAGAGGACTATTTAATGATAAAATGGAATCCTTTTTTTTTTTTTTTTCCTAATGCGTAGTTTTCCTTGACTTCGATTCATGACATCGTCAAAGCTAACTCATATAAGAAATTTGAATAGAAATTAATCTATATTTCCAGATTAGTGGATTGCCTTAGTCATGCAGTGTCAGTATCAAGTGGTTTTAAATGTGTAGGTCTTTCATGTTAGTCTTCTAAATCGTAGAATCAGGCAAGGGGATCCATTGTCACTTAATCTTTATATATTATTAGCCAATGTCTTATCTTTTGTTCTTTCATCCTTTAAAGTGGCTCACTTGTTGAAGAGTATTAAGTTATGCAATTCTACCCAACCAATCACTCAATTGCTTTATGCTGATGACTCTGTTCTTTTCTTTGAATGTAATGATCACATTGTAAACTCTGTTAAGGATGCCCTTGATTTTAAAGTGCTTGGTTTGGTCAGGCAATCAACTTTTCCAAATCCTCCATCATCTTCAGTCCCAATGTTACTCAACCTATGAAAAACCATTTTTCCCAATTTCTTGGAGTTCGTTATTCAGACAGACTAGGGAAACATCTGTCAACATGGGTTGATTCAAGTAGAAATAAGTCTTTGGTATACTCACAACTGGTTAAAGCAATTGAAAAGAAGAATTGCAGCTTGGAAAAATCGACTTCTCTCAAGCTTCCAGACTTATTAAATATGTTCTCTCATGTTTAAAGCTATCTTACTATGTATGTGACAAAATGGACTCTAGATGCATTAGTTTTTTTTTTTTTTTTTCCCTTTTTGGATCAAATGGTGATAGTAGAAAAATGCATCTTTTAACGAAACATAATATCCTTCAGCCTATTGAAGAAAGGAGGTTTAGGATTGATGAGTACTTGCGTGGTTAATGATGCATTGCTGGCCAAACAAATATGGAGAATTATATATGCTCCTAAGGACTCTTTCTTCTTTAATACAATAAGAGTGAAATATTTTGATCTAAATAATACTGCAATTGTTAAAACTCCTTATAATTTGTCATGGATATGGAAAGGCATAGCTTTGATCTTATTATCAAACACTTGCAATGGAAAATACGATATGGAGATTTTGTCTCTCTTGACAACCCTTTTGTAGTGGCCTATGCAAATGGGATCTACTAATGCAAGTTTATTGTAGAAAGTATTTGATTTTTTGTTGCATCTTCTATCTAGTCGGTGCCATATAACATGGAATCAAAATCTAGTTCGTAGTATTTATCATCATGATTTACCAACAGAATCCTTGATATTCCAATTTTCTTTTGTGAGGTTCCCACAAACTTGTTTGGAGTAAAAATACATCAATGTTGTACTCTTCAAAAACTATTTTTCACCTACTTAAACCAACTTCTCTCTAGAACTAATCGGACTCATTCTGGAAATTTTTCTAGTCTATTTCATTAACAATGAAAGATCTGTTTTTCTTCTGGAAACTACTCAATCATGCTATTCCATCTATAGATGTGCTCGGGTCTCATCATTTGAATATCTCAGGCAAATGTCTCTTTGGTTGTGATGCTGCAGAAACTTTAGATCACTTATTTGTTACCCATCTATTTGCTGTTGCAGTTTGGTTTAGAGGTTTATCTATTAGGTTACCTTTTAATACATTTAATAAATTCACCTCTTGGTTGAGAAGGAGCCTCTTGATGTTGCACAATGATGGGCACTCATCTAATAATTAAAATAATAAAAAATGTTGATGTTATCTGGATAGAAAGGAATCTCATTGTTCACAATTCATCTTATGCTGATCGTTTATCATCTATTAAAGAAATTAAGCATGTAGTAGCCTTTGCAAGACTTGCATTTGACTCAATTTCTTTGGACTCTGTATCTTCGTCTTCCGTCATTGCTCATCGTAATGTGTATAGCAGTTTGCAAATTGGATGGATTATTGTTATGAAGAAATATAAGTATCACACAAGGACAATCTATGAGACTTGGATTGGATTCCAAGGTCAATCTCTAATTTCATTTAAATGGGAGAAGACTTTGGATTTTCATGATTTTCTCGGTTATATGTCTCATAACATGCCTTCTTTGAATCACAAGTTCATTACTTTTTTAAGAATCTCATAGGGAATCCTTGTAGATAATCTATTTTAATTGAGCTTTCCTCCCTCTCAGTGGATTTAAAAGAGTGTCATCTATTGTGATTTATTAGGATATTGAGGAACTCCTCTATAATTTTATTTTTGAGCAAACTAGCTTTTTTTGTAATCTTTGTGGTATGAATTTTAGCTTTTTTTTTCTTAAGAAGTGCTAAACTTTTTGAGACTGATATATATAACTATTTGACATATTGATGTCTGACATAATCTTTTTATCTACATCAACATGCATTTGACTTTATAAAATAAATAAATACATCTATATTACCAAAGTAGCATATACCCAATGATGATGATATGATGATTATTAGAAAAAAGAACTAAAAATGTATATAAATTATTTTCACAATGAGAGAGTAAAATGATATGGAAGATTTAATTCGCTTGAGAAAGTCAGAGGGGTGAGTGCATCTAAAGGAATCGAAAGTAAGCATATTTTGTCAATCCATTAAATTACCCAACAATATCGGCACTCTTTGTTGTTTTATTTCCCACCCCTCAGGTTGACCCTAACCCAACATTCAACAATCTCATTTTGTCAATCCTCCTTCTTTTTTTTTGCCAGAAGACCACAATATTCTTTTTTTATTATTAAATTACCCTACTGGCCAGATAAATAATTAAATGCTTCTGACTTCCAAAAAGTGTACTCCCTTTAGTGTTTTTTTTAAAAAAAAATAAATAAATAATATCTCAATTCTTGAATTAGTCTTGTCCCTAGATGTCATTAAATGAATTTTTATCAATTTTATTTATAATTAATTACATTCTCTCTCCTCATCATTTTCTTATAAATTCTCTTTTGTCTTTTTATTTTTTTCTTTCTCACTTGTCCCTTATAAATAAAACATGCTTTAAAAAAATATTCTTTTTTTTACATATTTATTATTCTTAACTAATTTTAACTGATTTATTAAATCATATAATTTGATTAAAATGTTCTTATAAAAAAGATTGAACGGAGTAGCTTAGAAGAAGTACCAAACACTTTTTTTTTTTTTTTCCAAAAAAAATGAAGCTCATAGGAAAAGACAAGGAGGAGGTTGTAATTTAGAGGCTCTAATGCCATTCAAAATTGGAGAGTTGTAAGTAAAAACCATAAACATGATAAAATAAAAGGTTAAAGAGTAAAAATACCTACGAATTTTTTCCAAATGTACTCCTAGCGTCTACTTGGATGCAAATTAAAACTACCTATAAACTTTTATAAATGGGGAAAAATACAACCATCCTTAATCTTTACAAAGCAGATATTTCTTTTTGAGACAATGATTATTAAGAAAAAATAATATCGAAAAGTCTCAAAACTTATTAATAGTAGTTGTTCCATTTGTTAAGGGTTGCTATTTTATTTGTCATTGATAAGTTATAAGATTTTTCTAATATTATTTCTTTTAATAGGAAACTTAGTGTCATTTTTCCTTTCTTTTTCCTTGTGGGTCCCACAAAATGGGTCAACACTCAGTCACGGTTCTCAATCATCCCCGTCTCTCTCCTTCTAACCGTCCCTCTCTCTCTCAAGCGCTTCTTCTACCATATGGAAAGCATATACTCTCACTAATTTTTATTATAAGAGTATTAACTAACAATTGTATTTTATCTTTTTTATAAGACACTTCCTTATTTTTAAAAGGCATTAATTATTTTTTTTCATATATGCTTATAATTAATAAAAGTAATGGTGAGAGTAATAATTAGTACAATATTAGAGTTTCGTGCAATTAGTAGGGGTAATATTGAAAATTACTTAAATTATAGAACAACTTTATTGACATTAACTATTTGTATTGATTTGTGAGAATTATTAGTTTGTGTTTTATAATAAGGACTATAAGGAGTAATGAATGTCAACGGATCCGATGCAATAACAAATCCTCATGGCCCAAGATAAGGCTTAAATTACAGATTTTCTTCTTAAATTCCTTTAATTTCTCAGAGGACCAATTGAAGAATAGTAGGAGGCATGTTAGTCGGAAGTCGGAACACGATATTAAACATCCAGCTTTTTGGGTCGGATCATAATACGCATATTGACAACGATGACGAGTGTTGACGCGTGGAAAATTTGTGGGACCCATAAGGAAAAAGTAACAGCCGTTTGTAAAGAATAAAGGGCGAAGCACACGAAGTTTGCTTCGTGGAGCGCTCAAAGACCACCAAGTTTGAAAAGGAGCAAAAGTACACACAAGGTTATATTTTTGGGAGCGAAAGTGACACAATCGGTTAGTTGACCAGACGGTCAACGGTAATGTGGAAGGAATGAGGACGTGGACGTTGAATAGGACTGACAAGAAGCCAACTAAGCAGAGAAAATGCTGACTGGATTGAGTGGAAAGTAAATAATTAAAAAAAATAAAATAAACACCCATACTTTCTCATTATCGGGCTGCATTCACACACGTTGGGAAAAGGAATCGAATTGGGAAAATCAGAAACCCTAACTTTGTCCCACCTGTGTTCATCATCTCCAACCGCCGTCTTGCCGACCACCGTTCTTCCCTCACCGTACCTCTCCTCCGTCATCCGTCACCAACAATCATCTGACCACCACCGTTATTTCCGGTGAACTGAGAAGGGGAAGGGGAGGCATAGAGACTGAAATTCGAGAGTCAGTGCCGCGAAGAGAATAGGGTTTTGCTTCCAACGCTAAACCGATAGCTTTTGTTGGATCGAGAGGAGGGAAGACAGGGTTTTTCATCTCGGCCTAACTCAGGGACGAGTGAAGGGTCAGAATCCTCTATAATACAAGGTGAAAGATCCTCTGTTCCTTTTGCTTTTTGAATCAATGATGCTTTGCTTCGGTGATGCTTTGCTTCTGTTGTGATAGTTTAGGTTATTTGGACATGAATACTAGCTTTAGAATTTGTTTTGAGCTGAGCTCGTTTCGTTTCCATCATAATTATGAGCGTCTTATCAAACAAACCAGTCTAATTCCAATTACGATGAAGACAATCACGAATTAGGGTCAATGAGAAACAAGGACACCATTATGTCAGGCGTTTTACCGATCAATAACAAACAATATAAAATGTCGGAAGGGCAACGGTAACAGGATTAAATGAAAAATCGGGTTATGAATTTGGAAGAGACCGGACACAAGAGAGAGATGTTGGCGAACATCAAAATCTCCTTCGCATTGGCGTAGAGCTAAGCTCGGAGAAGAAAACTATCACGAGAAAAAGCATAGCATGCTTCATTGTTGCTGCAGTTAAACCTACATGTTTGAACTTCAATTAAGTTCTGCTAGATGTAGAGCCTAAAGTTGCTTACTAAAACGTCGCACATATAATTATTGAATGCTGAAGGTTGTGAAATTGTTTTGTTCTTTTGCACTCTTGTGAAATTATTTTTAGTTATGGTTCTGTTTTTTTCCTGAACAAGTGTTATAACTTTTCAAGGACTGCCAGTGCTTCACTGAGTGATCATCATAATGTTTTACTCTTGCAGCTTAAGCATTAAATTTTGAGTGTTGAAGTTTTCATTTGTAACTGATGTTTGATTGTTCATTGATTCTCACTGATAAAAATCACTGTGTCATAGTTATTAGGATGTTTGAGGGCATTAGATTGAAGATGATGGCTAAGTGGGCTGACAAAGAGAGACATGTTAATGGGTGGAAAAACAATTTCAGTCCTAAATGTATGGACTTGTTTGAGACCAATAGGTTCCTTGCTAATGATTGTAGAGTCTTTTGGAATGGAGATGATGGGTATGAGATTTTAGAGGGGCAAGATAGGCACACAGTCCATATTTGAAGAGGAATGTGTACTTGTAAAGCGTGGGACTTAACGGGAATACCCTGACAACATGCAATTTGCTCTATGTATCATGCAAAGATAGAGCCCATGACCCACATTTCACACTACTATCACAAGGACACATACATTGCAGCCTATAGAACAAAACTACAACCTGTTAGGGGGAGGAAATTTTGGGACACACAAAATTTTGGACCATTGCAGCCACCACTTGTCACCAATTTGCCTGGTCGAGCTCCCAAGAAAAGGACCAAAAATGAGGAAGCTGAGAGAAGGAGGAAGAAATCAAGATCTCACCACCACAAAATTGAGTCGTCTGCATCTCGTATGCCTCAACAAGGGGGAATTGAAAGATTAAGTAAGCGTGGTTAGACCAAGAAGTGCTCACGCTGCAACAAACCAGGTCACAACAGGAAAAGTTGTAAGGAGGTGAGTTATTACTGATTTTGTCTCAACTTTCACACTTTTAGACTTCTGTATGTACTAATTTTTTTTACAATGGCAGCAACAACCGAAGGCACAAAGAAAGGATTCAGCCAACAAATGCCCTTTCGAATGCAAATGACCACTCATGAGCGGGGCTTTTTTGTGGCCTTTTTTATTCATATGTTGTATGACAGATTTTTCTCGCTTTGGCAAATGTTGAAACCTTTTGGTGATATTTAAATATCTGGCTTTATTAATTTCTTCAAAGTAAAAGATGGTTTTGTTGCCTCTGATCCTTTACTCTTGGGCTTATAGCATCCAACACTACATTTCTAGTTTTGTATTGAACAATTGAGTAAATACGTTAACAATAATCAACCCTTATATAGCATGCAACACTAGCATTTGAGCAAAATTAGGCCAAATGTGTGATAATCAACCCTTACAAATACGTTAACAATAACAACACAACAAACATACACTCAATCGATTCACATATAGAAAAGTAATATCCAACCCTTACAATTACATTGACATCAACAAATACATTACAGTCAATCCATTCACAATACATTAGCATGGACTACATTAACACAAGGATGATATTACATATTGGTCTAAAACTTTGTCAAACTATCATTACAACAACAAAAGTAAACATCTACCCTTACAAATACATTAAGAATAACAACACCCAAGTTAGTAACAATGTTGCTAATGCAAGTTTGAACTTGCATTGCACATTCTTCAATTCACTTTCTTTCACTAAAAATTCAGATTTCATCTTCACACATGCATCCCCTCTTCGAAGGTGATTGTTTTCCTCATATAGATTGTCTATGTCATTGAGTAGCTCTTTGATCACTTCATTTAGCCTCGCCCCAAACCCACAATCGTGCCATTCAAAATATCCACACCCACCATCCTATGAAATTTCATCACTCAACGTTAGAAATGAACAATCCACACAATTCAAAAACTCATCTCACATGTAACAAATCTAACCTGGTAGTAATTTCGGCACCCATAAAACCTCCTACCTGGGTTTCCTTCCGACCACGATGTCCACCTGGGAGCTAAAAAATTGTGATAGCAATACCTCCTCGGACCTTTGTACTGTTCCTCTCGACTATGTCTTCTCAACAAAACCACCTTTCTTCTCGCTTTCTCTGCTCTCCCTGTCGATGATGAGGATGAAGCCACCCAGCTCCCTCTCAATTTCAAAGTCCTATATTTCAAAGTCGGAGTTGCAGCACCCGATGGGTCGCCTAGAACCTACAGAGTCATTCTCCATTAAGTTATACTTGGATCCATGAAGCACTAGTATGAAATATACTCAATACATGTTCGGCCTCACCGAAAAATCCCAAACTTAACCATAGATATGATGAAGAGAATAATCTAAACTACACAAGAATCGATCCAGTTCCAACAAGACAACTCTATGTATACTTGCATTGACTTAACTTTGCATTTGACAATGCCAAAGAAAGAAAGATTATTCAAAACATGTAAAAAAGGAAGAAAAACCAACTCTCCAGTTCATGTGATGCTGATAAAACATGATTCTTTCCTGATAATAAAGATATGAAATATCATTTCTTCCCGATTCTTTTGTAGAGTTATTTGTTGAACAAAAGACACAGAAAAAAAGTTTACATACCCTAAAAATGAGAGCAAGAAGATCTTGCAGAGGATCGAAAATGAGAGTGACACTGAACTAAACACAAAGAAAGAAGATTAAGCTAAAAAAGAAGGTCTGCTTAATACACAACAATGAATAAAGCAATGAATGGAGAATGGAAGCTATCGTTATTGTCGATTTAAGCCATCGCTATCCACCTTGAGTAGGTCTGCTTCACTTTATGCTTGCTGGTCTCCACCTCCAGTATAATACACAAAAGTGAACACAGCAATGAATCGAACAATGGAAGCTACCGACCTAAGCCTCCATTATTGTCGATTTAAGCCATCGCTATCCTCACTGTCCAGAACCCCAGCTCCCCTTTTTCTACCCAATTGATCGACCTTCACCCACCGCACATGAACAACCCTAGCACCCCATTTTCTTCTTCGCTCACTCAAATCTCTTCCTCACTCGATTTGCCAAGATGGGTTCGGTTTTCGGTCTCCGTCTCAAACCCGATCGGTTCCTTTTCAAGCATCCCGTGGCTTTTTTTTTTTTTTGCTCTAGCGTCCCGTGGCTTTTTTAGTTAGACAAAAAAAAAAAAAAAAAAAATCACTGTTAGCATTTCATACACACATGTAGCAAAAGTTAACACCAAGTTAACCACAATTCCCCCCCCCCCCAAACAGTTTGTGTCACTTTCGCTACCAAAAACATAACTTTGTGTGACTTTTGCTCCTTTTCAAACATGGTGGTCTTTGTAATCATGCGCTTCTTTGAAGAAAACTTCGTGTGCAAAATTGCCCCTTCACCCAAGAATAAAACTATGGTTGTGTTTTTGCCACATTTATGAAAGTTTACAAGCAATTTCACACTTAAGTAAAATTTAATGTGCTGAGTGTACATTTAGAAAAAGTCCAATGAGCATTTTTATCTAAATTAAATGCTCCGTGTTTTAATTTACACTCATTTTGGTTATTAATATAAAATTTATTTATCTAATTTGATTATATTAGGAAAGTTAGTTAAATTAATTAATATGAAGTTTATTTTCTAAAATATCTTAGTCTTTTTCATTAATTTCCTTTCTCTCTCTCTCTCTCTCCCCCTTCTTGGTTATTATTGAGTATCAATATGGGTAAATAAAAAAAATATGAAAAATATGTCTTATATTTAAAATTAAGATCAATTTTCCAAATGAATCATATATTAAAGACAGAAGGGATAAAACATTTTTTAAGTATACTACAAATATCAATAAACCTCATTAAATGAAGTTATAAAACTTAATTATTTGAAAAGAAGTATACATAATGGCATTCATTCGACACTAATTCCGTATTAATTCACACTTGATTACTGAAGAATATTTAAAACAGCGTCACTGCTAAATAATCATTGTTTTCTCCAACATATCATATAACAGGAAATTATTTCACCCGAAAGTGGGCAAATTGCTCGGATGAGCAGGGGAAATTTTTGGCTTGACTTGTTTTAAATTTTAAATTTTAATAAAATAAATTAAGAAAAAACCTTATTAGTCCAAATTGCCTATTTTGTCAATAACAATGTCTATTTCAATTCAATTTGTCCTTTTTCTTCCTTATTGATTGGCTGGCAAATAAAGCAATATATTTTTTTAATACAAGTCATTTTTAATTGTTTCACAAGGATTAAGAAAAATAATAATAAAAAATGTTACCACTTTTAGTTTTAACATTAACCTCCAATTAAAACAGTTTATCTTAATTATTTTTAATTTCTTTCTTATATAATCTTTCTCTACAGTAATCGATAAGGCATTTATGGAAAAGAATTATTTAACGCTATTGGGTAATTTTTGTAAAGTAACTAGTAATTGGTATTAAAAAAAAAAATCTTCCAAAAGATATACTCCCTCCGGTCCTAATTATAGGAACACATTTTGGAGTTGGTTTTGGTCCTAATCATTTAAAGTCCCGAGAAATATACACATGCATACATGGACTATGCATGTTCATACGTTAGTTGGCTTCTTTTTGGCATCTTTGTAGCCAAGAACAATTCCATCTCCTACAGCTTCCTTAAACGGCAGGAAATTTATTTATTTTTCTCTCCTTATATGCTTATTGATCTTAATTTATGGGCAAGATATGAAATTTTACTCACATATATCTAGGTGGGAGATGTCTATTATATACAATGTTATCAAACATGGATCAGACCGGCTGGGTTAATTCTTGAAACTGAGGACCAGGTCATGTCACCGGTAGGCCAAAGATGTCTATTATATACTCCCTTCTATCCTAATTATAGGACATATTTAATCGATTTTGGGGATATTAAGGATAGAAGTTAAATCAGTTAATTTTACTTATTTTCCTAAAATACCCTTATATATATTTAAAATGACATAAGTAAAAGTAAATTAACAACCCCTACCATATACCTCTCCGACTTATAATTTTTCTTTCCACATGCTTTTTAATTGAAATAATGTTCTTGCTACATATACATATATGTGTATATATATACATATATGTATGTGTGTGTGTGTGTATGTATATGTATACATATAGATATACACACAGACACACAGACATATACATACATATATCTATACGCATATATATGAACACGCACACAAATATATATATAGACACACACACATATATGTATATATATGTGTGTTTATATATGTACACACACACACACACATATATATATATATATATATATATATATCTACACATATATATTGACAGGCATGCACACACACATATACACACACAGATATACATATATGTATACACACACACATACACAGATATACACACACACTCACACACACGTGTGTGTGTGTGTTTATATATGTAAGTATATTATATAGACACACACACACACATGTAACAAAAAAAATCAAACACACTTGAAAGAATAAAATAGGGGCATTATAGGAAGAAGTTGACAAAATTTAGAATGTTGTCCTATAATTAGGACCAAAACTAACTCTCAAATGTTATATTATAATTAGGACCAGGAGGAAGTACAATGTTATCAAACATGGATAAGACTAGCTAGGTTAATTCTCAAACCGACGACCATGTCATATGGCCGATCATAACACGTCCTTAACTCGGGACATAGTAAATGGGGTAACCTCGACCTCCACCTGGGCAACCCGGTCTCCACCTGGGCAGCCCGACGAGTTGCTAGGTTGCCCAAGGTGCCTTTTGAAAAAATTAAACACTTCCCTTGTGGGTACAAATTGTAGACGGCAATATTGGTCAAAACTAATAATAATTTTCATGTTAATGATTATTAGTTTAATGATTAAAGGACTGTTGATAGGAATATTTTGTTATCATTTATCTATATTTCGGTATTTTGCTAGGAAGAAGAGATAGTGATTATTGATTTTAGTGTTGTTAGATGGTGGATTGATACAATGATGTCAATATGTCAAATAAATTGTAATGAATCTCGAGATGAGTATGTGATTATTTTGTTAGTGATTCGAGATATAAATTAATAATTAGTATTTTGATGATATGATGAGAATTTTAATTATTTTTTACTTTTCACCGGTCGACCTTGGATTAACTTCGAGCTGACCCTCTAACACTTTACTCATTGCCTAGACTAGTTCAAACACTAGTCTAGATTTAATAATTTTGATCTAATACCTCGACTCGGTTCAATAACTTTATCTCTATTCAGAGATTAATTGATACACGGAAGTAATGCATTTCTATGCCTTTTTTTTTAGGTATGTCTATATTATTAATAACAATTTTATAACGAACAAACATTGAGTTTTTTACATGTTTCCGTGTATTATAAGAAAGAAATTAAAAATAATTAAGATTTTAGTTGCTTTGATAATTTGGACTATCCTTATATTTGACTTTGAGTCCAGACATGACATGGTCAAGTGCCGATGACTATGTTATTTTAATTTCGATCGAAACGGTCATTAATGAGTTATATATTGAGCTTTACTTGGCCAAAGACAAATAAGGAGAGTGATTATCAATATTAGGAACATGATTCGTGTCTTCAATGTCACGCCATTAAATAACATTCAATTAATTTTCTTGTTTTTATATTAATTTAAAATATACCAAAATTATATTACATTTATTAATAATTACCAGTGTATTACTATATTATTTTGATATGCATAAAGTTCAATAAAATTCTAAATAATACTAAATCTCATAGTAAACGTGTTTATTAAATAAATAATTGAAAAAACTTAACAAAATTATTAATTAAATTAGTTATTTATAACAAATCTGCGTTATTTTTTTTTCTTAAAATACTTTTTTAAGCATTTAGATTGGGAATTATTCTCAACAACTCCCTTTAGTATGTATAATCATAATAGGATTGTTTAGGAAAATAATTACTCCGCTTGTCCTAAATTTAAGTTACAATTTTTAAGGTAGTGTTTATTTTCTCTATAACTTACACTTTGTACATATATTAAAATTTAATTCATTTTTTCTATTTTTATCATCAATTAATTACAAATATGATAATTGTCTCCTCTCTCTCTTCCTCGCTCTTTTTTTCCTCGCACTAACTATCCCCATAAATTTAGGGTACATTTGAAAAAGAAAATTACATTAATAATTACCTATTGCATTCAACTAATTTTAACCAACTTTTTTTCTAACTTATATAAAAGACTGAAAGAAGTACAAAATTTATAAGATAAAATAAATTTAGATCTTATGTTTAGATCAAAGAAAACACTTATGATTAGCTTCTATATTTTGGATCAAAGGATCACCATCCATAGACTTTACTTATCATGAATCAAGTAAAGAAATAAACACAAAGAAGGTTGCATTTGAGTCAGCATTCAATGTTCCATTTTGTTTATCGTTTACAGCTAGAATGCTTCATTGTCCGGCTGAATGAGACATGGCGGTTTTACAATGTCAAACACATAACTTACGATTTGGTTCATTAAGACTTTTGACATTCATCCCGGGGTCCACATATACCTCATTCATCTAATTGACTCATACTATTGTATTAACCCATCTTATTCACAATATTGGATGCAGTGGCGGAACCAGGAAAATTTTTTAGCCCGGGCCAAAAATAAACATGTTGAACTACTCCCTTTAATTCTTATTATAAGACACCAACTAACAAGTATATTTGGTCCTTTTTATAAGGCACTTGCTTGTTTCTAAATAGCATTAAATATTTTTATGTATACTCATAATTGAAAAGGTAGTGAGTGGGAGTAATAATTAATAAAAATTAATTATTACTCTTTTTTTGAGCAAAAAAAAAAAAAGAGTAATAATTAATATGATATTAGAGTTTAATATAATTAATAGAGATAATATTAAAAATTACTCACATTTTAAGACAAATTTAATGACTTTAATTGTTTTTATTGACTTGTGAGAATTGTTAGTTGGTTTCTTAAATAAAGACCAGGAGGGAGTATTTACTAAATAGTACTCCTCTGGTCCTTATTATAAGACACCAACTAATAAGTTTATTTGGTTTTATAAGGCACTTGCTTGTTCCCAATGAGCATTAATTATTTGTTTCCATGTCTACCCATAATTAATTAGGGTAGTGTGTGAGAGTAATAATTAATATAATATTAGAGTTTAGTACAATTAGTAGGGATAATATTGGAAGTTACTTAAATTGTAGGGTAACTTTATTGACCTTAACATTTTTTATTGGTTTGTAAGAAAAGTTAGTTTGTGTCTTGTAATAAGGACCCGAAGGAATATCAAATAACCTTGAAAATATAAATAAATAATAATTGATAATTATAAATCAAAACAATATTTAAGATGATACTAACTTTTTCGTATCTCACACAAGAATTTTACTTTCTTTTCATAGCCCAATGAATAATAAAACAAACATTATCTTTACGAGAAAGATAAAAAAATTAGGCAGGGCCAAATTTGTGGCCAAATAAAATATCATATCATAAATACATATATATTTTCACAAATTTTATAAGATTAATGGCGCCAAAATTTGGGGCCAGGCACCACCGGCGATCACATGATTCCGCCGATTGGATGCTCCTAAAAGAACATATAGAATATACTGATTTTTTTTTTTTGCTCAAGGAATATAAAATATACTGATTCAAAATATAAGTTATATATAAGATAATTAATGCTCATTTTTCAATGCTCTCTTTATAATTAATGGTCATTTTCTTGTTTTACTTATTCGTTAAATTTTTAAACACATTTTCTAATAAGAGTAAAACTAGAAGCAAAAAAAATCCAACTTAGCTTTCAAAATGGGCCAAGCCTGTCTCAGTGGAGGGCCGAGCTTATATTCTTGTGTGTAAAAGAAATTCAGGTTTAAACAGGTTAGACCGTTAGGACTTAAAAATAAATGGCCAACCTATTAGGATTGAGGGCTGTTACTTTTAAACCTGCCCATTTTTTATTTATTAAAATAAAAGTACTCATTCTTATTTTGCAACATCTCTTACTTAGAAAGACTTGAGTACTTCAATTCACGTACATGTGGCCTAAACAAACTTTAAAAACAATAGCGCATAGCATTTTTCTTTAAACGGTATAATTTTAGTCTAACCTTTCTTAATTTCTTTTCAAGACTTTCTCAAATTAAATAATTTAATAACAAAAAAAATAGAAGGCATAGGTAATTTTTTATAATAACTATAAGATTTTCTCTATATTTTTAACTATTTTTTCCCCATATGTGATTACAAAAGTGGTTGTTTAAGTATTGCTTAATTGTCCGGCTGAATGAGACATGGGGCTTTTACAATGTCAAACATAACTTATGATTTGGTTCATTAAGACTTTTGACATTCATCCTGGGGTCCACATACCACTTCCGTTAATTTTGACAAACTATTTTACTTTGTTTTAGATGGGATCCACAAAAACGTGTAAAAATAGTCGAGTGGGAGACAGTGGAGAGTGTGCTTTTTTAATAAAATAATCATTTAATATTTTTTTTTTTTTAGGCCCACCTAAAAAAGATAATGAAGTTTGTCAAAATTAACGTGGCAGTGCCCGTTCTTGCGAAAGCACATAAGGTGTTTGTTATATATTTGTCTCTCTAATTAGAAAGATAAGCACATTTTATTTTATTTTTAAATTTTATTTATTTAAATTATATTATATTTTAGTTTCTGGAATTTTTTCTCACCTAGTATCTCAAATTAATTAGTTTCTAGTTCAATACGAAAATATCGTCATCTCCGTAACACCAAGATCTAGAAAATTAATTAATTTAAAATACTTGGGTGCAAATTTTTTTTTCAAAAACTAACATATAATTTAATCTAAATAAATAAAATTTCTAAAAAAATTAAAAAATAAAATAAAATGCGCGTGTCCCTCTAATTAGAGGGACAAACATATAAGAAGCACATTAGAACAAGCACCTAATGTAAACCCGTATTCTTGCCTTATTTTTAAAAGTTTGTAAGTATTTTTGTATCTAAAAAGTTTATTATATTGAAAGCTCTTTTTTTTTTTTTTTTTTTTAAATATATATATATATATGCATTTTTCTACCTTATCCCTAAGGATAATTACCTATCTAAAACTTTTAGTATCATTGTTTTTATTTTTATCCCTTTAATTATTAGTTTGTTTCATTGCATAAATTAACTGTTGGCTCCTTTTTTTATTTTTATTCTCTTGCTCTTTTCTCTTAAAAAACAAGGGTACTAAAAAAATATAAGTTACAATTTTTAATATTTATTATCTTTAACAAGTTTTAACCAACTTCTTAATATATGTGATTCAGTTATTTATACTTTTAAACATAAGTTGTTTCTAACTAACTGATGCATTCCAATAAATAAAATAGTTTTCTAAGCAAACCAATAAAAACAAATAAAATCATTAAATTTTTCATAAATATTCTACTACTACTATTATTAACTAATATATTAAAATCCAACATTATATTAATTTATACTCTCTTACTATCCTAATTAAATATAAGTATATATTAAAATATTCCTTAAAACTATTAAAGCAAAAAAAGGCCCAAGAAGTCAATGGTCCTATGATAATAATTTTTTTTTTTTTTAAAAGGGACATGTGAGAGTAAATTATTAAGTAATTTCAAATTTTTGGCGGGACATGTACGTCAAAAATAATGGGTCAGCATCATGCTTGCCGCGTAAAGAAAATAGTTCCATTAATAGTTAATTAATCTGTATCGAAAAAAATAGTTAATTAATATAGTATGAGACTTGATTGTGATTAATTAATATAAAAATAAATGTTACTTGTAATCTTTCTTTTTGACTGCGTAATTACAGCTCAATTTAAAATCATTATATATTCTTACATTTATTAAGGTCATGACGCTACTAATCCATCTGTCGCATGACCCAGAAAAGAGAGATAAAAAAATCGAGACTCTCTCACTGGTTGCCTCTACAAGAAAGTTTTTGTCTACCATAGAAATTATTTGGTGCTCATTAAGAAACTTTTTTTCTAACATTATATATAATACAATTTATTATAAGAAGGCTTGAAGTGTAATATATAATTTTTTTTAATACTCTTAAATGTGAGTAAAGTTGAAAAGGTATTACATATGCAGATAAAGTTAAGGGAAAACTTCATTAAAGGACTAATTAATGGACTAAATTTATTTAAGTCAATAACCATAACATTTTGAAATTTCATTGTATGACTAAGGACTAAAATAAAAATAAGCTTTGCAGGTAAAAAGAAAATAACTCTTCTTACTTTTATTTTTCCAAAAAAAGGTTTGATTGTCGCCGGAGCACCAGTGCCTGGTCACCGGCTGCCGCCTGCCTAGAGCGGCTACCCATCAAAGCTTCAGCTCCAACAACTGAAAATTAATGTATTATTCATAGATGGATTTCACTTGTTCATGAGGAGTGGAACACTTGTAAATATGACTTGTTCAATTTGTATTGTTTATATGTATAATCCACTTATTTATGATCCTATGTTTTCTTGTTAACCTACTGACTTGTGTTGTTCATATGAATATTTCACTTGTTCATGGGGAGCTTAACACTTACAAATGAACAACACAAATTTAATAAGTCTCATTTGTAAATATCAACTCTTTATGAATAAGTGGATTTTACGTACATTTGCAAGTGCTATAGTCTTTATGAATAAGTTGCAATTCTTTATGAACAAGTGGAATCCTCCTATGAACAATATATTAATTTATAGCGATTGGAGCTCTAGCGACAAACAATGAAGCTTCAATGGCCACCCACTGTGGTTGTCGCTAGAGCTTTGACGACAATCAAATTTTTTTTGGAAAAAAGTAAAGCAAGGGCCATTATTTCCTTTTTACCTACAAAACATTTTTTTTATCCTTAGTTCTAAAGTGAAATTTCAGAATATTTTGATCCTATACTAAAATAAATTTAGTTCTGTAGTCCTTTGATAAAATTTCTCCTAAAGTTAATGAATTAATCACCTCATTGATTTTGACGGGTTAGCGAAAGGGTTGCTTAGTCAATTTGAAAAAAAAAAAGGTTTCTTATATTATGGATGAGGAGGAATACATGTCTCATTCCGAAGTTATTATTTCTCTTCGAAAAAATAATTTTATTTAGTGTAATACTAAGAAAATAAAGTTAAAAATTATTACCACTACGATGTTATAGACAATTTTTTTTAACAAAATTTATATTATTCTCGAAAATAATTTATTTTTTTAAAAAATATCCACTGCATGTTCCAAAAATGAAAAATTTAAATAATGATTTGAAGGAAATACTCGTACTTGAAAGAATTGCGCCATTAGTCCGGGTGATGTGTTAAAGGCTTAAAGCGCGTGGCATGTTGACCTTGATAAGTTTGTCTTTGTATGATAAGTTTTTTTTTTTTTTTTTTTTTTTTTTTTTTTTTTTTTTTTGGGGGGGGGGGGGGGGGGGATGTATGATAAGTTTTATATCATCGTCTTTCTATGATAATTACTTCTACATCATCAAATCAAATTTATACATGAAAATTCTATGCATGCAAAATATAATGCACATTATTAAAAAAAAAAAGAAGAAGAAAGTTTTTGTTTTCATAAATGCTTTTATTTTGACATATTATTTATTACAAATAGAAAAGACAATTAAAGAGAAAAAATTAAATAAAATTAACATGTACGGATAAAAAATAAGGATATCATTTAATTTTCATACCAAATACAAATGATTATAAATTAGTTTTTGCAAGTGACACGGCTTATTTCATATTTTATAGATCAATAATTTTTGTCATAACTCTCACACACATGTGCATGCACACATATAGTGTAATATCTTATATCATAATGCTTAAACCATGGTTTATATGATATTTAAGATCATTATATACCAAATGCCTCAACAACACTATTAGGTAATTATTTGATCACCCACGATTTGCCCTATTCACAATGTTATTTAGATTTTATTTTGGGTTCCTTTGGGTCAAACTTACTTATATAGCATTAAGCCCAAAATATTAAAGCCCAAGTCGAGTTCAGGCCCTAAAACTCCCAAGTCTAGTTCACTGAGCCAGCTTGTAAAGAAAAACTTCAGAGTTTTTACCAAAAAAAAAAAAAAAAAACTTCAGAGTTTGGTCTAGTGGATAAGGTCAATCCCTTCTCACATGGAGAAATAATGTTTGAATCCTTGTTAGAAGATGTGTTCATATTTTGTGTCTAACAATCCTTCAAATAATATTGTTTTCAATAAGAAACCTACGCTTATGAAAATTAAAAAACCAAAAACCAAAAAGAAAAAAAAAAAAAAAAAAAAACAAAAAACAAAACAAAAGAAAAGAAAAACGTTGCTCTTGCTGGTAAGAGGTTGGTTCAAGGAATTGGTGAAATGGTAAGTATTTAATTTAATATTTGCAAGGGTAAAACAATTGATTCACATAAAAACAAAATATTTCTTTTAATAAGGAACACATTTACACTCTCATTTGTTCCTTCTTAAAAAAAAAGGACGGAAAGCTATATTATTTATAAATTATATTTCTGGGGAAAAATGATACAAATACTATTTAAACTTTCAAAACTCAAAAAGTTTGTTAAGACGTGAAAAGGATAAGTAGGTCACAAAGGAGGAATTTGATATTTTGAAATGTTGTGCTTTTATCAAAATGCCCTTCACCTTTTCTTTTATTTTTCTTTTTAAAAAATGGCAAGGTCCCTCTCCCACCGGAGTCACGGCCGCCACCATCACGTCGGCAGGCCAACTTTCGGGAACTTCGGTGACAACTTGTATAATGCGATTAACCATTTGGGTATAGAGATTGGTAACTTGAGTTTTCTAAATCATATCACGCGTCGTTCATAAGTTAAATAAAAGAAATGACAACTTGTTTATAGCAATTCACAATTGAGGTGGCTCAAGTTGTTAGTTTCTATACTTAAGTTATCATTACTTTTATTCAACTTGTCAATAACGCCTGCTAGGGCTTAGGGAGCTCAAGTTGCCAATCTCTATACTTAAGTAGCTAAAAACATTACTTAAGTTGTCACCGAAGCTTTAGACGGTGAGGGTTCTTTCCTCTATTTAAAAAAAAAAAAAAATTGAGTGCCATTTTGGTAAAATTACAACATTTGAAAATCTCATATTCCTCCCTTATAACCTATGTGTCATTTCCATCTGTTAACAAATTTTTTGGTGTTTTCAAAGTTTAAATGGTATTTAAATAAAATTTTCCCTCAAAAAATTATAAGTATCCACATAATCCAACTTTGATTAGCACAAGACTTATAATTCATAAAACACTTATTAAATTAATGTTTTATCGTATTAGTTGGTGAGAAGTTCCACATTTCAATGATGATTATGGCATCACAAGTGGCACCACACACCCCAATTACATTTCATTATCTTAACTATTAAAACAATATAATGATTGGAAAATGTTCTCCACTCTTTCCACTCCTTTATATAATAAATAAATACCAATTTTTTTTTCAATTAATACAAAAATAAGCTAATTTAGTTTAAAGCTTTAAATATGTAAGTAGATAGGTTTTTGCAAGCATACCATTAGAAAAATTGCACAAAAATATGGGATCTTTAATTAGAGTATAATTAAGCAAATAACGATTCTAATGGAAGGGGCTTTGACTACTTAAACAAGAGGTCTCAAGTTCAAATTTGTGAGAACACAAAAAAACACGTCTAGGTGAACTACCCTAATTGGTCTGACGATGTTTAAATTTGGTTCAATTATAAGTGAAAAAAGCTCTAAATATTTTAGATAAAATAAAATTGCTTTTTATAGAATGTTTTGATCCTATACTGAAATAAATTTGATTTTGTGGTCTTTAAATAAAATTTCCCCCAAAGTCAATGAATTAATCACCTCATTGATTGTGACGGGTTAGTTAGAAGGTTGCTTAGTCAATTTAAAAAAAAAAGTTACTTATATTATAATGAGAAGGAATACATGCCTCACGCGTAAGTTATTATTTCTCTTCGAAAAAGTAATTTGGACGGGCTTGTTGACCTTGATATGTTTGTTTTTGTAAGATAAGTTTTTTTTTTTTTTTTTTTTTTTGGCCGGCATGTATGATAAATTTTAGGGTTAAGTAGTAAATTTGTTACGTGTTTTTGCTGAGAAGCAATGTCATGATGAAAGTTTTTATTGTATCAATGTTGCACCGAAAGTTTCAAAACGTAACAATGTTGCTAATTTTGGTTAAAAAGTTAATGGTCAACATCAATTTTTCAATAGTCAACGTTATTTTTTTAACGGAATAATGCAACATTACTACGTTTTAAAACTTTCAGGGCAGCATTGAGGAGAAAAAAAAACTTTCAGGGTAACATTGCTCTTAAGCCTACACTTCTGAGACGGATTTACTACTTAACCCTGAGTTTTATACCATCGTATTTATATGATAATTACTTCTACATCATCAAATCATATTTATACATGAAAGTTTTATGCATGAAAAATATAATGCATATTGTTACAGACCTGTACTAAGGCCCAATGCCGAGATGACCAAACTAAGGATGTATCCAAGATTACAGCATACCTATAATATAGGAAGATCCGATATTATAGCGGATCCTATCTATCAGTATGAGGGGAATATCCGAACTATGTCTGCATGATATACTCCCCTAGATATTCGCCCTGGAGATCAGGCACAACCACGATATTTTCCACGGTAGCCTCTATAAATACAGAGGCCAGATAACCAGGTGTACACGTTCTAACTCATACCTACTTTACATTCCGCCACACTGTGCACACACCACCCCCTATATCTCGTGCACAGTGATCCTAAGCTCCTCTGGATATCTGCTCCCTAGGTATTCAGATTGAGCCCACTGATCCAAGATCGAAATACCAACCCTTGGCTGGACATCTATGTTCTACACCAGAACATTGGCGTCGACTGTGGGGACGTTAAATTACGATTCCCATGACTACCGATGGCTAATACTAGAAGCAACAGTCGGAATCTTCAGCCTAATCAACCACAGGCCGATGCAGGTCAACATCACCATCAAAATCCACTGCGACAAGAGGATACTCCTGAGGGCAATGTGTCAGATACGGTGTCTTCCACTCCCATTGTCGACAAAACACATGGCGCGGCAACGAAGGAGGCCGCGGTTCCGAGCCCAGATATCCACATCCTGCAGAGGACGCAGGAGTCGATGCTCAGGAGGTTCGAGAACAAGGAAAGCGGGATGACCTTCAGCGCATGGAAGATCTCCGGGTAATACAGCAGATGATGGATGACCGACTTGGAAAGATCGAAAAAATGTTCTAGAGAAGAAGAGAGAAGACGAGGGTCGACTCTAGTAGCTCATCTGACATCAGAGAACCGAGCCTACCACGACATAATGCTGGGAGGACCAATGAGGGAACAGGTTCGGAACGACATCGACCATCAAGCTCGGCCTTGAAGAGACTATGCCTGGGACGAATCGCGCAGTATGAAGACCGAGATGACGAGGAAGACCGAGAGGTCGAGGAAGACCGAGAGGTGAGGAAGGTATCCCGGTCACGAGGCTCCCCCAGAGAGTATAAGATGAAGTACTTGACAAGATTCAACGGAAGCCCATTCTCAAAGGAAACCGCAACTGCACCCTACCCGAAAAATTTTGATTTGGCCGACCTCCCAAAGTACAATGGGACCCAGGATCCGCGCAGTCACCTCGAAATGTTCGAACTGCTCATGTGGGTTCGTTCAATCAAGGGCCCGGTCATCCTACGTCTTTTTGCGGCCACACTAACCGGACCGGCACAGAAGTGGCTCCATCCCCTGCCGAATAACTCTGTGCGTAACTTCAAAGACCTCGGACAAAAGTTCGAGTTGAACTTCGCAACCAGTAAGAAACAGCCGAAGTCCCAGTTCACGTTGAGCCGGATAAAGTAGAAAAAGGGAGAGACATTGCAAAAGTATCTGGACCGATTCAAGGAGGTAGCTCGGCAAGTACGCTCGCTCCCAGAGGAGGTACATGTGCACTGCCTTATCGATGGATTGGATCCTTCGTCGCGTTTGGCCAAGAATCTGTGTAAGAACCAAGTCTACACTCTGACCGAGTTCTACACCCGGGCGAAGCAGTATCTGGATGAGGAGCAGATGGAGATAGCCAATGCCGCCGAGCCCGACAAGTGGAGGAACGCGTCACCGGAAGAAAAAGATCTTGCCAACAGACGGAGAGAGGATTCTCGGAAACGTAACCGAGGTGACCGACCACGGGGGGAAAGGCCTGAAGCGAAGACGAAGTACAACAGCTACACCCCTCTGAATGTTTCTGGGGCGCAGCTTTGGAAGGAGGTGGCTCAGACAGAAATGAGGAGGGTCAGAAAACCGAGGTCACTCTGAAATCGACCCACAACAGACCAATCCAAATTTTGTGCGTTCCATGACGGACCGGGGCATACTACAGAAGAATGCTATGAGCTCTGAGATGCCATTGAGAAGTTCATAAGAGAGGAAAAATTGCGCCAGTACGTGATCAAAACCCAAGGAAGGAAAAACGGCAAACGCAGTCAGAGAGGCTGAAGCATTAGCTCGGCCACGGACCTTGGGAAAGAGGAGAAAAGAAGAAAGTCCAACTCCGAGGACGAGTTCCCAAAAGCCGAATTCCGTTTTAATGCCATCAGCGGGGGATTCAGAGGTGGTGGAGACACTGTAAGTCAGCGTAAGAGTACCTCAGAGAAGTCCATTTAGTGAAAGAGCTCCCGAAATTCCAGGACGACACAACAAAGCCTACGCCACCGCCCTTAACATTCACAAGGGAAGAGCTGAACGACGTAGTGCCGGGGCATCAGGACGAATTGGTTATCACCGGGACCCTGGTCAATTGCCTGGTCAAAAGAATTTTCGTGGATGCAAGGAGCTCGACCGACATCATTAGCTGGGACGCTTACAAAAGGATGCATATAGATGTGGAAGATCTGAAGCCGTGCAAAACGACCCTCATAGGGTTCAATAGAGAGCGTTTGGTTTCCAAAGGTTACACCGACCTCAGGTTGACGCTAGGAAGGGAAGAGCTGAACAACGTAGTGCCGGGGCATCAGGACGGATTGGTTATCACTGGGACCCTGGTCAATTGCCTGGTCAAAAGAATTTTCGTGGATACAGGAGCTCGATCGACATCATTAGTCAGACGCTTACAAAAGGATGCATATAGATGTGGAAGATCCGGCCGTGCAAAACGACCCTCATAGGGTTCAATGGAGAGTGTTTGGTTCCCAAAGGTTACATCAACCTCAGGTTGACGCTAGGGACTAAAGAAGCGTTTAAATCGAAACGGGTAAGATTCATAGTAGCTGATTTTCCTTCCTCTTACATGTTATACTAGGAAGACCGACTATCCACAAGTGAGACATGTTGGTATCCACGAAGCATCAGAAACTTAAGATGGTCAACAGTAAGAACCAAATAGTAGTGATCTTAGGGGCCAAAAAGAGTCTCGGCAGTGTTACTTCGAGACTCTCCGAGATGGGGAAGGAGGACCTTCATCTCCACCTCGGCTCAATAGAGGGGAAATAGCGGCCAACGCCGAAAAGCACAGGAGGCCCTAGCAACCAGTAAACATGGTAGAGCTCGACCTCAGGGACAAGCCCGAGGTCCCACGACCAGATCCAGAAGGGGAATTGGAGGAGTTGGTCCTGGGTAAGGACTCTTCGAAGACCACCAAAATCGGTGGGGCCATGAATGCAGATCTGAAAGCCCTCTTGATTGAATTCCCGAAGCAGAACCAAGACGTTTTCGCGTGGACATCTTCCGAGATACCAGGGATCGACCCACGTTTCTGCTGCCACAAATTAGCTGTACGGCCGGGGTCGACACCAGTGGCACAGAAGAAGAGGAACATTGCACCCGATAGACAGAAAGCTCTGGAGAGTCATGTTGTGGAGCTCTTGGCGGCATGGTTTATCAGAGAAATATAGTATACCACTTGGTTGTCTAACGTGGTTATGGTTTTGAAGCCAAATGGCAAATGAAGGGTGTGCACAGATTACACCAACTTAAACAAGGCTTGCTCGAAGGACTCCTACCCAATGCCAAATATCGATCAGTTGGTTGACAACTCGGCCGGCTTTCAGCTACTATCTTTCATGGACGCTTACTCCGGCTACAATGAAATAGCCATGCATCCTGAGGACCAGGAGAAGACCGCCTTCATGACCGACAAGGCCAATTACTGCTACAACGTTATGCCTTTCGGACTAAAGAATGACGGGGCCACTTACTAGCGAATGATGAACAGAGTCTTTGAAAACCAGATCGGGCGAAACATAGAAGTCTACATTGACGACATGATCGTAAAGTCAAGACCCAGAAGATCACATTCGAGACCTAGAGCAAACTTTTGAGAAATTGAGAAGGCACCGGATCAGGTTAAACCCGGCCAAGTGCGCGTTTGGAGTTCCGGCAGGGAAGTTCCTCAGTTTTATGTTGACAAACTGCAGAATCGAGGCAAATCCGGATAAGTGCAAGGCAGTATTGGAGATGCAATCCCTGAGGACTAAGAAGGAGGTTCAGCAGTTAATAGGCCGGCTTGCAGCCCTTCTCGGTTTTTGCCGAGATCGGCCGAGAAGGCACTCCCTTTCTTTAGGCTGCTAAAGAAGGAAACACAAGGAGGCTGGAATACAGAATGCGAGGTGGCATTTGAGAAGATCAAGCAGTGTTTGCCAACCCCCCAGTTCTGGCGAAACCGAAGCCTGGTGAGACCCTATTCTTATACTTGTCGGTGGGAGCCGAGGCAGTAAGCGCGGCCCTGGTAAGAGAAACCGAGGCCGGACAGCAACCGATCTACTTCGTGAGCAACGCGTTACAGAGCTCGAAACGTCAGTACTAGAAGTTGGAAAAGGTAGCATTCGCCCGCTAATGACGGCGAGAAGGTTGCGGCCTTATTTCCAAGGACATCGGATAGCCGTCCGAACTAGTCAACCGATCCGCCAAGTGTTACACAAACCTGACCTCGCTGGAAGAATGACGAGCTGGGCGATTGAGCTGTCCGAGTTTGACATCATATTTGAAGCCCGACACGCCATCAAATCGCAAGCGTTGGCTGACTTCGTTAGGGAACTCACCCCGGCAGATACGATCGAGTTAGATCATGGAGAAATATGGAGGGTATATGTCGATGGGTCATCCAACGCAAAGGGAAGTGGTGCAAGAATTATAGTTGAAAGCCCGAAAGGAGTGGTTGTAGAGCACTCCCCGCTGAAGTTCCTAACATCAAACAACCAAGCCGAGTATGAAGGTTTTCTTTCCGAACTGTTACAAGCCAAAGAGAATGGAGCTCAGCGGGTCAAGGTTTTCACCGACTCACAGCTCGTCGCGGCACAAATTGAGGGCACCTACCAAACGAAAGGCCCACTCCTGGCTAAGTATCTCAACAAAGCTAAGGAAATCATGTCGGAGTTCTAAGAGGTGGTTGTCACCCGTATTCCAAGAGAAGAAAATGCTCGGGCGGACATCCTCTCCAAACTGGCAAGTACGAAAGATGCCAGCAATCATAGGACCATAATCCAGCAAAACCTATCCGAGCCGAGTTGCATCATGACCATCTCGGCAACGACAGATTGGAGGAAGTCGATTGAAGATTACTTGGAAAGAGGCATTATTCCAACCGATTCGACCGAGGCTAAGAAACTGATCCAAGAGGCCGCCATCTACACCATGGTCGATGATCAACTGTACCGCAAGGGCCTACATTCTCCAATGATGTGATGCTTAGACGGAGCAGAAGCCAAGTACATACTGGCAGAGATACATGAAGGCATCAACGGTCATCACATGGGCGGCAAAGCACTTGCGAGGAAAGCTCTACGCGCAGGCTACTACTGGCCGACTATGACCACGGACGCCAAAGAAGCCGTCAGAAGATGCGACAGTTGTCAAAAGCATGCCAAACTTATTCGGCCCCCACCAACAGAGTTGAAAGGCATCTCGGCCCCTTGGCCTTTCTACAAGTGGGGGATGGATATCCTCGGACCGTTCAAACCAGCCCCGGGACAGTTCAGGTGGCTCATCGTAGAGGTAGATTACTTCACTAAGTGGATTGAAGTCGAGCCGTTAACGACTATAACCTCAGCACGCATACGGAGGTTCTTTTGCCACAACATCGTCTCTCGTTTTGGAGTACCAGCCGAGGTGGTGACTGTTAGTTCTCTGTAGGTTTTGATGATCTCCAATGATTGTAAACAAAGCATGAAGTCTCGTTGTCAAAATCCCGTTTTAACTTGAAAAGTGAAGGTTTCACAAAATTGTGTGAAACCTCGAGGTTTTGCCCTTCCAGAGAAAACTCAATTTATCGCGCCAGAACCTCCAGGTTTGAGGAAAACCTCCAGTTTGAACTCAAACAAGATTTCACAAGTTTCTCAAAATTATGAGAAACCTCGAGGTTTCGAAAACCTCGAGGTTTGTCAATGCGTAGAGGTTCTCGCATTTTTCCAAGTTTTCAAAACCTCCGGTTTCTCTCAAACTCCGTGTTTCGTTTTGGCACAAAACTCGAGAATTTTGAAATTTTAGGAGAAACCTCGAGTATTGGAGAAAACCTCGAGGTTCCTGGCATCCAGAGAGCAAACTCTTTTCATTGACTTTGAAAACCTCCAGGTTTGCTCTTGGCGCGATTTTGCAATGTTTCACTTTCAAAGTGAAACCTCGAGGTTTCGAGAAAACCTCGAGGTTTTGACACTCATTGACAATGACACTACTTTGAAAACCTCCAGTTTTTGGAGAAACCTCCAGTTTGACATTTTGGACTTAAAACTCTTTCACTTGCTACAGTCCAAAACCTCAAGGTTTTAAGAACAAACCTCGAGGTTTCATCACGCCTTCAGAAATTCAAATTTGACGATTTTGCTATATCTTCTTGTTTGATCTTAATACTTCCTATGATTATTCTCTAATGTTCCTAGACATGTTTAACCACTTTATTGCTTTGAGTTTCGGCATGCATTAGAGAATGTACATTGAAGGTTTAAAGCAAAAGCAAAAGTGATGTAAGCACATTAATTACAAACCCAGAAAGTTGCATACTTTTGGGTAATCCATCTACACACGCTTACAAAGAATTAAAGAATGATTTCCACATTCAGTAGCTGCTGCTCCAACGGACAAATTTGCAGGGACTCACCTCTGGACACGAGCACAGCTGGATTAAGTGTAGTTTAGAGAGAGAAGAAGACCTAAACTAAACCAGAACCTTGTCTAATGAAGGCAACGGTTATAATCAAGATTACAACGGTCAATTAATGCTTTCTTAGTATATATAGAGTAGCATTCAAGTCTTCTAAAAGAACACATCTGCTGAAAACGCATAGCATTCAAAGTTCTTCATCTACTTTTTTGTTTTCACTTGTATTGTGTCTTTTGACATTATAAGCTTCAGTGTTTATCATTATCCACTCTTAGAGAGAGTTTCTATCTATAAAACATTTATTGTAAGGAATCACAAGTCTGGGGACTTGGTGATTGGGTGCATTGATTACAACTTGTAAGGCGGAGTAAGTTCTAGTAAGAGAACTACTCTTGAGTGCAGAGTGTGTAATTAATTGTGATAGTGAAAAACCCAGAGAGTCTGGGGACTGGACGTAGGTCAAGTGGTTAGACCGAACCAGTATAAATCTCTGTGTCTAGCTCTTCTTCTCTACACTCTTTCATCCCTGTTTTGCTGTTACAAAACAGAACAGTTTTAAAAGTTTTTAAAATCCCCAATTCACCCCCTCTTGGGTATTTTGCTCCATTTTCATTTGGTATCAGAGAAAATCTTCTCTAAAGAGCTTAACATCTCGAGAAGGATCACAATGGAAGGTATTCTACCTGATGGAGCTTCAATCAACAGACCTCCAGGTTTCAATGGAGAACATTACTCATTCTGGAAAGCCAAGTTCAAGGTCTTTGTGATGGCTATAGAGTATGATCTTTGGAGAGTATTTGAAAGATGAGACTATGAACCATCTGTCATGGAGAATGGTCTCAGAGTTCCAAAGGAAGAAGAAGATTATGATGAAAATGATAGGAGAAATGTCATACTCAATAGCAAGGCTGTCCTCCTTCTGCAAAGTGTTCTTAGTCAACAAGAGTATTTTCGTGTTTGCAACTTAACCTCAGCTAAAGCTATGTGGGATGCTCTGGAGATTGCTCATGAAGGAACTGTTGGAGTGAAGCAAAATAGAGTCAACACTCTAATGACTAAATATGATCTTCTTCGTATGAAGCCTGGAGAATCCATTGGCGATTTCCAGCTGAGATTCCCTCATCTCATCAATCAGCTTGCTGCATTGGGCAAAGAATATGAGCAACCTGTCCAAGTGAGAAAAATTCTCAATATTCTCAACAAGGAATGGGAAGCCAAAGTCACTGCCATTGAAGAAGCTCGTGGAGATTCTATGGCATCTGTAGCAGCCCTCTTTGGAAGTCTCTCTGAATATGAGGCAAAGCTCAAGTTCAAAAAGGGACTTGAAGAAGTCCATGGCAAGAACAAGGGAATTGCCCTCAAAGTTGTCAAAGAGGTTAAGGAATCTGATGATGATGAAGATGAAGACGATGATGAAGAGATCGGGATGATGGTCCGGAGATTCAAGAAATTCTACAAGAAGGACCAAGGTTACAAGAAGTTTCATAAGGGTAGCTCCGGCTATGAGGCTAAGAAGACAATCATTTGCTACGAGTGTAAGAAGCCTGGTTACATCAAATCAGAATGCCTCAATCTGAAGAACAAAGACAAAGAAAAGAAGAGGTTCAACAGATTCAAAAAGAAGGCATATGTCTCTGGCATTTGGGGTGATAGCTCATCTGATGAAGATGATGAGGATGAGGAAGAGAAAGCAAATATTTGCTTGGTTGTTGAAGAAGAATAGCAACATGCTAACAATGATGAGGTATATGATTCAAAGCCACCTTATGATGAATTATTTGCTCAATACCTTGTTGTGCAATCGAATTTGAAAAACTTGCGATAAATACTTCATCCTCTGAAAAACAAGAATATTAGTCTTGAATTGCAAGTTGAAAAACTTTCATCCTCTGAATATCTTGCTTGTGAAGATTGTCCTAATCTGAAGAAAAAGAATTCACATCTTACAAAGGCACTTGAGAAATTCACTAGAGGAAGTGAAATGCTTAATGTCATTTTGAAACAACAAAGATTTATAAATGACAGATCGAATTGGCTACAAACCTAATTTTGATAAAAGGAAAGGAAGAAAGAAGTCTCGGTGAAAAATCCTATATGAACTATTTTACAAAATCAGTTCATTATTCAAATCCTTTTGCACACTATAATTACCGCAATAAAAGGGTCATACTACTTCTTCTTGCTTTCATAAGAAGAAAAGAAAGAGTAAACCCATAGGGAATTATCAATGGGTGCCAAAGGGATCTTACAAGATTCCTAAGACACAAACTAACCCCAAAGGACCCAAGAAAAGATGGGTACCTAAGCCCTGACTTGCTGTGTCTTGCTTTCATAAGATGGATTTTGATGCTCTCGGAAAAACCTGCAAGACACATCTAATTAGAGTTTGTGTCTTAGGTACCTAAGTCGGGAGTAGCATTGCCGAAGGTATGACCTCGGTGGACTGAGCAGCCTCGGAAACCCCATGCCCAGCCTCAGAAACATCTTGCCCGGCCTCAGTATGATGACCCTCCCTGCCTTGATGCTCCTTGAGCTCTTCGTACTCAAACGACAAGGACCCATCATCGGGCGTCGGAGGTGGCGGAACCAGAACACCGTCCTTCACATAAGCCCGGTAGTCGTATCCGGTAAGGTTTAAAGACAGGGTCGGATTCAAATGCTTGATCTGCGCCAAAGCCATCTCGAAGCATTCACGAGCTGTCTCCTTCAACGAGTCGGTGGTGTCCAAATGGGCCTGCTGCTATGCAACAAGAGCATCTTTAGTCGAGTCCACCTTGGAGGCCAGTTCGGCCCGCTGCTTCTACAAAGATTTCACAGCATCCAGGCTTTCAGCAAGGGCCTTCTGCAAACGAGAACACTCAGAGGTCATCTTCTCCAACGCCTCCTTGACGATAAGAAGTTCCTCGGTCGCTTTCCCCGCAGCGGCCTTGGAAACATCGCGCTCCACTTCTAGGGTCTTCATCCTGGCCTCGACATCATTCAGTGCTTTCCTCTTTGCCTCGACCTCCTCTTGTTCCCGCTTCAGATGACAGATCTCAACCTTGGCCAGAACATGCTTCCCCTTCAGGTGGAGTAACACCTGGTGTAGCCCAATGGATTTATACAAGAATCTTTGGGCATCATGCACTATTGCCTCATTCATGGCCGATAGGGCTTGGCCATCCATGAATTGGCGAGAAGGGAAAAAAGCGACATCGAGCTCTTCCGTCACCCCTTTTTCCCATGCGAGCCCGCATGGAAGTTTTTGAACCGGGGGAGGGGCACGAAAGTCCGAGACAAGTAATGGGGCAGCTCCGACATGTCTTGAGTTGCAAAAAAGAAAACAGAAAGGTCAAAATTCGTGCTGTGGTAATCACAAACATGCAAACCAGAACAGGATACAACAGACATAAGGCAGAAGAGACAATCCGAAGGCATCGGCTTGGACCCAGTCCTGGTTATAAAAAAGGCCGCACTTTAGACCCCATACTTCTCCACGTACAAGGCCAACCGATCTATGGAGGGAACCGTCTCCGGGAGAAGATCATCAGGCGCGACCTAGTACAACGAAGGGTTTAGATTGTAATGATTCTTGCTCCAGTACAGGGGAAACTTTCACTCCACGTCCTGGGCCTCAGCCCCTTTCAAAAACCAGGGTTTCTCACCAGGTTTTGCAACGACTTTGAAGAAAGCCGTCTTGAAATACTTAAAAGAGTCCGAGAACGCGGACATCAGTTTCCTATCTATATCCGCGCGAAGGGAGGCCAACCCTTCGCTTTGTCATCCTTTTTGGACGACCGGGAAGTAAAAGGACAAAAATAATAAAAGAATAAGGCCGTCGTACAAGGAATGGGCACGGGGAAGTGGCACATAGGCGCTCAAAGGCTACCAAATAAGCCCATCCATTAGGGTGAAGCTGCGAAGGTGCAAGGCGCAGGTAGGTCAAGGCCGACATCTGGAACTCGGTGAAAGGGAAACAGACCCCGACCCGGGTCAGACAGTCTCTGTAAAAGAAGAAGAAGTTGGTACGCCCCTCTACTGGAGTAGAGCATATGGGCTCATCCTCATCCGGGGGACTAAGAGAGCACCCATCCATATCGGGTAGGCGGAGACGAGCAATGTCTCGTGAGATACCCACGCATACTGCCTACAGAGTGCCTCAGGAGGACTAGAAGAGTTCGACTCCCCGGCTTCGGATTGGGTGCTGTGGGGAGAGGATTTTGAGGCCATTTACCTATAGACAAAAAAGAAAAAAGGGGCTAAGGTCAGCAAAAGGGAAAAATACCTGACTGAGGCATAGTAGCATACGGAAAAACAAGCTGACCCGGAAGATGAAGATGGCCAGAAGAAGGGTTAGAAGAAGCTAGATGACGGCAAGAACCGAGGATTGAGGAAGCCCGGGAATCTTCGCCCTGGGCAATGAGGAAGGAGCTTTCAGTGAGACAATCCCAGCAGGGGCCGAGATACCCTTGAGGATGGGCACCTGAATGCCTGTGAAGAGGAGCCTCATAGAAATTAAGAGGCTGAGCCGAGAAGGTGTCGGCCTCGGCGTGAACCCCGGCACCAGGACCAGATCGGATTGGCAGAACGCTCGGAATGACACGTGGCTTAGTACTAACTGGCGTCGAACTTGGAACCCTAGCGAAGCAGATCGAGACCCCGTTCGCTCCAATGGCCGGACCCACCCCGTAGCACGGACGCCGACCTCTCCTCCTCCGGAAGTTCGGTACCCAGAATCCAATAAGAAGCACGGGGGAAACGGGCACGCAAAGGTTCCTCTTCCTCAGGAGTAAATGGGGGGTTTGAAGGGGGTAAGCGATTACTCCTTTCCATCGCCAAAGAACAGAAACCTAGAAAGGCACAAAAGGGGATGTGAAGAAGGAGAAATAAGGGGAGGATGGGCAAAGGTATGTCGAGGTTACAAGGCGTGACAGAACGGAAATTTGACCTTAGAAACTGATTCAGAAGCTACGAGGGAAGTCTACCCAGAAAATCACGACAACGGAAATTAATCGGTAAAACAAACGAAAACCTGTAACTTACACCAGCCAAGAAGCAGGAAATGGGGATATACCCGAAGTAGTGGAGAATGAGTGAGCAGCAAGCAAGGCGGTGACAGCGCCGGAACAGGTGACTGCAGAGAATGGTGAAAGTGGTTGGGAACAGAAAAACCAGGGAGTGATAGCAGAAGTAGCAAAGTGAAGAAAATGGAGGGAAATATGAATCCTATAGACGCATGGGTTGCTGAAGCGACGGGGCAGGAGCGTCTTTTTACTCAGACTAAGGAGGTCGCATACTGCACGCAAAGGGAGCATTAATTTCGCACGAAGATCGGTGCGTGGATAGGCGCGACAGTTGCAGGCCTTTGCCAATACTAAGTTGCTAGGTGTCAGACGGCAATGATGACAAATATCGAAAGTCCTCTACGTCGAGGGAACCCGAGGCCATTGGCGCTCGGGACCGCCTCGGCAAGCGAAGCACATCTCGACCCCCGACGAACATGTCCCATGACAATTGCCTCGGACAAGTGGGCTCGAAAACGTTGCCTCGAATCTTAGAGGCCCTATCTCGGACTCTTAGACAGATAACAGAGTTCGGCCAATAAAGCCGAATGGGGGCAAAATACATCCCCGCAGCTCAAAGCCTGACCAACCGGGCTGGGGGCAACTGTTACGGACCTGTACTAAGGCCCAATGCCGAGATGGCCCAACTAAGGATGTATCCAAGATTACAACATACCTATAATATAGGAAGATCGATATTATAGCGGATCTTATCTATCAGTATGAGGGGAATATCCGAACTATGTCTGCATGATATACTCCCCTAGATATTCGCCCTGGAGATCAGGCACAATGACGATATTTTCCACGGTAGCCTCTATAAATACAGAGGCCAGATAACCAGGTGCACACGTTCTAACTCATACCTACTTTACATTCCGCCACACTGTGCACACACACCACCCCCTATATCACGTGCACAGTGATCCCAAGCTCCTTTGGATATCTGCTCGCTAGGTATTCAGATTGAGCCCACTGATCCAAGATCAAAATACCAGCCCTTGGCTGGACATCTGTGTTCTATACCAGAACACATATTATTGAAGGGGGAAAAAGTTTGTGCGTACATTTTTGTCTGCATATGGCTATTCATATTCCAAGATTGTAAGTATTTATATTTATATTCCGGAAAAAAAGTAAGCAATTATATTTATATTGTCAACCAATTTGAAAAAGATATATGAAATTATCACGGTTCGTAAATACTTTCATAATTTCTTAAAAACAATGATTGATTGTTAATTAATGGTTCTTTTTCAAATATATTGTTCTATAATTCCCTGTACTGACCAAAATATGGCATTCTAATTATAAAATGACTAATGAAATATAGTGAAGCCTGATAATATTATTTTTCACCTTTCAGATTCATTTTATAAAAGTAAATGCGATAACATTGAAGTGGTTTTTCAAATCCTTTCCTTGAGAATCACATTAACTATTTTATAATTTATAATTAATTATATATACAATATATTAAAATTTGATAATATTATTTCTAACTTTTCAACTTCTTTTATCGTAACGTTAAAGCATAAATGAGGTAATAGTCAATAATCACATTTATAATTTTTTAATTAATAGTTAATATTTAAGTGGCTTATCCATAGAGTAGGGAAATCGGGCCGAGTCCATTTATGCCTTAACCCTTCAAGGGCCGGCTTGAAAATTAGAGGAGCTAAATGAAATTGGCCATGTAACCGTAAGACCTCGGGCTTAAAAGGACCGGCCCGAGTTTTAATTTTTTCTTCTTCTTAATTTTATTTTAAAAATTATCTAAGCTACCTAGACTTGAGAGTTAAGAAGTGAAAACTCTAAAAATTTCAATCTTAGTCTTTCTTCCTTTTTTTTTTTTTTGAAAATCTCACTCACACTCACGGACTTAAAGCACAATCAAATGTTTTTGAAATTAATGATAGTGGCTAAGAATATGACAATGATAGTTATCATATTAATGTTGCTTAGTGGTGTGCTTCTTATGTTTTATGTGAGTTATTTGTAGATAATAATTTGCTTTTGATTACGAATTAGTGAATGTGTTTATTTGTTGGATGATTCGTGTTATTTGAATTTTAATGTGGACAACATTTATTTGATAAATTAGAACTTTAATTGTTATAATTTACTAATTATATTTATTTGAAAAAAAAAGAGGAAAAATAATTAAAATTTGGAATAGTAACTTATGGGTCTTGTAGAGTCGGCCACTTTAAATGCTCTCGAAATGGACTTTAAAAAATAGATGTTTTTCTTACTCCGGGCTCGTCGGACCTTGGCCCTTCAAGGGAAGTTCGACCTTGATTCCTAACTCTACTTACCCATGAGATTAGGTTTTCCATAGTTAGTGACTTAACTATAGCTTCTGCCTTCTCTCCTACTGAAGACATTAAATTACGTATTTTGAGAGATCAATCGGTTTGGGTTCTCTTAGAATTATTTGTCTCATTTTCTTCTTAGAATCTCATCTCAACCCTCATTAAAAAACTAGATGGTTCATATTTCATATTTTATAAATCTACTATTTTAAACATAAATGAATAAATTTAAATTGTTAAAATATGATTTATACAATTCATAAATGTAAAACTAACAAAAATTAAAAAAAATTAAGTTATAAAATACTATAATAATAGATTTAAAAAATATTAAATATGAACCATTCATTTTTTTAATTGAGGGTGGAGATGTGATTCTGAGAAGGAAATGAGAAAAAGGATTACAAAAGTATCATCTTCCGAGATCAATTTGATAGTCGCTACTCAATACGAAAGAATTTCTCGATTGAATTTGAGACTGCATCAAAAATAAAAAGTCATCAACAAACAATATAAAAAACGTAGTTCTATCATTTCAAATCAAGCCATTTATACAGATGGGATTTAAAAAAAAAAAACCAATAGTGTAAAAGGAAAAAAAAAAAACTCAATTCCTCAATGTAAGTTTGATGTGGTTTAGTGAAAGAGATGAAGCCGTCTATATCAAATATAAAATGTCTATTTATCGTAATAGAGTATGCATGAAATTTCTCCAATGCACAAAAAAAAAATCACAATAAGCCCCTATCATCAGAAAATGTAAATTCAATGAGGTTCAGTGAAAGAAACCTTATAAAACTAATTGTTGTCACACAAATGTCGATGTGTTGCATGAAATATGCAGGAAATTTCTCTTGTAAGGAAAAAGATCATAATAAGCCCATATGATCAACAAAATTAGACATGGGATTTATCATTTTTTCTGACCCTTGACGATGGATCACATCAAAAAAATAAAAATAAAAATTCATACCTTCAAACCAAAACCAATAATGTGGGGCTTCACATTAGGTGCACATCTATATGCTGCATTAAAACATTTTTTTGCAGTCAATATCTCAACTTAATTAATTTACATGATACAAGTGTTATAGGACAAATATTTTTGAATGCAGAACTGAAAATTAATTAATTTGAGATATTGAGTGTAAAAAAATATTTTAAAATACATCATATAATCTAATCTAAATAAAAAAATAAAAAAAATGTGTTCATCCCAAAATTAGAGGGATGGGCATATAAGGTGCACATAAAGATGTGTACCTAATGTAAACCCATCATTTGGCTACACCAAAAATGTGCATAGGAGCCGTGATTTGCTTTTGTCCTTATACGGTTATACCCACTAAGCAGTTACTTGGTTTAATGTCTGTGTGCAAAAAAACCCATTTGAATGAAAATATTTGATCATTTAAGGCCACAAATGTAGATGGATGTTATATATAACTCTTTGGATATTCTACGCAATGATTTAGGTCTCATTGTAACATTCTAGTTTTTATTTTTAGAATTTAAATAATTTTAAAAAGAGAATAATTGATGGTGAATGGAATCTTATCGTATAACTAATTAAAGGAACTTTCTCCAAAATATAATTTATAAGAATAAAGGACGTTATAAAATAATAATGATAGAAATAGAAATCAAGGAAAGAAAGAGAGAATTTAAGTAAAGTTGTGGTTGTTATTGTTTTAATTATTAGTATTATTATTATTATGAGTAAAGTAAAAAGGAATTAAAAAATATATATATATCTCAAAGAATGGTCCACCCTAATAAATAAAACATATACCAGTACAATATAATAATATGGACAGGGCCGCACAATATATCATGCGTTTTTTTTTTAATTCTGCTTATGATTGAAGGGCTATTTGAATAGTCAAGTTCTAAAGATTTAGATTTATTAATTTGTATTTAAGAAGCTTAGGGTTTTTGATTTATATGATATTTTTGCCTATTAAATTTAAATCAAATGATTGATTTGGGTTTGTTGAATGTAATATTAATTTTTTTATGGTTTAGTTTTGAGATGTAAGCTTGATTTTGAAGGTTGGAATTTTAAGTTTAAGAATTTTTGAGATTTCGGTTAAAGTGAAACATTGGGGAGTCATCAAGAATTTAACGAGTGACTTAAATTTTTAGAAAAAATAGATTGTTTTTTTGATAGATAGAAAGTTTAGGTTGTGGTAGATACTTGGTATTCCACGAGGTCGTGAAAACTGTAGGCTCAAAGAGTGCTTATAGAGGTACTTACAGATCATCCATTAATGAAGCCCTCACATTGACTAGCGGGTACCGAATCTCCTCTCTTTTAGGATAAATGCCAATACCATAGCCAACTGTACTAATGCTTATTGGCATTTTGTGTTAAAATGATTAATTACTGATTTCTATTTTTGCAATCTTGTCCTCATTTTTATCCCCAAAAAAATGGCTTAAATTGTGCTTTTTTTTTTTTTTTTTGGGGATGTGAACAGCTAATGGGCTAATCCAAATGGACCTGTTTGGGTTAGTGGTAGAAGGGTTTGGCTACGGTCCACTTCTCTTCCCGTCCTCTTCCCATCCTCTTCCTTATATCGTAGTTGGATTGAAATCGCCGATTCATATTTAATGTTTTATAAAAATATTATTTTTATATTAATAAAATATTAAATTATTAAAAAATATATAAAAATAATATTTTTATAAAACATTAAATTTGAACGGTTGATTTCAATCCAACTACCGAGATGAGGAAGAGGATGGGAAGAGGACGGGAAGAGGGACGGGAAGAAAAGTGGATCGTAGCCAAGTCTATGGTAGAAACGATGACTTATTTTCTATCTGACTTTTTTAGAAGCCTGATAGGAAAAAAGTCAATTTGTAAATATGATTTAGATTTGGATTGATGATGGTAGAAATGACGGGGCCCAACCCCTCATCCTTGAGCTCAAGCCCGGCAAAGGGGTCGAACACTCTCACCAAAGGGAGAGGGTTCGATCTTAGAGTTGGTCAAGGTGCTAGGGGAGGCATAATAGCTCTTGTGTGCCTAAGTTAACGCTTGACGGTAATAGATGGCTCGCCCTGCTCAACATTGGTATAACCTAGGAGGAAGGGAGACTTCGTCCCGCCCTTGGATTGTGAGTGAAACCAACCACTTTCCTAAAATTTCTTTATTAAAAAAAAAAAAAAAAAGAAATGACGGGACTCACGTTAAAAAGGCGAGAGCTTTTTTAAAAAAAGCTACCCCATAAAGCTTTTTCCTTAACGACTTTTAAAAGTTTCTTTTAAAAAAGTACAGTGACCTTAAAGTTCAATCCAACCACCCAACTTTTGATTTTTTTACTACTATACTTTTTTCTGGCTCTAAGCCTTTCTCCAAACAAGCGCCACTTCAGACATTTTTTAAAAGTTGTAATTTTCTGAATAAATCTTGGACTCCATTTGTCCAGATCTGTGGCTTCTTTGCGGTTTTTCTGCGGTTTCTTTCCACGTTCTGTTTCTTTTAAAGAAGGAGTGAAGGAATATATTTTTTGGCTGATACTTTTGAAACAGACGACGCTTTAGGCAAGAACGTATTGGAAACAGGGGATGTAAAAGGAATAGATTTTGTTTTTGTTCCTTCAACTCTTCCTGTGCTATAAGAGATATAGATGTTGCTCTTTGGAGCTGATGTTTGTTCCTTTATTGTCAGGAAGGTGCTTCTTTTGCGCCAAACGCGATGACTGAAATCGTGATGGATGCTGAAATTGTAAGTTTTGGCCGTGGTAGTACACAGTGACGGAGTTAGGATTTTTTATTTGTGTGTACACAATTAGTGAGGGATTTGGGGATTCGGGGTAGAGCCCCGAAATTTTTTTTTAAAGAAAGGTTTTAAATGCAAAATTTTGAATTTGAATAATTGTAAAAGGATTGACAAAATATTGCAAATTATGTGTAATTTATCTTTAACTATATATAAAATGGAAGATATTTGCACTTTGTTGAGAAAATATATTATATATATCTAAATATGAGCAACACCTGCTAAAAACTTAGGTTATTAGATATTTTTTAGTAATAAATTTTATGATATTAAGAAATTTTTAATTGTCTTTTTCTCGGCTTTTTCCTTATTGTTTGATTATGTGTAACTTTTCCTCATATTTTTTTTATATCTAAATATGAGGTTATCACACAAATTATGTGTAACAGATCCGCTTGCTTTAAACCCGCAAGTCCAAGTCCAAGTCCATGGACAAAAAATAATTAAGAGGGTTGTCTAAGTTTGGTTCGAACGGGGGACCTCGTGTGTAAGACTGTCGTAATGACCACTACACCATCTAGACAGGTTGACATAAGATCCATTCAAAATATATATGTATTCTCAAACTTTGTGTCTTTTGCCCACATAGGCACAAGTGTGGCTCCGCCACTGGTAGTACATATTGTCTTCGCTTATGATATAGAAAGGATGATAGGGATTACATAGCAAGTTGTATTTTGATTTATAGGAATCCCCGATTTGTAGGGATTAGGAATAATCTTCATTATTATTCATTTGAGAATATATTTTCTCTATCTTTCTCTCTATTATTACACTACATGGTACTAGAGCTTGGTTAGTTCTTAACCAATTTGAGTTTTTCGGTGGCTGTTGTCACTGTAGCTTGAATGGTATTGTCGCGAACAGTGACAGTGGCCAGACAGAGTGTGTGTGTCGGTGAGGTTGCTTTATTTTTCAGTTTCCGACACACGTTTCCAGTTTCCAGTACGCTTGTGAATTTCCTCTGTGTGTGTTCTCTTGTCATCTCTGTTTCTGGTTTGGCTCCTTAGCCGATGTCGGATCTTCTTTTACGGGGAGAGAGAGAGTGTTTGTTGATTCCTCTGCTGTTTGGTTGTTGCATTTTCTAGTGTTCTAAGACGTCGAGCCTTCATTCTTGGGATGTGTAGGCCGGTTCTTTGCTTCGAAGGTTTGCGTTGTGAGACTCAATTCAGTTGTTTTAGCACATCGGCATTTCATTTAGTGCTCCTTAGCCGGTGTTGGATCTTGTTTTCCGATAAGCTAGGCCGGTTTCGTGTTTAGAAGACTGCATTTGGCGATTGAGTTTCGTTGTTTTTCTGGGTTTTGGTGTTTTGCACTTCCTCAATTTATATCAATTTGCTATGTAATCCCTGTCAAAAGGACACGATATTTACTGTTAACCGGATAAAAGCCTCTTCTCAAGATTTAAAGCTTGGAATCAAGTTCCAGATTTGTTCTTACTTTGAAAAATGCAAATTGAAAAGATTTCTGTTCCTTGAAAAGTTGTTATCTTTTATCTTCTTACTTTTATAAAGATAATTTTAAAAATTTGCTTGCTTAGGCATTTGATGAAACGCAAAATGAAGTCTTTTATCTTTTATCTTCTTACTTCTGCATCCAATGAGTTGGCCCGAAGAAAGGGTGATCTTGAACAAAATTTAAAATTGACTCATGCTTTGAAGGTGATTTGCTTTTTCTTACTTGTGTTAGTGTTTTGCTTACTTTATTAGGATTCGTCTTTGTCCAGCTGATGATATATGTTTTTTCCTTCCCCCAACTATTCACTTTATGGTTTAGGGAAAGTAAGGAGCTTGAAGTTCCTTGTCAGGGCCAGGAAAAATTGTGCCCCCCACCAAATTCAAAACATCAGACAAAAGGAGAGTAGCACAAGCACTCAGTAAGTTGTAAAACTTCACATGTTAACCATATGTCATCCAAGATCTGAGCAATATCTCTTAAATCTTAACTTAGCATTAGTTTGGTATGTTGCAGTGACATGGAATGTAATGTGTACATATGCACAATTTCTAGCTCAGAAAACTCCTATAAGGGATTAACACCATACGGAGCAATAAGTAAGTTATTTTGAATGCCATTGTTTCTATGCATTTCTCCTGCCATGTTTCTGACAGGAACTGTGTATGAGTATGAGTTAAAACTTGTTAATTAAAAATAACGTTCAGTTTAAAAGCTGCTTAATTGTTAAATAGTGTATAGATTTTACAGCAATCGTTTATGTTTCTGTCATATTTGCCTGGTTATTTACAGTTTGTGAAGACATGTTTTAGTTCCTTCTTTTAAATTTTAGCATATACTCATAGTCTAAAGGGGATTTCGACTTCTTAATCTTAATCACCATTTTAGGTGGAAACTATGACCAGAAGAGTCATCCCAGCAAGTTTTGATCGAACTTCTAGGTGCCCTGATGAAATTGTCAGGAGAATACGTGTGACTGCTTCCTTTGAAGATCCCAGTGGGAATGGGAAGTTATTGGAGACATATGACCCTAAAACAGATCGGTTCATAATTGCTCCATGCCGCTGGTAAATTGAGGGAGATTATAACTTCATCTTGAACATATGCATTTGTAATTTGTTGTTGTAAATTGAAGGGACTGGTTTTATTACTCCTAAAACCTTGAAGAGAATGCTCAGCAAGATGGGGGAATCAAAGACGATTGATGAGGGCAAATTGATGATCGCTCCGTTTGATTTGAATGGAGATGGCAAGATTAGCTTTGAAGAGTCATAATCATGATGCAGTAGTAATTTCATTTTGTTTTGTACAGATCATTCTTTAATTTTCTAGTCTGTAAGACTCCTTGTTGTGTAAATTCAAGTACTTTTCTTGCTAACTTCTTCTTCGACTCTGTAATGGCACAAAAATATGCCTCAAGTCATGTATTGATGCCTATAGTTTTCCTGAAACTATTATTACCACGAATTATTGCACAATTGAACGTGTTACATTTTCTAATTTAATGAATATGTTAATTTTCTCATTTAAAAAGCGTCAAATTGTAATAAAAAAAAAAAAAGAAGGCTTGCAAACCAAAGGAAATTGGGAAAATTACGTGCAGGTCCCAAGGACCAGAAATAAATACAATGAGGTCCCTTAAAATCACCAAATTACACAGAAGTCCCTAGGGACTTTTTTGATATTATTTGTATTAACAACAGGAAATATCATATTTACAACAAAAATGCTATATTTACAACAAAATTTAAAAACCTTACAATTTACAACAGAAAAAGTCATATTTACAACAGAAAGTGCCATATTTACAACAACATTTAAACACCTGGATTTTGTTTAAAACTCAAGTTCCTAAATGTACAAAGGTTATTTACAACGAGAAAAAAGGCTATATTTATAATAGGAAGTGCTATATGTAACATTCCGAATTTTGAGCCCTAAGAGTTGAGAATAAGCCTAAATTAGGCGGACGGCTAAGCCTAATTTGGGAAGAGTCCCAAGAATATTGAGAGATAGGAAATCTCTCAGGGACTAGGTAACTCGGCTATACGGGTCAATGGACCTAGTTTGTATGAGGCTGGAATTTAAGTGTCAGTGAAAAAGGGGCACAGGCACTTATACGGTGTACATCCGGTTGGAAAAGATGCCACCCAACTATGTCCTAAGGTTCGGGACGATGAGTTGAGCGTAAATTTACCGATATAAGTGAGTATGCGACATTTCCAAGGCAGTAGGGTATGCCCTACGTTTTTGAGAAAAACACGGTAAGTGGCATTGTTTGTCGGGTTTCAGTATCTGTGTCGTAATCCCGAGTAAAACCCGAGCAAGAATCCTGGATACTTCCTCGAAAACCGTGCCACACCCACAACATAACCCAAACACGTAAACCGAGACAACAACCCCAAAACCCAAACACGTAAACCGAGACAACACACTTATCTAGGGACAAATGGCGTCATATTCTATTGCCAACACACAAACCCATGCACAATTGCAACACATGGCGTCACCTCTTGTTGACACCACACACATCACCAAGTCTTCTCTTAACACATGGCTTACATGCAAGACCAACACCTCATTAATTGTTATGACACGTTAAAATCTGCACAATAACACAAAACAATACAAACACTATCTTCCCCTCAACACTCACGGATTACACATACACATTTCAACCACTCAAGTCAGATTTTTATCTTCTATTTCCTCTCATTACCGTGGCTATACACACACACACACACATTCACCAATTCAATCTCAATTCTCCCTCATTCCTCACGGCTATACACACTCACACACTTCACAAAAACTGATCCAACTCTCCTCCCCTCCTCCTTCACGGCTCCCCTCTCCCTTGCACTCCCAAAATTCTCACAACTCCGATTCATCCTCCTCCCAACCAAACCTCACGGCCTCTCCTTCCTCTCCAACACAAAACCATCTTCTTCATCCTCTCTTCAACAACAATCCATCCCTCCTCTCCTCCTTCACGCCATCATCACCATATCCTCACAAACAAGAGAGGTCAGCCACGGTTAGAAGCAAGAAGAAGATAGAGAGTAAGTTGAGATTTTACTTGCAATATCTTTCTCTATTCTCATGCATGTCAACATGGATGAGTTTAAACTCACATGCATGCAATTTCTGGGTTTATATTGAAGGACGAAGAGGAAAAATGTGAAGTGGTAGAATCCATAAGAGCTAGATCAAGAGTTGTGGTAAGAATCTCCATCTTCCTCTTGGAAATTTTGAGATTTCATTGAAAACCCAGATCTGGAAAATCATGGTAAACACAAAGAAATAAGTGGAATTTCGAAATTATGAGACCACCATCATTTTCCCTATGAAACATTGTGTGGGAAAAATATTTTTGATGATTTTTTAAAGGCGTTTTTAAACATAAAATCACGAGCACAACATAAATGAAGAAACTGCCAGTTTTGGATTGTTGGGGTCAGTTTGAGTGTTTGAGTATTTGGAGTGAGTAAACGTCCTTTAAAAATTCTGAAAATATTCATGGAGATAGAGGACACACATACCTTTAGAAATATGGGTCATTTGTATTTGTTTGAGTTTTGGTTAGTGAGTAATAAATGTTACAATGGGACCCTGCGTCCTGCAAAACAAAACTGGGCAGACAACTTGGACATGTAAATTGAATGGGTTTAAGTGCTTATAAAATGATGAAATTTTTCAGGCATGAAGAGGACACACTGAAATTTTATGAAATACAAATTTTGTAATTTTTAAGGCCCTGATCAGTGAGATACTAATTTTTAAATTTGAGTCATTACTTTTGGAAGCCTAACAGGACAGTCAGTAAAGACGTAAATTCTGGGAATTATTTCACAAGTCATGACATTTGAAATTATTTTTCTATGAAAGTGTACTTCTCTAGGAACACATGAGAGTTGACAGATCGTTAAAATGATTTTTTTTGCAATTTATTAAAAATAATTGAAGTTACTGGATTTTCTGGCAGTTAAGAGATTAATTCAGAAATGAGTAAATTAAGGGCCAGAAATAATAAGTTTTGCAAAAAGGGTTAAAAAGGAAAATAAACATTCATTTTCTCTGGTTCTAAAGGTACGGTTATGCCCTTAGGGCCATAAGGAGAATGAAGGAAAGAACTTCAAGCAACCCTGACGATTGACGAAAGAGGAACCCGAGTAAGGACAGTAGTCCTTAAAAGGTAGTGGGCTTACCTTACTTGCATGTATTGATATTATTGCTTGTATGTATATGTTTGATTGCTATACTTGCTTGCTATGTTTAACATACTTGAATGATTGAAGCTCTGTTTATGATTATGCTATGGCCATGAGTATGATGCATGAAACATTGAGCATGTAGATAAGTCATTATGTTGACATGAGCTTGTGCAAGGCAAGTATATCATACATTAGCATTTATCTTGCATGCATTGTATTGGTATTGTCTACTACTGGGATTCCTCAGAATCTTATTCTCCACTTCCAACCAATAGACAAGTGAGCACAGGAAGAGAAGTGCTGCACATGGTTCAAGGACATAGCGTTGCTTGAAGACGGCCCAACAAAGGGACATCTTGAAGAACCAAGGGGTGATGGTGTTTAGTTAGTTTTAGTTTTATCCGTCTGTAATGAATGTAATTGTAGGTAGGGGATATAAACTCTGGGTGTACCTCTGTCATGTAATCAAATCTAATTTCCGCTGTATCAGTATAACAAACTATTTCTGATTTTGCCACACTACTGCGTAATATAAAGGCTAAGTATGCCGGCACCCCAAGGGGGTGTTACACTATATTTACAACAAAATAAAAAATTTGGTCATTTACAACAGGAAAAACCATATTTACAGCAAGAAATGTCATATTTACAACAAAATTTAAAAACTTAGATTTTGTTTCCATACAAATAATATCAAAAAAGTATATAAGGACTTCTATGTAATTTGGTGATTTCAAGGGATCTTATTATATTTATTTTTGGTCCTTGGGACCTGCGCGTAATTTTCTCAAGAAAATTAGCCACATTTCTAGAAATTTCGTGGGAAATTACCTGCATGGAATTTAGTCTCAAAATTCTAAGGGAAATTACCCACAAAATTTTGAGATGGAATTCTGTGGGTAACTTTCACACGGAATATTCCGTCCCTAATTTCCAACGGAATGATTCTGTCACTATTTTCCATGGGAAATTAACGACGGAATATGATTCGTTGGTAAATGCCTTTGCCATAGTATTTTCGAGACGGACTTTATTCTATCCGAAATGAATTACAGATGGGATTTTGTTGCAAAACAAATTACCGACAATATTTCGTGGATAATTTCCTAGTTTTTTTGTAGTGAGAACTGAATTTCATGTGAACCAAAAGTTTAAGGATTGAGTTATATCGAATCAAACTTTAATAAGGCTAAATTATAAACAAGTATATCGAATCAAACTTTAATAAGGCTAAATTATAAACAAGTTAAAACTTCAATATGCAAGAGATTAATTTTTCCTAAAAATAGAAAACAAAATAACTCAAGTCCTTATTTCTAGTGGTCTCATGTATTACTCATGCCATAAAAGTTGTTTGATGGCTTTAGAATCTCTTCCACATGAAAATTCCATGGGATAAACTTTTTGATATTCAAATAAATGTCTGCATCGGAGCAAAATAAAACAACTTTGGAATGACTTGTCGGTGAGATAATTCACACATTTTTATTCATATTACATATAGGAGTTATGGAAAAAATTGAAGTTTATTGACATATGAAAGATTTTAACCATCAAATTCGGTTGAAATCCTACCAAGAACACTGGAAATGAGTTCTTAGATAAAGTTGAATTAATCTTTTCTTTTGTTGTAGAGTTTCTGTAATACCAGAGTTTGGGAAAAGTATGACAAAAATTATGATCACTTAACAAAAGTTGAATGAGTAATTAACATGGTTAAGAAGAACAATTAATATAAAAAAAAAAGACATAATTCTGTAACACTAAAAAACATAATATTAGTCAATATGTTGCGTGTATTGTGATTCTTAATTTATAAATTAATAGATTGATTAAGGGTTTTTTTTACCAAAATAAGGTTTTTTTAAAAAATTTTAGGGAATTAGTGCGGTTCGAAACAAATTAGGGATCTAATGCGAGTCAATGGCGCGATTGACTCACGCCACTAATAATGTGAGTCTACCGCCACTCTACAAATTGCGAGAGTAAATGCACGCCACCGCTTGGTGGTAGCATGCAAAAATGCACGCCATTGGGGTCAATCTAATTGACCCCATTAAGGCGTCATTTTTTTTTTTAAAAAAATATAATTTTATAATTATATTTAAAATTATAAATAATAATTATAAATAATAGTTTTAATTAATAATTATGAAAATTAAAATATTCAAAATTTATTATAAATCTTAGGATACAAGACTAATAATTAGTAAATTAATTAATTAGTGGATTTATTATAAATCATGGTGCCTAATTAATTAATTAATTAATTATTTTCTAAGTAAGCTTATCCTAACTAAGTTTATCCTATCTATCTATTAGTCACTTATCTTATGATTAGTCCTAACTAATTAAAAATTAGTCATCTATCTTAAAACTAGATAGGACTAATCATAAGATAGGTGACTAATAGATAGATAGGATAAACTTAGTTAGGATAAGCTTAGTTAGAAAATAATTAATTAAATAATTAGGCACCATGATTTATAATAAATCCACTAATTAATTAATTTACTAATTATTAGTCTTGTATCTTAAGATTTATAATAAATTTTGAATATTTTAATTTTCATAATTATTAATTAAAACTATTATTTATAATTTTAAATATAATTATAAAATTATATTTTGAAAAAAAAAAATAGACGCCAAGGCGTCAAGCGTCAATTAATGTGGTCAATTAGATTGACCCCAATGGCGTGCATTTTTGCACGCCACCACCAACCGGTGGCGTGCATAAATGCACGCCACTCGCAATTTGCGAGTGGCGGCGATAGACTCACGTGACTAGTGGCGTGAGTCAACTGCCGCCATTGACTGCATTAGATCCCTAATTTGTTTCGAACCACACTAATTCCCTGATTTTTTTTTAAAAAACCTTATTTTAGTAAAAAAAACCCGATTGATTAAACACATCTGTCTGCGTGCATCTCTGCAAGTACATGAGACGAATGATACATGTTGCTGACAATGATTTATATAATAAAAATGTGTTTAGGAAATTTTTTTATGCATATGGATTAAAATGATAAAAAATTTACTATCATCATTAAATTGGGATTGGCGATCCTCTTCTCTTACCATCCTCTTCTTATCTTCTTCTTCATCTGAGCCATTGGATTGAAATATGAACGGTTGATTTAATTTTTTATAAAAATGTTAATAAAATATTAAATTATTAAAAAATATTTAAAAATAATATTTTTATAAAAATTAAATCTGAACCGTTTAGATTCTAATCGATGGCTCAAATGAATAAGAGGATGAGAAGGAATGGGAAGGGAAGAGGATAAGAGCAAATTCGTCTTAGTTGGTAAGGATAGATGGGGTGCCGATAGATATTCAAAATGATAAGAGAATGTATTAACAAAAATATAATAAATATTTTTTATCAAAAACATGTCTATGCTGGGGATAGTTCTAGGTATTTTTGGTGATTTAAAACTATAGCTTTACAATTTAATTAGTTGTTTGGATATCGTGAGAACAAATTCATAAATAATTAAAAAAGGACTAATAATTACAATGTAGAAATAATCGTACTATAATTACTATTGGTATAAGGACTTTGTTAGTCATTGATTGTAATTATCTTTATAAGCATTCTTTGGAAATAGAATCATGTCATGACTCAAGGTGAGTCCTAAGTATCAAACTCATCTAATTTTTTCTTATAAAAAAGTTGGAAAAGAATGATCAGAAAGAAAATGAAAATGATGACAATTCATTTTACTTTCCACCAATTCCATTTATATTTTATAATTTTCTAGCAACAAAAGAACTTTTTTATGCGGGTTTTTTCATGAAAGTTCCTAAATATTCCTTCGTTGGTCACTACTACAAAATACCTATTAAATGTCCCTTTTTTTTGTACTTTGTATGTCCCTTTATAGGGGGACATCTATGTGAGCGATGTAGTAAGTCAGACTTATGACGTCCCCAATAAAAGCGTAGCTGTAAGCATAAGTCAGACTTATAGCGTCCCCAGTAAAAAGGGGCGCCGTAAGTGCCACTTACGACGTCCTATTTGTAAAATAGGGACATCGTAAGTATAACTTATGACTTCTCTCCATGTAGCAGCACTACTATAGATAATGGATTTAACGTCCGTTTGTTTAGCCCTTTAACGTCCAAAAACAGGGGCATCTATCCTGAGGGAGTAGAAAAGTCAAAGATATGGCGTCCTAAAATATTTAGGATGCCAAAACAAACTTATGGCGTCCTAAATAAATTTAGGATGCCGTAAGTTTTTTTTTATTAAAAAAAAAAAACAGACAGTGATGACAGCGTCTTATACTATCATCGAAATATCATCCCATTAACCACGTCTTCGTTTTCATCACACTTTTGTATACCAATTATAAATCTAGAACTCAAATCCAATAATCAACATGAAAATCAAATCAGAAAAATCAAATGAAATCCAAACAGGTGATCCGTAACAAGACAAAGCTCAAGGACACTATGACTAGGAGGAACAGAGCAAATCAAATGAAATCCAAACAGGTTTTCACGCGCCAACCTGTACCAAGTATGCTAAGACCCAAACTCAGTGCAAGAACCGAAATATTTACAATCCTGTGAGGAATATACACAGAAACTCAAAAAATCAAACAAAAGAAGAAAGACAAAAAAAAAAAAAAAAAATCAAAGGAGTAGATAATCGAATGCGGATCTACGAGAGATGACGATGAGATTGGAGTGAAAACCTGATGAATCTTGAGGAATCTAAAACCAGATAACAGTAGATGGCAATGGATCTGAAACCAGACGATCGGCCTCTTCATCGGCCACCACCACGATGAGGCCCTGACAACCGTAATTGTTGAGAGCCTCTGCCTTGAAGACAGGTCAGGGTATTCTGAGCTTCGGCATGATGGAGGCGACGCGTCTGAGAGTCACGATGGCGCCGACGGTGAGGGATGCTTGTGTGCCTATGTGCGTGAGTAAGAATGAGTCAAGGAGATGCTAACAACGTCGCCGTCGGCAAAGGAGGGAGAGGCAAGAGAGGGTCCGGCATAGGAGGGGGAGTGGCGTAGGAGGTGTCTAAGAAGAAAGAAGAAAAATGAAACTTGGAAGGCACATGGGTGTAGAGCTGAAGTAGTGGAGGCGGTTGAGCATTTAATTTGAAGGAGGAGTTAGTGGCAAATTGGGCAAGATACGAGAGTAGGTGAGATTTTGAATGTGTTTTGGCATCCTACATTTAATTTAGGACACCAAAAACCCTTCTTTTGGTGCAAGATGTGGCGTTTATGTTCATTTTTGGCCTCCTAAATTTAATTTAGGACACCAAAAGTATTGTTTTTGGTGTCCTAAAACATTTTAGGACGCCAAAAATACTGCTTTTGGCACCAAATAATTCTTTCACCCAACCTTTTGGCGTCCCTAAATTTGTTTTAGGACGCTGTAAGTGCAACTTTTTGGCGTCCTAAATTTTTTAGGATGCTTTGTAAGTACATTTTCTACGTCATAAAAAATAAAGAAATGCCTAATATGTCAAATTTCTTCCAAATTGTTATGAAAATGCCACCACCTTCACATTTTACTTTCCTTTCTGGAAAAATGCCACCACCCTTGTTACTACCTATGAATTGATAGTGTATTGGGCATGACTCCTAAGGCAAGACAGGTAGATATTGGCAAATGGAGATGCCGACTTGTTTTGATTGGTCAAGGGATTATTTGATGTGAATTTTGTATTTATGTTAGAGTTTGTAAGTAATATGAACGAACACCGTGAGTATTTTTGTAATACAATCAAGAATTTTATATCAATAAATAACACAATTTCTGTTTTGTCCACTAAACCGCATGTGATCGCTACATCAAGCAAATCATGCATTTCTAATCTGCAATCTTCCGTTTCGGGTAGTAAATATTTTTGAATCATGACCTTTATTCCAATTGTTGGGTTAAGATCACAACTTTCTAAAATTTGAATCGCTTCTTTTTTTGGCCTACCTTGAAACAACAAGCAATATCTAAAAATATTGTCTTTTCTTCCTCATTTAATCCATCATTACTTATTTTAAGTACTTGAAAAATATTATTATCTAGAATTTTCTTCAATCATCTAAAGCATCTCTCCATTCGTTTCACTTCTCCGGGCAAAGAAAAGAACCTAAACATTCAAGTGCCAAAGGAAGACCTACTCCATATTTAACCACGATTCATATAACTTCATGTATTTTTCTTCATAATGATCTTTGTTGAATTCTTTGTTTGAGAAGAGTTGAAGAGATTCATTGTTCTTCATAGTTTTCATCTCATTTATCACTACAAAAAAACGCTAGATCGGGATGGAATTACCAATGGAAAAATGTCCGTCGGTGATTATTTGCGATGAAATTCCATCGATAATTTGATTTACGATGAAAATTATATACGGAATTCCATTAGTAATGTCTTTTTCCATGGATTTTTCTGCGAAATCCAATTACTGACAGAATTCTGTCGATAATTTCCATCGCAAATCAAATTACTGATGGAATTTCGCCAGTAATTTCCATTGATAATCTGGCAATTTTTTGTAGTGTATTATTTGCTCATCAACTCTAGACAAGGCGAGCACTTGATAACATCTTGTTGTGATAATTACTTTGCTCCTTGACCAAACCAATTTTGATTTTCTGCCAAATTCTATAATTGACTTACATCATCTAAATCATCAAGTACAAGAAGAACCTTTTTATGGCAGATAAGCTTTCTTATCATCTTCATCCCTTCATAACCATGAGAAATTTTCGTATCTTTTATTTTGAGATATGACAGAAGCCTTTTTTGTAAAGAGACTATGCCTTCCCTTTACAGTAAAGTTTCTCTAACATTGTCAAGAAAGCAACACATTTCAAACTTGTCGATAATTTTTTCACAATCAACTCTAGCAAGAATTGTTTTGCCGTGGCCACCCATACCTTATATGTTGGGATCCGTACACGCAGCGGATTAAAATTTTACGGATCCCATTTGAAGATTACTCAACAGCGTTTAGATTAAGGCTAAAAGAATCCGAGAAATATTACCTACCCAAAAACAAAGATGCATCTCTTCCGATTTGAATTGGTGGGCTACCTTCTCAATCAGTAGAAGCTGACTCTATGAATCGCCTTCCTCTACCGGTATCCACACGAAAAATCTTCGAACACGGCTACGACAGCGTGCTAGTGCCTTTTGAATTGTGCGTCTCTCTCTATTTTCTCTAGGGTTTTCTCACGGCTTTCTAATATGCTAGATAAAAGTTCCGTGTGTTTTTCTAAAACCCGATCAGCGTATTATATTCAAGATTAATCCTCATTAATTTTGAAATTCGAATTTTGAATCTGGATTAAAATATATTAATTAAATCTATCTAATAGATCTAATGTAATCTATTTATTTAATCCGAATTAAAAGCCGATCTGAAATTCAAATTTTGAATCTGATTAAAATATATTAATTAAATCTATCTAATAGATCTAATCGATATATTTATTTAATCCAAATCAAAAGCCTTCTAATTTAATTTATCTCTATAAATTAAATCGAGAAATGGTATCTATCTATTTAATTAAATCTAAGATACTATATCTCAATTTAAATTAAATGGATATATGATATCTTTATTCGAAAAATAAATGAGATACAATATCTCTATTTGTTTTAGATATCCATTAATAATATTAATATATATATTAATTTCGATTTTAATATATATATATATATACATACATATATATATTTATCCTAGATTAAATTCAGTATTCATTAAATCTTAGATACATCTAAGATTCAATGAATCTGGACACTTTTGCTTGTGTTGGGTTATTCTTGTGTGCGACCCTACAGGCCCACATGAGATTAGCAGTGAGCCAATACTGTACTAGCCCACAAGTTGCAAGCGGCCTCTAGCAAGACATTGCGACTACCCAATTCACATGTGGATCGATGACACGATACAACCTATCGTACAACCATGTCACGTCCCTTTTGTCACGCGATAATTTGGTCAAGGATGAGGCATGGATAATGTCAACTTCCTTTTCTTGACCATTACTTTCTCAATTCTCGAGTAATCTTATAATTGAAATGGAAACTCCTTTCCATAGTAGTATGGCCATACATTTCTTAGACTCACTCATCGAGGGGCCAGTATTATCTCTCTACAAATGTGAGGGACAAATTCCATCTTGACCATTCACATTCCTCCGCATGAAAACCACTGATCCCGATCCCAGCGTTTATCATCACCCGATCAAAGGTGACTTTTGACTAGGTCAAAGACCAATGACTCATCATGTACGAATCCATGATGATCTCAGGTCATAGGGCGTCGTGACGCGGTTATACATGAGATAAGCTTATGACTAAATCCATGCAGCTTTCTCATAGTGGGTCGGTCCAGCACCTTGTACTCCTACAAGTACCCATGACTTTGATTCGTATCTCCATACCTCATCAAAGTCATACTGGTCTTATCTCATCTTCACTCCCGTGTAGATGACTGACTAGTGACATTTAGGATAATTTATAAGATATATCCAGGGATACAGTTATTAATGTAAACATGCGAATGAAATGATAAACAAATGGAGAACAATGACTTGCCCCTAGGGCATAATTTCCAACATTATATCCCTATGTAACATTTGTCATCCAATCCAATATCTAATATTGGAATCATATCAACTACTCTTGAGTCAATCCCAACTAGATTGTCATCATAAGATGGTAATTTAGAACTTAAATAAGTCCATACCACTCCAACTATATTTTTAATAAGATCTCCTTCATGCCTACCAATAATGTTTAACATGAGTTAAATAGTTATAATAAGATAATAATGAAAAATGTGACTTTTCATGAATAGTGTTTACTAATGTTACAATACATTTTTTGATATAACTGGTTGTCATTCAATTTTCTTGAAATATAAAGTTACCAAAAGGAATGGAGATAAGTGGAATTTGTTAGTTCTCAATATGTTTTGATGATTAACAACAAACGTAAAACATGGTTTGAAGTTTGCAAAGTTGTTTAAAAACATTCGATAGTTGCAAACCACGGTTTGCATTTACAAACTCGAGTATTGGACAGCCAACACTGCAGTTTTCTTGGTGAAACTCGAGTAAAGGCCATCCGTAAAGCAACCAAGTTTCCGGCCAAAGTCGATCTCTTTGTTGCATTTGCAAACTCGAGTATTGGACAGCCAATCTTGCAGTTTGCTTGGTGAAACTCGAGTAAAGGCCATCCGAAAAGCAACCAAGTTTCCAGCCAAAGTCGATCTCGCGGTTTGCATAGGCAAACTCGAGTATTGAATAGTCAATACTGCAGTTTGCATGGGCAAACTCGAGTATCAAACTTGTTGTGAACTAAAGGATTTTTCAAACTTAGTCAATACTGCAGTTTGCATAGTCAAACTCGAGTATTGAGCTTCCAGAGAGCTAAAGTTTTTTCAAGTTAAATCAATACCGCAGTTTGCATAGCCAAACTCGAGTATTGATTAGTCAATACTTGCGGTTTGCATAGCCAAACTCGAGTATTGAACTTCCGAGAGCAAAAGATTTTTCAAGTTAAGTCAATACCGCAGGTTTGCATAGCCAAACTCGAGTATTGAACTTCCGAAGAGCTAAAGACTTTTCAAGATAAATCAATACCGCAGTTTGCATAGCCAAACTCGAGTATTGAATAGTCAATACTGCAGTTTGCGTTGCCAAACTCGAGTATAGTCTTTGTCTTTCAAAAACAAGACACGATGGTTTGCCTCTGAAAAGTGCAAACTCGAGTATCCAATTGGATACTGCAGTTTGGACACTTGTGAACAGTGCCATACTCGAGTTTACATGAACATCTTTTGCAGTTTACAACGCTGAAAAACTGATTTTGAATTATACGAATTCACAAATCATTGTTGTTTGATCTCATTGCTTCCATAATTCATTCTAACACATTCCTAGCTATGTTTAACAAGTTTGTTGAGTGAATTTCAGTTAGCACGAGATGAAGATTATTGAAGGTCAAAGCCATAAAGCAAAAAGTGTTCGGTGCATTTAATGCACTTCGCAAATCAACCTTCTTTGGATAATCCATCGAGCACGCATTCTCAATGGTCAAGAATGCTTTCTTCATCAAGTAAACTCTTCTCCAACGGGCAAATCCTCGAGTTCCACATCGATCATATTAGCACTGGATTAGTTGGAGTTTAGAGAGAAGATGACCGGACTTAATGCTAATCACCTACAACGGTTGGATTCATCTTTCAACGGTCATTTAATGTTCTCTACCTATAAATAGAGTGCATTAACTTCTTTTCAAGCTGATACACCTACGAGAGCGAAAATTTACTAAGTGTCATTTATTGTGTTCGGCTTTTCACTTGTATTGTATCAATCGATACTTGTACTTCGGTTTCATCTTATCTCGCTTCCGTGAGAGAGTTCTATCTCGTAAATCATTTATTGATTGAGATAACCACAAGTCAGGGGACTTGGTGGTTGGGTGTATTGATTACAACTTGTAAGGGGGAGTGAGTTCTAGTGAGAGAACTACTCTGAATACAGAGTTTGTAATCAGTTTGTGAGTATAGTGGATTGAAAATCCCAAGTGTGGCTTGGGGACTGGATGTAGGTCAAGGATAAGACCGAACCAGGATAATTTCTCTTGTGCAAGCTTTCCTTCCTTTTCTCCTCTGCTATCATCTGTTTTTACTTGGTCAAAACAGAGCACTTTCAGAAAAGTTTTTAAAATACCCAATTCACCCCCTCTTGGGTATATAGCTCCATTTACGAGAATTTGATTTGATATTTTTTTTATATAAATTAAAGGTCAAATATAATATATATGAAGTATTTTTCTCTTAAAAAACTCAAAATGAATACTTTTGAATTTTCCATTGTCACAATGAAAAGAGTACTTCTCACAAATTTAAATGATCATGGCCATTCATCAAAGTCTTCATAAAATTAAATTAAAAAAATAAGGAAAAAATATCATTCAGATTTAAGAGATTTCATATACATCTCCTCCGACTCCTAATCAAGGACCTAAAAAGGAGTTGGTTTTTGTTGGACTTTGGATCCAAGTCCACTCTTGATGGGCTAGACTATTTGATTAGGAAATAAGTAGCCTAGTCAAATAAGAAACAGATCAACATTAATTATGGATTTGTTATTTGATAAAGAAATTATTGTATATTAGAAAGTAATCAAGAATTAATTCCCCGATAATTATTTAGAGGAGAAACATAAGTGCACATAACTTCCTAATTAGTGGTCTCTCTAAACCTCTATAAATAGGATGTACCTCCCTCAGTTAACCTCATCCTTACCATTGAGCTTTATGGCAATCTTTTCTCTTCTATCATTGTTAAGACTCGAATATCCTAAACCCTGCGTGCATTAACTTGTTCGAGTTATGGAGTATTGGAGCTTTGCCCTAGATTAGAACATGGATCCCCAATACGCGAGTCTGTTCTCTCCTAATTTTCCTTCAGTTTTAGTCCTAAATGTAAGACCTATATCATAAATTTGTCATTTTTTTTCCTAAACCACACATATTGATACTCCTCGACAATACATAAAAATACAACAATAATCTAACAATGTAACGATATTAATATTTCTAAATATTTTGTAGTTTGTAACTATCCCTCGATATCTCTATATTTTTTGAGCATATTTTATTTTGTATCTTTATTTTAATTGTTACGGTATTCATGATAGGAGGAGGACATGCCATATGGCAGAAGGAGGGACTCCCAACATCTCTCTTTTTATATAATCAACAGATAAAATGTCAATCTCATTGTATTTATTTTTTAATGACTAGAAAAACATAAGCTTTCATTTGCAATTAATTTTTGCTATGAATAATAGCTTATCCTAAAATATTAATCACATAAAACATCGTTATGTAGACTTTTAATTTTATCTTTGAATAAGTTTTTATCATCATTAATTAACTTAACTACCTTATTTAATCTAATAAAATTGGTTAAATAGTTCAATGTTAAGTACCAGACGAGTATTATAGAGAAAATAATTAAATAGTGGGCTATATGGGATTTTAATATTGAGGATAAATTTTTCTTAAAATAACTGAAAATTTAGGGGAAATGTTTATAGAAATTTCAGATAATAGAAAAAATTACACTGAAGGGTGACTGGTAATTATTGATTTATTGTTGTTATATGGGATTTATATGAGAGAAAAAATGCTTATATTGGATTTATGGTAGGACTGGAATGTTAGCATCAGCCCTAATTGTGCTGTAAATATTAGATGGATGGAACACAAATGATTATGTCGATATATAAAATATTGAGTAAAATATTCCAATGACTATTCGATTTTGTCTTAATTATATGAACCTCCCCTCTATTTTAAAAACTCATATAAAACTCTTATAGAATTATAATACATATTACATAAACCTCCCTTATATTTTGAAGATTCATTTTTCTTCCATCCTACCGTTAGTGGATGGTTAAGTTTGACTCCCAAATTTTTTTTTTGACCAAAATACCCCTATTTAACCATTTATATTTACCAAGAAAAAAACATACAATCAAAAAAGAAATCTAATACATAATTTCAAAATTATTAATATTTTTAAAGTTTATTAATTTTGATTATATTATGAAATTTATAATTTTTATTTTTATCATATTTCTTGAAATTTATTTATTTTTTTTTTTTAAATGGATAAAAACATATTTCAAACATATATTTTTGTTATAATATAGCATAAATAATTTTTTTGTAATTTTTAAATACATCAACACATATTTTTGTTATTATAAGCATAAATAATTTAAATTTATCATTTATAAACACATTTTTTTGTTACAAACATTTATAAACGTTAACCAAATAATTATTCGTAAAAAATAAAATTAACGAAAATAAAAAAGAAAGCTCTTGATCATACAAAATAATTTAAGAGAAACTTTAAACATGTTTATATGCCAAACTGTATTTATGGGCATTTAAATGGAAAAACAACTAAATTTGTACCTTTTTACTGTTACAATTGGCGGCGTTTTGTTTTTCCCAAATTTGCAAATGTTCAAATTAAATAAACTATGGATTTGATAGGCTAAAGGAAAAGTAGTAAATAAAATTTAATTAAAAAATATGTTTTTAAAATATTTTTGAAATATTCTTAATGGTGTTAACAGTTAAAGACCTAAATGTATATTTTTAAAATAAAGAGAAGGTACGTGCGGTTAAGGTAAAACAAAAGGATGGTGAGAGTGTTTTATTCTAAAAGATTTTAAAGGAAATAAACATTTTTATTAGATTTAAATTTCAAAGTGACAACTGCGAGGGGAACGGATATGAAAAACACATATGAATTGAGTGGGAAAATAGAAATAAGGAAATGGAATTTTTATCATTTTACGGTGATATGGAAGTTGATCCCTTATGTTCTAGTGCTTCAATATAATTATAATTTTTATGATGCTTAAATTTAAATTGTGAGCCGGTCAATGAAAAAAGTATTGACTTAGATATAGGTTCTTCAATATAATTTTCTCATCATAATATATTAAAGTTAAACATAAAATAAAATATAAATGAATTATTATATACAATATAAAAATATCTAAACGACTATTACTTTTAAATAATTTGTTGAAAATTAATTAAAAGTAACAGAACATAGAATTCATAATGGAGATGCTTCAATGAACGAATATAACGTCTGTTGATGCATAACATAATAAATATATTATTAGATATGCGGCTTTATTAAAAATAGAGTCATGTTTGCCTCTAACACATGCTATTTTCCTATTATTGTCGGCTACAATTATGTCTACACGGAGGAAAAGAAAGACTATAGAAATCAATATAAAAATTTAAATCAAAATATAAGGGGAAAAAATATAAAATATAAATAAATATAGAAAATATGGGTTTACGCTTTTTCATTTTTTCATTTTCTCATTTTCTTCTTAAAATCTCATTAGTTTAAAAAAAATTCTGTGGTTCAAATTGTGATATTTTATAAAACTATTATTATTAACATAAATAAATAAACTCAAACAGTTAAAATCTAATCTAAATAATCAGTAATATAGATAAAAGGAAAAAAATATTTGAAAAAATATTGTAATAATGATTTTATATAATATTAAATTTAGATCATCTATTTTTTAATGTATACGTGAAGATAAGACGAAGATGAGATACTATGACAAAAAGGAGAAAGAAGAAAATGAGAGGATTTGTTTTGTTTTGTTTTTTTTTATTATTCTGGAAAACATGAATAAATGAGTGTAAGAGAAAACTTACCCAACCAGACAAGTTGGAAATTTAAAACAAAGCAGTTCTTCAATTCTGCACTTTCGTTGTATTTTCATAGAAGATGGGGAAAACCTGTCGATGCAATGTATTTCAAGATTCAAGAATCTTTTGAAGCTCATCCAAACACCACGTAGAATTTGTATAATTTTCAGAGGATAATAAGAACTTCACAGAGAGAATCCTCAATAGCTTGAACGAGACTTGTTTTATGTCTCCCCCTCTCTCAAGATCTTCATCTTCCCCAGACGTTTTGATGCCACTTCTTTTGAAAGCTTCATCTAAGTGATCCACAAACTTCAAGCGAATGTCTTTCCCTGCAAAACTCAAGAACACATCTTTCCATTCTAAAGTTGAATTAAGAGTATCAGAGCAGGAACAAGATTCTCCTCCAGCACTATATGACATTGCATGAGTTTTATCTATTCGTTTTGTCAAAGAAAAACAAGAAAAGGAATCAAAGGTATGAAATTTAAACCAGTGGGTAAACTAATGGAAAATTTTTGCGCAGGATCTATAAAATTCGTTATACAGTGATCAATACTGGTAGGAGAACTGGTGAGGCGATCTTGCTTTCTTCTTCACACTCACTGCTATGATGTGAAGACATCAACTACAATAAACGAGAGATGTGGATGAAAGAACCAAAACCTATTCTCTTTATTGAACCTTCTTTTCCATTTTCATTGCTTAATGCTAAAGTGAGAATTGAAGCAATGGCCTACTTTAGTTTCATCCTGTTCTCGATAATCAATATCCAAAAAGAACAAAAAAGAGGTCACTTTCAATATATTTATATATATTGTGACCAGCCACTTTCGCTATTATTACTGCTAAATAATTGAGGTTTTATTACATTATATTATCACTTCCTTAATTAAGAGGATTGATTAATGGGTGTGTTTGGACGGAGAAGCTAAATTGATATTATTATTAATGATGGCATGATTCACTAGAGGAGTAGCTAAAGACTAAAATGAAGAGGGAAAAGCAAAAGCATTGTATGTGTGTGTGTGTACACATATGTGTATATACACACAAAAAAACACAACACATGTGTATACACATATATGTATATATAAATGTGTATATGTACATATATACATGTATATACACATGTACATATACATATATACATAGACACACACACATATATATAATGGGATGAGTGGGTGGTTTGGCAGGATTTCAACCTTTCATCTTAGTATTCATTTCTCCATTTTGCTTGTTCTTATTCAAAGTTGTCACTTTCCTCCAATCTATTACAGATTCATTCATCCTTTGTTATTATCAAAGAAATTAGTAGTACTCGACATATGTCATGCCTCCTCCTTTCTCAAAGTGAAAAAGTGAGTGTCTTAGTTACAAAAATAGTGACTTTGAATAAACTCCACAACGCACTACTACAAAAAAGGTCTATAACGTCCATTTATTTCGCCTTTTAACGTCTAAAACATGGGGACGTCTATCTGGGAGGCGCAAAACGTGGAGACTTACGGAGTCTAAATATTTCTTAGACTCCAAAAGTGGAGACTTACGAGTCTAAATATTTCTTAGACTCCATAAGTATTTTTTTAAAAAAAACAAAAAAACAAAATAGATGGGGACGGTGACGGCGTTAAACACAAATCGAGAGGTTTGAGATCTGAAAATACATCCAACAAAAAAAAAAAATCCGAATGCAATAAACATATCTAGGAAGTTTAAGATTTGGAAAAAAAAAATCCAAAATGCAATAAAACGAGATCCGAGAAATTTCGATCTCAAAAAAATCCACAACACAATAAACAAACTCTAAGAAATTTCAGATCCGGAAAAAATCCAACACAATAAACAAAACATCACCGGACCTATCATCTATAGCACATTGAAAGCTTTAGGAACACAGATCTGAGTTCATGTTTTTGAAAAATAACAAGAGCAACTCGAAATTAAAAAAAAATCTATAGATCCGTGTTTTTGCTCACCTTCGCCATCGCCCTCTTTCATTAGCTCAGATCTGATTTTGATTTCAGTAAAAGAAGATAGAGAGGCTTGCATTGCTGGAAAAAGATGAGGAGGAAGACGCACGATGGTTGACGGAAAAAGACGAGGAGGAAGACAAGCACGAACCACGTGAAGGGAGGACGGCGAAGGAGGGGCGATGACGGAGGAGGGCTGACGATGAAGGTCTCGGCAAAGATCTCAAATGAAGGTGCGAGTAGAGAAGGAAGACAAATTGAAATGAAATGAAATGAAACGAAGTGGGGGAAGAAGAAGAAAAAGTCGTGTTGTGTGTCCGGGGACTTTTGAAGTCTAAGTTTAAAACTTAGAGTCCAAAAGCATGATTTTTGGAGTCTAAGTTTAAAACTTAGACTCCAAAAAGTGTCTCTCGCGGCCCCACACATAACCCCCGCGCACCACGTGACCCCCGCTCCACGACGTGACCTTCTTTTCGTCGTACGACATCATTTTTGGAGTCTAAGTTTAAAACTTAGACTCCAAAGCGTGGCTTTTGGAGTCTAAGTTCTAAACTTAGACTCCAAAGGTGCCTCGCGGGCCCCACACATAACCCCCGCCGCACCACGTGACCCCCGCTCCACGACGTGACCTTCTTTTCGCGTCGTACGATATGATTTTTGGAGTCTAAGTTTAAAACTTAGACTCCAATGGTGTCTCTTTCTCTCGAGACTTTTGGCATCTAAGTTTTAAACTTAGACTCCAAAAGTGAACTTTTAATTACAAGAATACCACCGCCTTTATTTTTACTACCTTTTTTTTAAAGGACGTCTTTTTTGGGACGTGAAAACCGTTTTTTGTAGTAGTGACGTTATTCAACATAATAGTTTAGACAACATAATAGTTTAGAAGAAACAATATACTCCCTCCTATCTTAATTATAAGACAACATTTTAAAGTTGGTTTTAGTTCTAATTATAGGACAACATTCTAATTTTTGTCATTTTTTTTTCCTATAATACACATTTTGATATTTTCTCAATAATAATTTAATAATGCACCTATATATTCTATAAAGTAAATAATGCTTGCAGCTCATTAATGCCACATACACATTAATTCTACCTTTTTTAATAAAATACTTTTAAACAATTTTTGTCATATTTTTTCCATATCACTCCTATTAATACTTGATTTAACTAATAGTTCTCCTTCATTTGGTGTTTGCTTTCCCCTCCTTGCCTACCTTTATTTGATTAGAGTTTGTGACTTTGTGGTCAATGCCTTCTTTCTATTTTTGCAGGATAGTTTGTATAGGGGATTTGGTTGAAATTAGGGTTTATTTGTGAAGAGCTTGAATAATAAAAGAAAAGGCCAGCGAAGGATAGTGATGGAATATTGATATTACAAAATGGGAAATCATGTTGGCACATAATAGAGATAGGAAAAGGGGATGATTTAATAGTGGGCACGTGGAGTATGAAGTGTTGAATATTGCAGAGGAAAGTTAAATATATAAGGGTATTTTAGAAAAATAAGTAAAATTAACTAATTTAACGCATTCTTAATCCCTCCAAAATCGATTAATTATATCTTATAATTAGGACCGGAGGGAGTATAAATATACGGATAAAAGTAAGGGAAAATAATAGAAAAATATTATTTGGACTTTAAAATCCTATTGACAATAACAATAATGAAATTAACAACAATAGAGAAAGTACAGTAATTGACAACTCTTTTTTTAAAAAAAATTCACCTATTTAAGATTTTAAAATTCAAAGGGTATTTTCTTAAAATTTTCTCTAAAAGTAAAGAGTTAGGAAGTGTCATGATAATAAGGGCAAGGAGTAGAATAAGTTCTAACAAATGTATCTCGAGAAGTCTTGCCCTAACAAATATGTTCAATTGTGCGGATTAAAATAAGTTGTGGAATGGTTTCAACGCTTAATCCATCTTTTAAAGATTTATAGGAGTATAAACTAACAGGCATGAGGTAATAAAAGTGATTAAACTTATAACCTAATATTAAGCGTACAAAGTCATGAAATAAAAAAAGAAAAAAGAAAAATTAGTCAATAGTCTCACACCTTATTTAACAAAATACCATTGATCACACTTTCTCTACAAACCTTGCAACAACCAGTGTTAAAAGCTTGCCGTAGATATGTTTGTTTATTTTTTTTACTGGTGAATTGTGACTTTGAAGTTACAGACAAGTTGATGAAGCTGATAAATAACTACAATGTTATTTTACTTAAAGCCCAAAGTAATGGCCAAATAGTCCTCAAGGAAGTTTGACCTGAGAAGTGTAATACCCGGATAATTATATTTTAGCAAATAATACCTATTTGAAAATAGGTGAATATGTGGTTTTAAAACCTTGTAGGATACTTATTCTATTGTCTAGGGAAATTTCTAATGAAATTAGAGGGATTAAAGTGTCAAAATCCCTAAATGCAATTATGGGCCATGAAATGCCCCGAAAATATTATGATAAATCCCAAGAGGCAATAAAATATTTATTGAAAATTAGAAAGTATGTTGTCTCTAATTTTAGGAATTTTTGGGATTATTTCCCTTAAAAAAATAATGAGGCAAAATTAAATATAATTTTGGGGAGCATAAGTTGCCACATGATTTTTAATATGATATGTGGGACATAAAATACCAATGTCAATAAAATAATTGTGAGAAAATGATTAATCCTAATTAAGAAAATTATCAACAATTAGAAAGTGATTAGTTAAGTAATTAATAACTAATTGTTTAAGCCGAACAAGAGAATATTTAAGGTAGATTATGGAAAATCCTTTAATTAAGTGTTTATAGCTAATATTAGCATAAAGTGTGCTTGCTAATCAATTAGAAAAGATTAAGAAAAATTGGTGAGATTAAGAACAATGAAAACCCTAAATCCCAAAAGATTGCTAATCATGGGATTAAGGCTCTAATTAAGCTTCTAGCTAATTTAGATAAATTAAAAATAATAATAATAATAATAATAATAATAATAATAAAGGGAAGAGAAAACCAAAATTTGAGTGTGAAAAGGGTTGTGGGTTTTTCAAAAATAATATCATGTTATTTTGTTAATTAAATAATAATATAATTAAGATATTTGTGGAAGAACCAAATTGGATAAATGAGAACCGATAGGAATTAAATCCTATGTAGAAAACCATGAACGAAGTTTCTTAGGTCGACATATTACAAACAAGTGAATTTTTGTCCGGAAGTTGGTGTTAGCGGAAGTCATTTCCGTAATCCGGCGGGCGAATAAGGGATCGATGAAAAGATATTTTGTAAACAAAGGGCGATAAGAAAAGTGAGAACCAACGGAAAATAAATCATAACTTGAAATCCTTGAACTAAGTAGAAAACAACTGGACATATTATGAATCGGTGGATTTTTGTCCCGAAATTAGCATTACTCAAGTAATTTCTAGAACGACAAATGTCGTCTGCCTAAAATGTTCAACGTACAACGGAATACCCTTAATGGGATCAAAAATTTAGTTAACTCGAGATATTTCCAAAGAGGAAGAATAGAATTTCAAAGGCCGTGTTCCCGATTTTTGAGATTTTCTAAGATTATGCGATTAGAACACCGATCGTGGGATTTTATCGGGTAAATGCATAAAGTAAGGGAGTGACATCATCTTGATGACATCATGGTCTTGAAGAATGAGGTAAGGAGGTGGATTGGATGGTGGAGATGAAGCCATGTGTAAAGTCAAGATCCGACGGCCGAAATCCGATCCAAAAAGTATGAATAGTGTCATACTTTTTGCCTATAAATAGGCCTTCCCTTTCACTTCATTCTTCACAATTCCTAGAGCCACTTAGAGAGAGGTTTTAGAGAGAAGAAGGAGTCTCGGAGAAAATAGCAAGTTTCGGGTAAGTTCTTCGGTCCCTAGTCTTAAGCTTTGGTAGTTCCTTCTGGTAGTTATAGTAAAAATGCTAGATTAATCTTTAATCTTCCAAGTTAGTTTAGATATCATGTTTTAGGATAAATATGATATTTATTTCAAAAATATATTGGAGATGGAGATATGTCAAAATTTTGCAAGATTAGAGTTAAAGTAACGAAGTTCTGGCGAAATTCCGTGAATTAGGAGAGTTAGGGGTAAAATGGTAATTTGTACCTAAAATGCCTATTATGATGTTGGGCTGATATTATCCTTATAGGATATCTATAATCACGTACCGTTGTTGTACCGTCAAAAAGTAAAAGTTTTACATCAACGAAGGTACGTTTCGCGTCTTTGTAACACTAACTATGATGTTTATTGTATGCGTACATGTGCTATGTGTATGGTATGTTTATGTGAGGTAGTTGATAGCTCTGTGGTATGTTCAATGTACTATTATTATGCTTGCTTGGGTGTTGGGATACGTTTGCTAGGTAATGCTTGGTGTGAAATGTTTGGTGCGAAATGCTAGGTACGAAACGTATGCTAAGTGTGACATATCTGCCAGGGGGCGTGTGTGCTGTTGGGATAAGCTTGTTTGTATGCTCATATACTGTCTATGTTCTATATATAAACATGAGGTTAACTATTACCTGAGGTTTAATGGGCATTGAATCTCAGCTCTTAACATAGCGTCAGGGTCAGGAGGACCGAGGATCGAGGAGAAAGGCAAGCGGCACGCATAGGGACTCACCAAGACTTTCTTCTTTTGTTATTTACTTTTGAAAACACTCGGTATAATGTACCGCTACCGTAATCAGCCGGACTTACGGCATTTTGAATATAAATATCGGAGTTACTCAATCGCTCCGATGTTCTACTCTGATGAAAAAATATATATATACTGCTTTTGAAAATGAGATGTTACAAGAAGGACAAGCATGTTGGGGTTAGGTGAATTGGTTGAAATGATTGGGATTGCACCACTCTTGTATATCTTATTTACATATCACTCTCCACCCATATCCCCATATGTCCACATGGTAGTGAGAAGAAAATAGGATGTGAAGGGAATTGTTATCACCTCTTAGGTGTTGCCAACAGGTTTTCTGATTAAATTCCAACACTATTACGCACAGGCTACCAACTACACCTGAACTCCAAAAACCACGCGACCGCCCTGCCCATCTATATTTATCATCTTCTGGAGCTTTACTGCTCCAACTAATCCAACCCATAGGCCCTTTTATAAGCAAACATACAACAATTCCCGACCATTTACTAGCACGAAAATTTGGAGGTACGTCCACTTCTATCCAACAATTAGACATTCTAGACCTTTCATCATAATATTCTACGTTTGGATCAAACCATGATGGTATTTTGCCTCCTGATGGCATGATTGCAATGAAATAACTAAGGCGATAACATTTTGGCTGCATACATACCAAACTATTGTCAACATTAATTACCCAATGAAGGGAGCATATACATCTAAGAAAAAGAAAAACACAAAATTGAGACACATACCTCAATGTCCTCAAACAAATCATCATCTTTCTCATAAGGGACTGGCATAAGTTCTTCTTCTTCGTTAGAGATTACATATTTAGTTTGCCCACGACACTGAAATAAAAAATTAGTCATGTAATGCATATGTAGTAAAAAAAACAGTACACATAAATCATTAGATAGAATGTAAGAAGACCAACATACCTCATGGTCAAGTGAAGTCACCAAAATGAACATTTGTTCATCTAATGAATGTTTCATTGAAGAACAACCGTCTGCTTCTAATCGAATTAGCAATGGTGGAAGCCTTGGAAATGATACAAGCCATTTGCAATCCTCCAATGAAAGAAAGACAAGTCCAACAAGACCAGAAAAGCAATCGGTGGGGAGATTTATTAAACCAGTTGCACATAGACATAAATATCTAAGACCAGTCAAGGATCCAAGTGATTCAGGAAGTCTAGTTATAGCAGTGTGACTCGCATCAAGATATGATAATTTTTTCAAACCTTCCCCAAACTCTGGGAGCTTTTTAACATTTTTACACCCACCAAGATCTAACTTTCTCAAAGAATTTGTTTCCAATTTACTTGGTAGGCTGTTAAGATTTTCACAACCATGCAAATCCACCTCAACAAGCTTTTTCAACACTCCAAGAGATTCATGAACCTTGACAAGGGACGCGCATCTAGAAAGACATAAATGTCCAAGAGATTGAACATTTGAGAAGTCTCGGAGTTTCGAAATTGGGAGATCCGCTCGGGTTGATAAACTTCAAGTGATTCATGGACTAGTCAAATAAAAGATTGTAGAATGATCAGTCTCACTAAACAAAGAATCAATTAAACATGGATACGTAGATATACATTTAAGATAAATAAGCATCAACCTCACCTTTATGCCATTCCAAAGTTGCTTTATGTTGCTATGTTGCATTTCAATATGAACAAGTTCATCCAATGGAAGTGGAAGAGCTTCCAAAGGAAATGATGGCCATCGGACAAATTTCAATGCACAAGAAAGTTTCTTCAATCCCATTGGTATGTTGGCTGGATAATTTAAGAGGAGTAATCTCAGTCTACTCATCTTTGAAAAGGCTTCAGGATGTACTTCTATTTTGTCTGCAGTCGAATATTCTTTCATAACAATAGCTTCTATTTTTCCAACTGATTCCTAATAATAATGTCATTTTCCATAGAAATAACATAAGAATGATAAGTAAAGAATATCAAATACATTAAAGGTATGTCAACAAAATGAGATACTTAGAATATAACGCACTCACCTTGTTATTTTCCAATACTTCTTTAATTTCGTCAAACTTCCACAATCTGCTATTGGGGGATTTTTGTTGAATTATATACCAACCCAGGTCTTCATATAAATCATGCATATATAATGTGCCAAATTCAGTTTCAACTAGTAAAGTTTTTTCAATCAAGACCTTTATTCCAAGTATAGGATTAAGATCACAAGCTTTCAAAATTTGAGTCACTTCTCCTTTCATCCAATGCTTAAAAAAACAAACAATATCTAAAAATATTGTCTCGTTCTTTCTCATCTAATCCATCATAACTTAGTTTAAGTACTTGAAGAATATTTTTGTAAGGATTAATTTGCTTTAATTTATCTAAAGCATCTCTCCAAACATCTTCTTCCCTTCTCCCACAAAGATAAGAACCCAAAGCTTGAAGAGCCAGTGGTAGGCCTCCCACACATTTAACCACAGATTTGGAATACTCCAAATACTTCTCTTCAGGATGATTTTTGTTGAATGCTTTTTTTGAAAAGATTTGAAGAGATTCATCATCATTCGTGGTTTTCATCTTATATATTCTTTCCACTCCAAATGAGGTGAGCGGTGACTATCTCTTGTTGTGATAATTATTCTGCTTCCTTTCCCAAACCAATCTGGACTTTCAGCTAAATCCTTTAATTGGCTCATATCATCTATGTCGTCAAGGACAAGGAGGACCTTTTTCTGGCGAAGGCGACTTCTTACCGTCTGCATTCCTTCATAACAATCATTTATTTCCAAGTCTTTTATTTTGAGACGAGAAAGAAGACTTCTTTGCAAAGAGATTAAATCTTTAGGCAAAGTATCTTTAACTTTATCAAGAAAACATGAAATTTCAAACTTGCCTGATAGTTTTTGAAAAACAACTCTAGCCAAAGTTGTTTTACCCACACCGCCCATACCCCATATCCCTACAAAACGTTTGTCATCCAACCCAATCTCCAAGAATGGAATCACATCAGCCACTTTTGAGTCAATTCCAACCAAATTGTCATCCAAAGATGGTAATTTAGTACTTAAAAAACTCCATACATCTCCAACTATATTTTTTATAAAATCTGCTTCGTTCCTACCAAAAAAATAATTGTTAGCAAATATATATATATATATATATATATATGATAAAATAAAATGAAAATGAAAAATGTGATTTTCATGAAAATGGTACTATTGTTTAGTAAAGCTACACTATTTTTTTTATATAACTTGGAATTGACGTTAAATTTTCATAAGAATATAAAGTCAAGAATAGGACTGGAAATAAGTGGCATGTGAATTGTTGAGCAAGTCAGAGCAGAATTGATCCATCGGCCCATTAAAATTAAAAACGTGATCATTCTACCAAAAAAAAAAAAAATCAAATTTTCGTCTTATTGATGGATACAAATTCATCAACATATTAAATATTAATATGTACTATCATTCAGATAACTCATTCATCAATCAAAATTTGATTTTGCTCTTGACAAAACAAAACGAATACCTTTCAGTTTTCCACGGTCACATTAATATGTTTCTCACAAATTAAATGATCTTATGCATAAAGAAACTTTTAATTTCAATTATCACAAAATCTCCATAAAGTAAAAAATTCAGAAAGATCCCCTATAAAGCTATTTAAAATAAAATAAAATAAAATAATCCACATCAAATTGATAAATTCAATAAATCATTTAGTCTTTAACCCAATTCAGGATTTCAAAATGTAGGTGATGATAAAACCTCTCCTCTATCCTCTTTAAAGAGTCCTATTACTCTATAACTTATTTTTTGATATGTATGTATCCATATGTATATAGAGTTTTATTACTCTATAACTTACACAATTGAATAAATATATATACACACATGTTAATATTTAATAAAGCAAGATATGATTCATCTATAATTTACTTACAATAACTATCGTATAAACCATGATAGTTTTTTTTTTTTTGTTCAACAAAATATATTAAATATACTCGTTTGCTGAATGTTTTTAAACAAGGAGTTCATTTTATTAACATGAACAGATTTTTTCAAAAAATGTCATTATAAAAATATTTTTTAAAAGATATATTAAGTATATGTTTTACTTGTACCATAATTGTTTCAAGTTTTTTTGGATAGTTCTACATTTCAATATATAAAAAATTTTATAAAATTTTAAGTGTATTTAATATCTTTTTATCCAAAATATCTTAAGTATATCAAATCTACACACCTCTAATTAGAAGCAAATAATTAATATTAATAATTATTTTAAGAGGTAGAGAAGAGGGAAATGGTACTAAAGTCATTTTACTAACATTTTAAAATCTCAAATTGGGTTGATGACTTATTTAAATATTTGTTAAATATACCAATTTAATTTAGAAATTTCCCATTTTAGATACCTTTAGATGAGATTTTCCCATAAAAATTGCAATACTTTTATGGTACTTGAAAATAAATTGAGGCAAGTCAAAGAGAAAATTATTGACTCAGCTCTCATGAATCTTGATAATATATGAAAAATATTAAATAAGCTATAAAGGTTAACAATAGACATTGCATATAATCTAAACATATCTAAACGAACTCAGGTAAAAAAAAAAATATCTAAACGAATACTACATATAAACTATAATTAATTTATTGAAAAGAAATTAAAATTAACATAACCAGCACATTCATAATGGATATGCTTCAATGAACGAATAGGTTTTGACGTTGAATGAATATATTATAAATAAACTATTAATGGTAGATTCTCATTTTTGTTCAAATTGATGTGAGATTTTCAGTTATTGCCTAAAAGGAAGACTATAAAAATGATTATGACCGATTTAAACCAAAATTATAGATTATGAAAAGAAATATAAAGTTGAATAGATATGGAAAATATAATTAAATGGTTGTAAAAAAATAAAAATAAAAACTTACTTGTCCCCCGTGACCCATCCAGACAAGTTGCCAATTTGTGACAAAGCAGTTCTCCAATTTTGCACTTTGGTTGTATCTTCTTTTAATATCTTTTTAAGTTTGGCCAAGGTCCAATCTTGCGCTTTGTTGGTTGTATCTTCTTTAAATTTCTCTTCAAGTTCAGCCAAGGCTTTCCCAAAACTTTCTCGTTGGTGTCTTACATCAGCTGGATTAACATTATAGAAGATAGGAAAAACCCTTCGACCCAATGTATTTTGAGATTCAAGAATTTGTTGAAGCTCATCCAAACACCATGTAGATTTTGCATAATTTTTAGAGATGACAAGAACTGCACAGAGAGAATCCTCAATTGCTTGAAAGAGATAATGTATGTCCTCCCCTTTCTCAAGGTCTACATCGTCCCTAAAACACTTGATGCCACTTCTAATGAAAGCTTCATATAAGTGACTTGTGAAATTCAAGCGAGTGTCTTTACCTGCAAAACTCAAGAAAACGTCATATTTCCATTCAGAACTTGAATTATGAGTATTAGAGGTAGAAGAAGAGTCTCCTCCGACATTAAATGCCGTTTCAGGGGTTCGATCCTTTCGTTTTCTCCCCTGTGTAATGGGCAAAGACAGGGAAAGTAATAAGAGGTATGAAATTAAAACAAGTAGACGAAACAATATTAATAAAAGGAAAAAAAAAATTGTGCAGATCTATAAAACTCGTTATACCATAACCAATACTGTTTTACTAAGGTTGTTCAAGCGATCTCACTTTCTTCTCCACACTCACGACTCACTGCTAAAAGATGAGTTACTAGGACTTTATACTGACTCTAGCTAGCTTTTGGTAATGGTGAAGACTGAAGATGTTCTCAAGAGCTATTATATAGCAGTTGTTTCCCCCGTGTGAAATTCACTATTTCTTTTTTAAGAAAAAAATTGGAACATGCGCTTCTTCCGGGAAAGTCGCTGATGTCTCTTTACTTTTCTCTTCAAAATCACTTTTTCCCTGTAATATTAGGAGTCCACATCACATGTTTAGAGTTAGGTGCTTATTATGTGTTTATACCTCTGATTAGAGGTATAAGCATATATTTTTTAATTTTTTTATATATTATATTTATTTAGATTTAACTTATATGCTACTTTCTCGAGATTTTTTTTGCACCCGATTCAAATTAATTATTTTTCATAATACCGGTGTTACGTATAAATGCGAACCGGAAATTAATCAATTTGAGATACTTATTTAAAAAAACATCTTAAAAAGCAACATAAAATTTAAATTTAAATAAATAAAATATATAAAAAAATTAATATATATATATATATATACTTATACCTCTAATTAAAGGTATAAGCACCTAACTCTAAGCATGTAATGTGGACTCGTAATATTAGCAGTTGATTCCACTTTATATTACTTCCTCCGGTCCTAGTTATAGGAAACATTTTGGAGTTGGTTTTTGTCCTAATTATAAGAGCAAGTTTTAATTTTTGTCAATTTTTTCTATAATACCCCTATTTATATTTTCTCAATAATAATTTAATAATACACTTATATATTTTATAAAGTAAATGATGTTTGCAACTCATTAATATTGTATGCACCTCAATTATACTTTTTTTTAATAAAATAATTTTGAGCAATTTTTGTTATGTTTTTCCTATATCACTCCTACTAATATTTCTTCCACAATAATTAATTTAATAACGCATTTATATTCTATCAAGTGAGATATGCTACTTTATTTTTTATTTTTAAATAAAATAATTTTAAGATTCCTTTAAAAAAGGAAAGGAAAACCTGTCAGTAGCTTTAGAGCATGTGTTACACGTCCAACTGAGGGTGGGATTCAATCCCCACATAAGTGAGGAGTGTACACGTATGAGAGTACTGAGTGCGTGGGCTATTGATTCAAACAAATACTTTAACGCTTAACCTCTCACCCCTTAGATACCCTGTTAAGCTGAGAGAAATCATGAGAGTAGTGAGTGCGTGGGCTACTGGTTCAACTAATTTTGTCTTTATGTAATTTTTAATTTTCAGTAGGGTATTTTTAGAAAATATTATAATTAACAAACTTAATTTCTTCCCTTAATCTCTCCAAATTCTGGTAAATAGTTCTTATAATTAGGACCAAGGAAGTATGTTTTTTTTTTTTTAATCAATATACAGGTATCCGAGGTTATGACATCGGTGACATTGAGGGCCCGTTTGCTACACGGATTTGGTAGGAATGGGAAGAAAAATTAGAAAGTTCCTCCATTTAGTACGCATTTTAGACAAATCTTTTTGGAAAGTCAAGTTTTTGGGCCCACCCTGGGCCCAGGGAAGGACCCAGAAATTTATAGAAGGGGGTACAATTGGTAGGGATTCGGGGTTCACGACCCCAAATTTTTTTTTAAGGAAAATTTTAAATGCGTTAAAAAATAAAAAAGAATATAAATAAGAAAAATATATCAAAAAAATATTTATGAAATTAAGTAAATACTAATGATGTAAAAAGAGAGTCAATTATTTTACAAACTTATCATTTAGAAAAGCAAAGCTAAGATCGTTAGAAATGCAAATACATAAATTACATTGAAGGGTAGGCACTCAATAAGTTCTACCCTTCTAAGTCACTTTCTCTCTTCAAATTTTCTCTGTACCAAACCGGTCTTAATAACATTATCTCATCAATTTCAAAACTTCTTTTTTTTTTCTTGAGAAAAACAAAATGTTCAAAAACATTTTCTTTAAAAGCCATAACAATTTACTTATCACTTGCAGTACATTTTTATGATGATTTCGTTTAAATATAATTTTTGTTTAAAATATTAAACTCATCACTAGAATCTTCTCTACACATTTTATTTTAGGGATGGCGGAAGAGGCCGGTGAGAGGGAACGCAGGCCGGCGTTATCCAGTTTCCCTAGCTATCTTTGGGATAGGTAGGAGAGCTCCTCCCATCCTGGATCGTCCGGATGGGATTTGGATAGTCCGCATTTAATTTTTTTTACTTTTGATTTTTCAAGAAATAATTATTTTAATAGATAGAGAATCTAAAATAAAGATAATTTTTTAACTAACATATTTTCAAAAAATAATTTTTTCATTTAACAATTGACAATTAAAAGCATCAAATTTGGACCGCTCAAATCCCATTTGAACGGTCCAGGATGGAGAGCTCTCCCTACCTATCCCAAAGATAGATAGGAAACTGGTTCCTCGCCTCGATCGTGCGTACATAGGGGAGAGAGGAAAGAAGACGGAGGAGATGTTATCGTGCTTGCTGGGACTGTTAAAGAAGGAATGAAAGATAAACATTTAAAAATAATAGGCATTAATGATAACATCACCCTACATGATGACAGACTATCTCGTCTCTTTTCCAAGTTTTTCAAAGTCATTTTATTTTGATTATATATATTTTTTCAAAAAAACTAATATATAATATCACATCATTTGAAAATCAGGTCCTCCGTAGGATTTCTCTGAATCTCTCCACATGGATGGTTTATTATTCGAAAACAATTAGGGAGACGTAAAAAATTATTTATTCACAAAATAGTTTATGAAGGTAGAGGGTAAAACAAAGACATAAATTAAAGAGATAAAAAAACAATTAATTTATGAAGCATTTCTTATACTGAATATCATACTGAGGTGATTATAAGCTTAAAAAAAAAAAAAAAAAAAAAAAAAAAACAAAGCAAGTAATGTCACTTTCTACTTTCTAGAAACATTTTATACTCTTATTCGTAGGCTATTAGATACGCAAAATTTATGAAAAAAATTACTGTAATAATATTTTTTCTAATAGTAATATAGTGCAAATGATGTCCAAAAAAATCACGATGGATATATGGATTAAGAGAGATAAGAAGAACTGTGCTAGCGTTTATTGCATTTAATTAAGTATATTTCATCAAAATGTGAGTACTTTATTTAGTTTTAATTACTTATGAAAGATTTTTATACATAAACTAGAGAACAACACGCACTTCCACATAATGTAATTCGCATGAGTGAATTTAAAACTGGTGAAACATCCCCAACTCAAGTCCATTTATTTCTAGGATGAGAAAAAATCCGGTGCTCCAAGAAACCCAGTCTAGTAAAAGAAACTTGGCCTGAAGCCAGACTAAACCACACCAACTTAGGTTAATCTTCTCAGGTTGGACTGAATTTACTTCTGACCAAGGTCTCAAACCTCTTGGTTTTGTTTTTATTTTTAATTTTTTTAATCCCCAACAGTCGCACTAGCACGTGACCCTGCTGATTCATCCCATCACTTTACAGTTGACACCAGACGCAGACTGAATATTAATGTGAAATAATCTCCATAAAATACCTCAATGCAACACTAAATTATATATAACTTTTATAAGTTACGTAAATTAATATGAAAAAAATAATAAATATGGAAGAAAATAAATTGAGATATTTTTGTCATTACATTTAGACTTATCTTGATGCATGAGGATCCATTCCCATTTCCCATAGCGGGGCAGACATGGAAAAAGGAGTGAAACACAAAACGAACCAATAGCATTCAAGCACAAGGATTATGGTTTTATAGTGGTTAAAGAACAAGGGCCATGATTTTGCAACTTTTTTTTGGGTTCCAATGGTAAACATCAAAGCTTGAGAATTAGATTCTGAAAAAACAAACGTACGACTACCAAAGAAGAAACAAGAAACAAACAAGCTAGAAAATTATAGAGTGTTTCAGAATTTGGGCCAAGCAAAAGAAGTGAAAAACTCGTTTACGATTTCTATATGTAACAAGCAGCGGAAGATTGTTGTTCTTTCTTTGAATAAAATGCAAGACATACATAAAACTCCTTCAATTTTTAATATAAGATATATCTATCTAATTTGATTAGATTAAAAAAGTTATTTAAGTTAGTCAATCTAATATGTATTTTCTAAAATACTCTAGTCATCTTCCTTAATTCATCTATTCCTTCTCTTCCTTGATTATTATTGAAATAGTATCAATAAAAGTAAATTAGGAAAAAATTAATAATTAGAAAAATTATTTCTTATATTTAGGATCAAGATCAATTCTCTAAATATTTCTTATATTAAAAATCGTACGTTAGAGATACATGTGTCCTTTATAGTTACAAAATCATTTTTCTATTTCATTTTCATGTCTTTTCACAAAAATTCTGGGGATATTAAAAGACTCAAGGGTTAGTTTGGATTGAGGGAAGGGAAGAGGAGGGGAGGGGAGAGAAAAAAATTTAATGAGAGGAAAATGATGTGGGCCCCACTACTCTAAAATTTGATCCCATTTTCTTCTCCCCTCATTTTTTTCCCCTCCCCTCCCCTCCCCTCAATCTAAACTAACCCTAATGGAAGATCCGACCTCATGAAATGTAGTTTTATGTGTCTAGAACCTTTAGAAAAAGATTCAGATCAATAAGATAAAAAATTGTCTTTCCATCACCACTTAAGGCCTGTTTGGATTGGTTTTTTTTTTTTATTTATAAAAAGTAATTTTTTAATGAAAAAATGTTTTTTTATTATTAATTTATGTGTTTAGATGATTTTTTTTAAAAAACAAAAGTCATAAAAAAAAAAAACCAAAATGCTGCTTTTTTAAAAGCTCCAATCAAGCTTAATTTTTTTTTTTTTTTTTTTTAAAAAAAACTCATCCAAACGGGCCCTTAAAACAAAACTGAAAATATTTTCTCTCATAAAGAGCAATTAAAAATTTTCTTTTCCCCCTCAAACCCCAAATACAATAACCCACACTTCGCTTATTTGGGTTTTCTATTATTTCTCTCCTTTTTTTTTCTTTTTCAAAAAATAAGAATCGATAAAATAGGAAATAAATCAACTTAAGGTTTTTTATGGTACGTGTGAAATATGTTGGAAGTCCCTTGTATATAGGACTAGAGGAGTGTACATATAATAGATTAAATATTTCGAAAATTTAATTAAATACATAAATTATTTAAATTTTCAAGAGTCTTGAAAATAATTATAAGAATATAAAATATTATGTAATCCTGGACTCACTCCCAATTACAACTATAATCGAACAACTACATTCAAGGTCCCACTACCTTGAGATTTTACAACATTCCTTCTAATCATTTTTTCTTCTTCTCTAGAAATGTAAGGACTTTTTTCTCAAAATTCCTTTTATAATCATCAACATTCATTCCATGATCAAATATCATCTAGTGGATAACATATATTAAACCTAAATAATATTTATACTTATCTAACTTAATTTAATTATTTTTCTCAAATATTAACAACTATCTTTAAATTGTTACTTAAATAATAAGATATTCAATATAATATTGTAACAATTGTAATACCGATTTTCAATTTATCCAAAATCCGGTATTTTGGAATATGTTACCATATTAAATTAATTAACATATGTGATATAGAGTCACATAAAATAATGATTATTTTAAGTTCAAATTAGCCATGAAAAGATTATAAAAATACTTAATAAAATTAAGTGCCAATTGGCAAAACTAATAGGCAAGTTAGCTTGGTTAATAAGCCTTAATTCTTAAATAATTAATTAGACCAATTGGAGCATTTGAATCATTGGATTTTTCCCACTTAAACGGGAGGCTGGTCGGAACACAAGAGGAAGAGAAGAGATGAAAATTTTGTGTTGAAAAGTCAATTATTTCAACGCACCAATTAGAGAATGGAACCATGAAATATTTGATTAATTAAAATAGCACATTAAATGCTAATTAAGGGGAGGGATGTCGGCAGCCAAGGGAGAGGTGGAGATTGAATGTCATAAAGTGAATATTGATCTAATGGATAAGAGAAAAGAAGTAAAATTGGATTGCTTGTTAATGATCATTTTAACCTTAGGATTTTTTGTCTATAAATAGCAATGCTCTCCTTCTCATTTCTTCACACCAAACTCAGATCAAAATGGTTGAGTTTAAGAGGAGAGTGAAATTCTTGGAACTAGAGAGAAGGAGCAAGGTTCTTTAAAGGTAAGTCTCTAGTTTTTTAGCATTGGTATTAATTTTTAGTAAAATGTTAGTTTAGTCTAGGAAATGATTAGGGAAATTCCCTTTATGTTTGGAAGTCTCCATTGCTTTTAAAATACAAAATGGAGTGGAAAGCATGTTAGGGAATAAGTTTTGAAACCAATGAATTAAGATTGTGAAAATTGTAGAATTTTCGGTTTTTAAGTCTTGTGCAGGCATCGAAATTGATGCTATTATTTTATGTAGAAAATGAAGTGATTAAATCATGAAATTTTACAGAAATAAATTATACATACAGGGCTCTTTAAATATATAAAATATGAAGCATTTTGAGTTCTACACAAGGAGTAACATATTTTTGAAGTTAAGCCATTTTTCTGGGATTAAAACTGAACAGCGTTGGAAAACTTAAAACCTGGGAATGATTTTTGATGTTATAACTTCTGGAAATATTTTTCCTTTCAAATAGACATGTCAAGGGTCATGAGGAATTTTGTAGCACCTCATTTCGATTTTTGTATAATTAATTATGATTTTTCAAAGTTAATGAAAAATCTGAGCAAAATGCTGGAAATTGCGTTTTTAAGAAAATATAAGGGTAAAATTGTAATAAAAAATCCACCAAGGGTAGAAAGGTAAAAGGAGGTGAAAATCACCCTTTAAGATATTATTCTAAGTAATATGATATTTATCACAATATCATATAATAATCCGACGATAACATTATAGAATATCTGGGAAGTCCGGAGTCGGATTTAGAAGGTCGGGTATTTTGGTAACTACACGGTGAATAGTATGTTCGCGTACTAGTAACTTTAATCGCCTATATCTTGTATGATTATATAGGATTGAATGATTCATGAAGTGATGGACAAAACTAAGTCTTGGGTCATACACCGTGACTAAGTTTATGGGCCTTAGTCACATGTTTACATATATTCAGCTTTGTGTGGGTTATAGTTTTGATAACGCCGCAAAAATGTTTTACCCTCGGGAGCGTCCAGCATTAAATGCTTTTTTTGGGTGAAAAATACACATGTGATTACAATTTAGGAGCAAAAGTCATACCACAATTAAAATCTAACTTAACGGTGTTAATTTGGGGGGGGGACCACACTATTTTTATAAAAATACCAAAATGCCCCTCTTATTATTATTATTTTTTTCAAAAAAAAGGAACCCCCTCAAGCTCTCATCTGACCAGCCCCCAGCGAAGAAGAAAGAGTATGTGAGAGGGGTGAGTGAGAAGAATATGGAGGGATCTTTGATGCTGAGAGCCAGCTCTCCGGGAAGGTATGGCCATCGGAAAAGCTGGTGAAGGTGATCAGAGATTCATTTCTTTCTTTCTTTCTTTTTTTGGGAAAAAGAAATGTGTACAATCCCCTCGTCTCTTGTTTCCGTGAATACATGTTGTGAGTGTGAATTTTTTATGGGATTAAGGCTGATCTGATGGTAATCATCATAGAAGAAAAATTAATTGTATATAGTTGTTCTGTGAGAATAAGAACCATTGCTGTATGGTCAACCAACTATGGCCTTATGAAAATCATAAAATCCAACCCTAAAACCTAATTAAAATTTATAGAGATATATATGATGACGAAATTTTGCCCCTGGCTTGGCTAGTTTGAGTCGAAATGCCTCTCAGCTCTCGATTTGGATCTAAATCCCCCCTCGAGGTCTCGATTTGTTTCTCGTAGATTACGGCGATGGTGATCTTTTTCTTCGGATAGGAGCAGCCAGGATGATCATCTGTCGCAGTGGTTTCAAGCTCTTAATACGTAGATTATAGGAGCATGCTGCACTAATGAGAGGCTCAAACCCTTGTTGAAGATGAACGTCTCTGGTAGCGTCGCTAGGGGCTGGTCAGATGAGAGCTTGAGGGGGGTTCCTTTTTTTATTAAGAGTATTTTGGAATTTTCATAAAAATAGTGCAAGTCCCACCCTAAAATTAACATCATTAAGTTAGATTTTAACGGTGGTGTGACTTTTGCTCATAAATTATAATCACATGTATATTTTTGCACCTAAAAAAATATTTGGTACTAGGCGCTCCTGAATGTAAAATACATGTATATTTTTATACCTTTATCCAAAATTATATATACAAAAGAGAGGTGTCATAATCTGACCGGTATATTGAACCTGGTACGTATTTTTAGATTTTAATTTCACAAATCATAATATTATGACATAATCTCTCCGACATAACAAAAAAAAGGGGTTTTTTAATAAAAAATTTACTAGGGACATACCGATTGCTGATGGTGACGATGATGGAGAGAGAAAAGAGGATTCCAATTTCAAAGTTGCTCCTCCAATCCTTAACTACTTCATAAATATTAGAAAATTAATTAAAAATAAAAATAAAAAAATGACAGAAAAATTTTAAATTCTCAAATTAAGTTTGTTACTAATAATTGATAAAGAAATGATGAAACTTGATAAGCGATTCACAGCTTATTTTTTCAAAAAATACATGATTTAAAATTTTACAATTTCAAAATTCAATTTCTGTAATTTTCCCAAAAACTATCGCCGCTTTTCGAAATTACCTCTAATTACAATCAACATATTTTAATTACCTTTATTTTTTTCTCTTTTTTTATGCCATCTCTCTCTACAAATTGATAAAGGCATTTGTAGAAAATAAAAAATTTAATGTTATTGACTATTAGGGTCTTATAAGAAATTTTCAAGATTTCTTATATTAAAGATAAAAGGGACTGGGGGAGTATTATATATTTCTGCTTTTTTCCAATGTAAAATTGACTATCTTAGAAAATAAAAACGCGGAACATAAATAAGAAGGGTTTCTTCTAGGAAAGTCGCTCTCAATAATTTTTATGCAATAATAAGAAAAGGAATTGCTACTTTCAATATTTTTCTGCCGACCAGCCCCCACTTTGGATATTTTTACTCATAATTAATTTTATGTTATATTACACTTAGTATAATTATATTATTACTGTTTAGAAGTCTAATTGGGAAAAAAATATGACCTTATTGTAATAAATCCACTTTCTAAATAATAAACAAGAGTATTACAATTTTACTCCTATTCAAGATAGAAGGAGAAGAAAGAGCTGAATAATACATATTCATAAAAGTGGGTAAAATTAAAAATTTAGTCTGTAATTATTGCGTTAATTTCTCTCTTTAGTATATAAGAATTAAGTTATTTAAATTTATAAATATGATTAAAGTGATACTTATTATGCTTTATGCCAAAATCATGGATGAAAGGGTATAATTATGCCTTTCAGCATTTGAAATTCATAATCATGCCGATAAGGAAGGCTAAGTTTAATGTGAGAGCAAATGTGTTATGAACTCCGTAATCTTGCAACGATTCAAGCAGAGGTGGAAGGTTTGGCAGCCACTTGACTTGAGCCTTTTACAATATTCCAAAAGGACAAAAGCCGTAGCGTCCTTCTCATGCGGTAGGCTAAACTCTTAATTAATTAATTAAGATGATTGATCAATGGGGGTGTGTTTTTAATTTGGAAGCTAAATTGATATATTATGTTACTAGTGGAGATGGTAAAGCATAATGGAGTTAAGATGAGTGGGTGGCTGTTGGCGGGATTTCTTGGAATGTAAAATGCTTTAATAATAATCCCTCTTTTGTTTTCATAGGATTCAAATTTTTTTAATTAATCCAACTTTTTTGTAATATCCATGTCAATATAATTACGAAAGTTGATGAAGCGATCATGTTTTCTTCTCTATCCTTACTGTTGTGATCTGAAGATGCCGGACTGCAATAAACGAGAGATGTTTATGAAGTAACCATAACCAACTCTCTTTATTATATTGATTTTTCCATGTGTCAAATATAATTTACTATTTTTAGGGAAAACCGCTCTCAATAACATTTGATCAAAAATAAGAAAACAAAAGGCCTTTTTTGATCAGCCACTTCAATATTATTACTCCAAAATATTTACAGTTTTATTTTGTTATCTATTATTACTTCCTCACCATGTTTGGCGCCAAACTCCTCAATGTGAACGCATAATTACGCCAACACTGAAGGATAAGGGTAGTGTGAAGGCGATTGTGTTATGATGACCTCCATAATCTTAATCTAAAAGTTAGGCAAAAGAGACAGAACATAAGTCAATGTATTTCGACACTCACTTTTCAACTACGAGACCACTAAAAACAAAATTGGAAAAGGAGTAAAAACATAAGTTAATGATGGCACTTATTATTCTAATTGTGTTATAAATATTGTTAATTTTTTAATTATTTTAAAGTAACTGTAGTTATTATGACTTCCTAGAGAGATAAATTACCAAGGCCGTTTTACAGTGATGCAATTCAAGTGTTTGTGTGCAAATACGATAACGACTTATGCATTACATCAGTAAATTTTTCGACCAATTTACACCGGTTAATCTGAAGATGATGAGTTATATATTATTGCCTTAGAGGCACGCCCATCAAGTTTATTATGTCGAGGACTAGCATCACAAGGAATGAAATATAGTGGTTCACTTAAAGTCTCGAGACTTTTACAACATGGGTGATGGTGATAATATCGCCTACGATAGTGAGCGATTCCAACACTCCAATTTCGAAAACTTCTTCCCTAGAGGTAATGACAATTTACTTATAGTTTGGTACGTTTTTATAAGTTACGCTTTATTATTACTTAATTTAAATTTAATTTTTGCACAAAATATTAAACTCATCACTAAGATTTTCTCCACACATTTTTATAGGGATGATGATGAAGATTGATTAAATAAATTATACTTTTGTTTTTGTAAACATTAATTTATATTTTTTTTTTAAAAAAGAAATCTTACTTTCTTTCAGGAAAACCGCTCTTGATCATTCTGTAGCAATGATATCTCCTTATTTTAATTTCCAACAATCACTTTTTCTATTTAATTTTGCAGTTCATTCCACTTTATATTATGTTTTTTTTATTAATATACTAGTATCTGGCGCTACTAAAAACTGACTAGTGCGGTTCGTAGGAATGTAGGCCCACAATAGTTTAAAATAATTTATTTAGCTTCCTTAAATTCTTCGAGAAAAAGTCAACTATATCTTATATTTAAAATTGAATGGAGCATTTTTTTTTTTATTTAAAAAAAGTGAAATGACTCTAAATACCACTTGAATCGTTCTCACTAAGCTTAAAATAAGTCATCATTTCAATTTACCTTTTTTAAAAAAAATATTTAAAAGTAATGGACGCACTTAAAAAATATTTTAAATACCACTTAAATCGTTCCCACTAAGCTTAAAATAACTTATCAGTTTAGTTTACCTTTTTTTAAAAAAAATATATTTAAAAGTAATGGACGTACTTGAAAAATATTTTAAATACCACTTAAATCGTTCCCACTAAGCTTAAAATAAGTTATCATTTCAGTTTACCATTTTTTTAAAAAATATATTTAAAAGTAATGGACGCACTTAAAATATATTTTAAATACCATTCAAAATAAAATACTTTAAAACCACTTTATTTGCTTTAAAAAAAATATTTAAATTCTGAATCCTCCTTAGCCCTTTCCTTTAGCAAACCACTGCAATACATGACATGCCTGTGTGTTTCTTTTCTCAATGGCTTTTTTTTTTCGATAGATAAATATTTTAGCGAGGGTAGATATCGGTAACCCATCGGGGTCAAGGCACGTTTCTAGGCTCAAAGAACACTTACAAAGGTACTTACTAGTGGTGGAGCCAGATATTTTATTGACGGGGACGAAAATAAAAAAATATTACATCATAAATAAAAATACTTGAAATACAAAGACAGATATAATATACAAAAGAATTGAAAGAAATCTATCACATAATAGCCCCACTTGCATTGGACTTGGGTGGCCCTAATCCATCAAGAATAGACTATGTATATTCAAACAAATTGCTCCCTCCAATCCATAATCTAAGACATATTTAGAGAGTTGATTTTTGTTTTAAATATAAGATATAGTTTTCATATTCTTTAACAATAATCAAGGAAGATAGTGAATAAAAAAATTAGAGAAGATGTTAACTAAAGCGTTTTAGAAAATATATGTCAAATCAACTTGCTCGACCAACTTCCTTAATCTATCTAAATTAGGTAAATATATCTTATATTTAGGATCAGATGAGTATTAACTAAATTTTTAAAATACAAATGATGAAATACAATATATAGAATCAAACAAGTCTAGTTTATTAAGCCTGAATATACATGTAGATATCTCCTTATACTTTATTAACATACGCTTATTTCAAACTCAAAAGTTAAGGACCAAACACAAGCGAAACTACTATATATTGAGATAAAAAGATAAAAAGTTATATATAATAAGTTTTTCTTGCATGTGAGTTTGTTTGTGTATAGTCCAAATATTAAAATAAATTGGAGACAAAGAAATATATATATCGCCACCCTCTAAATCCGCCTATGGTACTTATAGATCGCCTACCAATAAAGCCCCCACTTCAATCACCTCTCTTTTTAAAATGCCATTTTTTTAATCGCGCAGAGAGTTTCTAAACCAAGATTTGGACTTATAGATGCTTGTGACAATTTCACGAGGCAGAGAATAGCTGGGTATTGACGTTCAATACAAATATTTAGGCCCAAAAAGATCCAGCAGCTAATATTCTATATGGATGAGCATTTGTAATAACCCCTCGTCCTTGAGTTTAACTGGCGAAGGAGTCAGACTTTCTCACTTAAAGGGAGGGGGTTCAATCCTAGAGTTGGTCAAGGCGCTAGAGGAGGTATCTTAAAGGTCTACGAAGCAGTGGAAACGCTGGGAAGAGGTGGAGGTATGTGTATTCTCTAACCCTTTGTATACCCCCGCGGACCGGGCTCCAAGCTTGCCTTTGGACTAGGAGTGAACCCAACCCCTTTCCTAAAATTTTTGTATATAAAAAAAAGAAGATAAGCATTTGTTATATATTCTAGTTTCTATAGATTCTTCCCTTTAGTTTAATGTCAATTGCTCTTTAGTATTAAAAGAAAAAAGAAGAAGAAGAAGAAGATCCTTCACAATAGTATTGGTTCACAATCCATATAAATATCACCTATACTGTACACATTAAATATGGAGGAATAATATAATTTAGTACTGAATACAAATTGTCTCTTTTGACTATTTACTGGGCAATACCCCAACATTAATATATTGATGTTACTCCTGAATGGAGTTCAGATTTTTTCCATTCAGGTACTCTGGACTGGAAGCATCATTTTGAGATGTTTAAAATTCAACTGCTCCCCGTAAAAAGTTGTTGGTTCAAATTCTGAGGTCACAACATTTTTTATTAAGTATTTTTTTAAGTGTTGTTTGAGCTATAAACCTTTAACCTAAATGAGTCTCATAAAGACCCTATTTTTTTTTTTTTAAAAAATAACTATAGTAGATGTATGTCCAATACAATTTTTTATTTTAGTAAAATTATGTATAAATTTAATCAAGAAAAAAATAAAGAGAGCTCATCAGCGCTATAAAATTCACATTGAGTTAAGTAATTATTTTTGGGAGTTGGTAAGAATTCGGCTATTGTGGCAATAATTTTAAATAATCAAACACTTCAATCATTTTGATTATTATACAGAACACATATGGAGTCAATGGAAGTGATTATATTCTTTGTATTCTTTATATGATATATATATATATTTTACCCATTGTGTGTGTATATATCAATTGTTCATTGACTCTGGATTAGACCATGGAGCATAAAAGAAGGTGTGGTCCCTACAATAGACAAGTTGTTAGAAAATTCATAATTTTTCCAGTCTGTTAATAAATTTGTTCTTCTGTCTACGACTTTGGAGTATCTTCATATAGTTGTTGGCTACAAAGCTTTATTTAATCTACAATGGGAGTGACTCTGTCTAAAAAATCTACGGTGGCAATTTCAGACTTTTATAAACAAGATAGAAGGGAATATGTCATTGTGATAACCATATTTATCATTACAACTATGTTTTTCCTTGACTGGTTCAGCATAACTTGTCTTGAGCTATCATCACTCTCATGGTAGCTCAAGGAGACAAGGACACTCACTTTATTTTAGCTTCTTAATTTTCATCTCGTTTATATTTATATTTAATCTTAAAATGTAAAAATACACATGAATAAATAGCTTCGTAATATATATTTATATTTCTATTATATTGTCTTTTATTTTTAATAATGTGCTCTCTTTCTTTTTTCTTTTTTCTGTTGGTTTTTTTGGCCTCTACATTCTTTCCCTTTTAAGAAATTTGGTCCTCTAAATTTAAATTTGTGATGGCTTTAATTGAATTTTAAAACGTTTTTAAAACCTACATCTTTAATAGACTCAAAGCATGAAATGATGCTTTTTTTTTTTTTTTTGGATACAAGGCGAGGGAAGGAGGGAATCGAACTAAGGACCTAAGGAGGGGATACACATCCCAATACCATTGCACTATAAGGAGTGCTGGTTGAAATGATGCTAAGAGAAGATTAAGATCGTCCCATCTTAAGTGGGCCGAGATAAACTAAGATTGAAAATAAATACAAACCAGCTTACGTAATTACATTCCCACACTAATCATTTTATGCAAACATAATACACATTTGTTTATTTATTAATTTATTTTTCTTCACGAGTATTGTTCTGATTCTTAAGTTGCTTCTATGGAATCCAAAGCTACAAGCAGAAAATATTTAGAGGCAATATAAAATGGAAGGATCCATTAAAGGAAGAATAGGTAGCTAGGTTCCAATACAATGAAAAGGAAACTAAGGACGCTATACAGAGAATAAAGGGAAACAATATAACAGTAGCCTAGCGGTTGAGATCAATAAGGTGAGACACTCACAAAGGCATTATCTCAATCATCAAACAGCAGAGAATTATTCAGTTTTCCCATTTATAAATTTCATAATTATATTTTAACACTACAGAACACACACACACACACAAGTTGTCTTATCAATTGAATATTTGGAATAACTTAAATTTGTACACTTGAATAACAAATGCTTTCTTCAAGAAGAAAAACATGTTCAGTTAATAAAGTTCTATCTTAGATTACTAAAGCAGAAGGAAGACACTCAATATTAACCCGGTTAGAAAGCAATCTAAATAAATATTCTCTAGTAGAATTCAAAAGTTTCTTGGAATCATCCCATCTTGAAAAGTCATAAGAAAAAGGTATTTAAATCATAGCAATTTCGGGCAGACATAGCTAAAGCCATCAATGGCATGCATTGAAGAACTTGACTGTGACAGAACATGATAAGGCAAAAGATCAACTGTTGCTGGTGATGAGAAACCCAATCTCAAGGTTCTTAAAGAGGATATCTCTATTGACAATGACAGCCTTGAGCCCTTGACCAACATCTTAAAATAGCCATAGATCAACATGCATCATTTGAAGGGACCTCGAGGAGTGGAGAATCAGAGAGTAAAAGATGCTAATTTGGAATGTAAGGAACAAATTACAAGAACATTTGAGATAGTGGCGGAGCCAGGATTTAGAGTTTATGGGTGCACAATTAGTGTAAGGGTTCGGGGGTAGCGCCCCCAAAAAAAAAAAAAAAAAAAAAAAAAAAATATATATATATTTTAAGGAAAGTTTTAAATGCATTAAGATTCTGCATAAAAGGGAGATGAACAATGGTGAGATGGTTATGAATTTGTCGGTTCGGATGGCAAATTCCAAGGCAACATCCTTGTTTCTTAGGTTTATATTAAAACTCTTTACGAGGGCCTCAAACAAGAACACTAATGTTAAACGAGACATCGGCAAGCACAAATCTAACTCCACCTCACTTGCCCATATTTTTTTTATCTTTCACTTTCTAGTTACTTGGATGATCCATGTTCGTAACACCCATGGTAGAGAAGGTCCCAAAGGCAAAACTAGGGAAAGCCCAAGTGAAGTGAAGATGTACAATATATTACAAAAAAACGAAGTTTTAGAGAAGGTCCCAATGTCATAATGAGGGGAAGCCCCAGTACAGTGAAAGTATACAATACACAAGAAAATAAGGTTAATAAGCTAAGTCTTGCCCTAATTTCCCAATCATATTAAAATCCAATTAAAAACACTAAAACAGGGAAACATGGGAGGGGAGTCGTGGTGCTTCATGAATAGCCAAGAGTCCAAGACAAAGCAACACTCACGCACGAGAAACACAAATATAACAAGACTTCAAAAATCAAAGCAACAAAAATATATTTCAGTCTCAACCTTTAATCACATTGTAATTTGGGAGGCGAGAAGAAGTCGATTCAAGGCAACAAAAATATATTTCAGCTTCAACGCATAAAACGCTAAACTCTCCCAGATTCGAAATGAATCAAAGTTGATTCAAGCTCATGAAGCGAGAGAAGAAGTCTCAATTCTCAATCGGAAGAACGAAGAAGCATACACAATCAATCAATCATTGATTTGGGAGACAGGGGAGAGAACTGAAAAAGAAGGAGGAAGAAGAAACACTCACGGGGGCGTCGCCGTTGAGTCCAAAGTGCTTCAATTTGGGAGACGGGAGAGAACCGCGAAAAATAAAAAAGAGTGATTTGGGAGAGACGACGAATCATGGCGACGATGCGTTGTTGATTTGGGAGAGTTAGAGACGATTTCACCGAAAGAGATGATTTGGGAGAATGGGAGCTGCTCAATATAGTCGATTAGGGCCAAATCGAGCTACAAAAAACGCCTTCGATTTTGACAAAATCACAAATATGCCATTTGAAAGCGATTGTGGCGGTGGCTCTCAAAACAGAGATGAAGAGCGGCGGAGGTGGCTCGCAAGATTTTTTGCGAGAGAGGGTTGAGATGGTGGACCCGGAGAGCGGCGAGAGTAGGGCGGAGCGTGACGCATTTGCGTGAGAGTTGAGGGTTTTGAAAATGAAATTGACAAAAAAAAAAGGGTATAAGCAAGCGTTCGAACCCGGGACCTTTAACATAGATGGGGAAAGCTTTAACCAATTAATCCAACCAAATCTATTGTAGTAGGATTCCTTCACAAAATATATATTTTTAAATTTTTTTTATGGGTTCACTTGCCCCCATAGGCACTAGTGTGCCTCCGCCCCTGATTTGAGATAACGTTGGGCAAGATTAGTTAAGCTACATCTCCTAACAAATGTAGAGTCTTTAATAAAAAATATGAACCCAGTAATAGATGGAAGTGCACAAGATAGAAGCAATGAATACTCTACAAGAGGCTTTCTATATAGCCTAGACAAGAATATAAAAAGAACATGTAAAAAACAGGGAGTCACTATAACCAATTTTGAATTGTAGACGTTGTGAGATAATTTTAGGCCTCCCAAATTTTAAAGGGACATCAAAAGTAGTGCTTTTGGCGCCAAAAACTCTAGTTTTGGTGTCTTGTTTATAATTTGGGAGGCCAAAAGTTGATTTTATGCATCTCTTTTAAAATTGGGACGCCAAAGTCCTTGCTTTTGGCTTCCCTTTTTTCGAATTGGGACACTAAAAGTACACTTTTGGTGTCCCTTTTAAAGTTGGGATGTCAAAATTCTCCACAGAATTATAAAAATGCCAACATCTTTATATTTTATTTTCCTTTTTAAAAAAGTGACTTTTTTAAGGAAGTAAAATCCATTTTTTGTAGCAAAAAACTGTGTTATTAACAATATTAATTATTGATGAATGGAGCATATATGTGAGAGAAAGACACAAAAATTAGATACCTCAACATGCTTACACTATAGTGGGATGACTTCATATTTCTCATAACAGATTACATATTTGGTTTGTCCATGAAATACAAAATTAGTCATGTTATGTATGTAGTTAAAACGAATACCCATGAACTATTAGATACATTTTATGAAGACACACATACCTTATGGTCAAGTGCAGCAACCAACTTCCATAACTCTCTATCTGATAAAGGTTCCATTGAATTACAACGCAATGCATTTAATTGAATTAACTGTGGTGGAAGCCTTGGCAATTATTTGAGCCTTTTGCAACAATCCAATGAAAGAAAGGCATGTTGAGAAAGAGTAGAGAAGCAACCAGTGGGTGGATTAAAAATATCATTACCACTTAGATTCAATACAATGAGTGATGTTAAACTATCAAAATCATCAGGAATCAATTCCTCATTTAAGCCACACTGGCTTAAATATAGCTCTGTTAATGGCTTCACATTCAAGCCAAAAATTTTGGTAGTTATGTGACTCTTCCACAACTTGCCAAAGTTAACAATTTTGCAGCAATCCAAATTCAAATATCTAAGATCGGTCAAGGATTCAAGTGATTCAGGAAGTCTGGTTATAGAAGTATCACTCAGATGAGGATATTTTGTCATTAGCCTTGGGGTCCACAATAAAAAATTGACTAAGGAGGATCGTTCTATTTTCCCAATGAGCATTTTATTTGTTCCTAAGTAATATAAATGCTATGCAAATGCAATAAAACAAGGGAAATTTGATTTTGGTTTTTCAAATTAATAACTAAAAGAGTAATGCAATTTAATTAAAAGTTATATTATCATTATTATTATTATTATTTTAACATAATTTTGTTGTAACCACACAAAAATTCAAACATATATCAAACAATCTCAATTACGAATATCAAATTAATAGAGACTATTAACATCAATCTCACAACTTAGAATCATATACGATAATTCCTAAAACTAAACAATCCAAATATATAACTCTAGAATAATGGAATGATAGAAAAACTCGTCCCTATATAATCCATTGAGCTCAAGCATATCACTATGGTCCTATTTATAAGTTCATTTTCAAGAGAGTATATATGAAATTATAAATAGGACTAGAGTAGTAAATCATCATCACCAACAAACAAAGGAATTAGCCACCATTGGAGCATAAGCTAGTTCAATCACAAGTCAATTCAATTGCACAAACAAACTTGAAACCCATTGAAAAGCTTTAGTGCTTATGTATTCCTCTTCCCAGAGACATGTTGGCACTGTGGTATGAAATTGGAATGACAAAGGGAATGATGATGGAGTTCCGATGATGGTAGAGGGAAGGAGGAAGTCACTGGAGAAAGTGGAAGGTTTTCTGGCAAACCAATATGTGATCTTCGGCGAAGGTGGTGGTGTGAAAGAGTGACGCTCAACTTTGTAACTCCCCGGCTTTGGTTCCTTTTTTCCCTTTGTGCAGTTGCTCGACTTTGTGTCTCTTTTATCTGCTACGAAGGTCACTGGTGCTATGAAAATAGAGGAGGATTCAATGGAGGTGGTGCTGGTGGTATCCGAAACAGTCGGGAAACAGAAGAAGGAACAATGGTGCTGGTGTGGTGGTGAAGATGCGTGGTTCCCAACGGTTTTCCCTCTCTTTCCATTATCAATGTCACGGCTTCTTCAAGGTTCTCTCGTAAATCACAGTTGAACTTCCTCTAATGACAGTGATGTTGGCCGGATTGGTGAGAGTGAAATGATAGGTGAAGCTAGCCAACGATAGTGAAGGTGGAAGTTGTCGCCGGCGAGAAAGAGAGTCCAAGTGGAGGAAGGTCTCAGTTCTCAGCTTGTGATGTCCCGCTCCAAAAACTGCCTCCCTGTGTGTTTTGTCGCAAGAAGGAAGAACCTAATTGGTTCCTGGTCAAAACGCAAGTTTTGACCAGTGACCAATTTGTAAATATATAAAAGTTCGTGTAGGGACTTAAGTTAAAATTTTCAAAATGTTGGTGAGGCGGAAATGTGATTTCAAACATATTTCAATTTTTATGTAATTTTATCTGATCCTTTTCCTTCATTGGTTTGAATTTTCAAGAAATTAAAGGGGATTTTTCTGTGATTTTTCCTAATCCTAAAAAAATATTAATTCTAACCCCAATTGACATTTTCCAAAATCTCCAATTTTTTCCTTAAGCACTTACAATGCAAGATTAAGCACAAGATAGCATCAAAAGTCTAAGAAATCAATTGCATGATAATTAACGAATTATGACCATTTTTCCTCTAATTATATTTAATTCAATACAATATCCTTAACTTAAATTAGTACTTAATCATGCAATAATGTTATAGGATATGCATTAAAAGTCACAAATTAATCATGAAAAATTATATAAAATATGGTTCAATCACACTCACATCAAGATATGATAATTTTTTCTAGCCTTTCCTAAACTTTGGGAGCATTGGAACCTTTTTACATTTACTAAAATCTAACTTTATCGAGAATTCATTTTCAATTTTTTTGGAAGTTGTTCAAGATTTTCACAACCTTTTATGTAAACCTCAACAAGTTCTTTCAAGTTTACAAGTGAGGGATGAACCTAATTGACAAGGGATTTACACACATGAAGACATAATTTTCTAAAAATGGTACACTTGAGAAGTCTGGAGTTTCGATTAAATTCCAAGAACATCTCAAGTTGATAAATTTCAACTTGTTCATGAACTAGCCAAACAAAAGATTGTAGAGTCAATCTCCTTAAACTATGTTTCAATAAAATATGGATATATATATGTGTGTGTAAATAAAAGAAGAGTAATATAATGTTACTCATCTTTGAAAAGGCATCAAGGTGTTCTTTAATTTTATTTGACTTCTAAGGGTTATTTCGCAAAACAATGACTTGTATTAATGCCTCGATCCCTAATAAAAATGTCATTTTCCAAAAAAATAACATGAGAATGATAAGAAAGTAAAGAATATTAAAAACATTAAATATATGTTAACATACGAGAGATTTATAAAATAAAGAACTCACCTTGTTATTTTCCAATACTTCCTTAATTTCCTCAAACTTCCATAACATGCTATGCTTGCCAACATCATTGTGAGATTCTTGATAAACTATATGTCAACCCAAGTCTTCAAGCAAATCATGCATTTCTAATCTACAATCTTCCGTTTCAAGTAGTAAAGTTTCTTGAATCAAGATGACCTTTATTCCAATTGTTGAGTTAAGATCACAACTTTCCAAAATTTGAGTCACTTCTTCTTTTGGCCTACCTTGAAACAACAAACAATATCTAAAAATATTGTCTTTTCTTCCTCATTTAATCCATCATAACTTATTTTAAGTACTTGAAGAATATTATTATCTGGAATTTTCTTCAATCTATCTAAAACATCTCTCCACTCAGCTTCACTTTTCCATCAAAGAAAAGAACCCAAAATTTCAAGTTCTAAAGGAAGACCTCTTGCATATTTAACCACCGATTCAGATAACTTCATGTATTTCTCTTCAGGATGACTTTTGTTGAATTCTTTGTTTGAGAAGAGTTGAAGAGGTTCATCGTTCTTCATAGTTTTCATCTCATATATTCTTTGCTCATCTACTCCAAAAAGGTAAGCATTTGACGATATTGTTGACTCTTGTATTTTGATGATCACAATTTCTAAGCTATTGATTGAATTAAATCAAAGATGACAAGATAAACTGATAGAAGAATTTCACAGAAGCTTACTCGAGCAAAAGGTTTATGCATGCTCGAGCAATATCGGATACAAGGCAAAAGCAAGTACTTCATAGAAGGCTTGCTCGAGCAGACTATATAGTCTTGCTAGAGTAGTCTGCTCGAGTAACATTGAGCTTTCATCTTCTCTGGCGTCCTACTCGAGCATATCTCAACAAGTTGCCCGAGCATCATCTAGTGAAAGCACTATGAAGAATTTGGAGCCTTGCTTGAGCATAAGCCTCAACGTGCTCGAGCAACATCGAGCAAAGGATCAGCAAAGCAAAGACTATCATACTCAAGCAAGAGGTAAAGGCATGCTCGAGCATCATGCTCGAGTAGGCTTGAAAGGTCGCTCGAGCAAAGTCGAGCAACCTCGCTCTCACGTGAGCAATAGTCTTTGCTCGAGCAAAGAGCAAAAGGTTGCTACTTGCTCGAGCAAGTATAAAGAGGTTGCTCGAGTAGAGTCGAGCAACAAGCTATCTCATTATTGAATGAACGTTGCCCGAGCATGAATCAATTCAAATGCTCGAGCAGACATAAAATGTTGCTCGAGCATCAGCGAGTCTGAAGTGCTTTTAACTGATTCATAAAGGGCTTGCCCGAGCATGATAAAACCATGCTCGAGCACCTTACTCGAGCATCGGCGACCAAGAGCATTTTTCCCGAGCAACCTAAAGGAGCTTGCTCGAGCAAGCTTAGACTATTGCTCGAGCAATGTCATCTCTGTTTTTGAATCACCGTCTCCGAGAATCATGATTCATCGAATGGATTATTATTTCTTCTGATTATTACTTATTGTAATTACCAAGTGCTTTTAACCAATCTGTTCATAAGTTTCAGATCATTCGGACATGGATTACCAACGGATTTGAATAAAGCGATCTCATCTGATAGAAGCATTAAATGCAGTTACCTAAAACATAGATAAACACGTTTACCAACTCTGATCGAAGTAAAAGCCTTTCTGATATTCGTTTACGCATTAAATGCCATTTCATAACGGAAAAACAAAAGGAATGAAAGAGAATGTCAATTCTGCAAATTCCCGCTGTAACATTCAAACGGGCGAAACTCTTGACGACCGCATCAAACGCATCATCTGTCTAACAGACACCTTCAAGAGTCACAACGGCTACTTTATGAAGCTTCAACAACCGTCATTAATTACCACATCTATAAATAGCCGGAGCATTGAATTCGCCAACCACCGAAACGCCGCGCAATCAATTCGAGTTTAATATCATTTGATGTTTTATCTGTGTCTTTAATTGCACTTCAATGTTCATCTTTTTATCAACTCGTGAGGAGTATTTAAACACTTATTTCATTGTCAAATTTGTATCTTAAGGTTGAGGAACCTTAAGAGAGGGTGTATCTATTACAACTTGTAAGGGGGAGTAGAGTCTGTGAGTGTAAAGACCATCCTTCGTTTACAGAGTGTGTAATTGTTCCTGAGAAATAGTGAAATCCCAGGTGTTCTGGGGACTAGACGTAGGTCAGTGTATTAGACCGAACCAGTATAAATTGTCTTGTGTTCTTTTATCTTATTGGTCTCTATTTCGTTCATACACAAGAAAAGATTTTAATTTTCAAAGATCACTTATTCACCCCCTCTAAGTGATATACCATCTTCAGATATCTTGTTGTAATTATTCTGCTTCCTTTACCAAACCATTTTTGATTTTCTACTAAATTCTTTAATTTACTTACATCATCTAAATCATCAAGTACAAGAAGAACCTTTTTATGGCGGAGAAGCTTTCTTATCATCTTCATTCCTTCATAACCTCAAAAATTTCCACGTCTTTTATTTTGAGATGTGACAAAGCCTTTTTTTGAAAAGAGACTAGGCCTTCCCTTTGCAATAAAGTTTCTCTAACATTGTCAAGAAAAAGACACATTTCAAACTTGCTAGATCTTTTTTCACAATCAACTCTAGCAAGAATTGTTTTGTCGTGGCCTCCCATACCCCATATCCCTTCATAACATTTGTCATCCAATCCAATCTCTAATATTGGAATCATATCAACCACTCTTGGGTCAATCCCAAATAGATTATCATCATAATATGGTAATTTAGAACTTAAATAAGTCCATACCTCTCCAGCTATATTTTTTTATAAGATCTACTTCATGCCTACCAATAATGTTTAATATGAGTTAAATAGTTATAAATTTATAATAAAATAAAATAAAAATGAAAAATGTGACTTTTCATTAATAGTGTTTACTAATGCTACAATACATTTTTTGATATAACTGGCAATTGTCATTCAATTTTCTTGAAATATAAAGTTAACAAAAGGGATGCGAGATAAGTGGAATGTGATTTTTTTCTATATCAATTAAAGGTCAAATATATATATATATATGAAAATTTTGTTTTTCTCTTAAAAATCTCAAAATGAATACCTTTGAATTTTCCATTGTCACAATGAAAAGAGTGCTTCTCAAAAATGTAAATGATCATGGGTATTAATCAAAGTCTCCACAAAATTAAATTGAAAAATAAGAAAAAAAACATCATTCGATTTAAGACATTTAAGAGATTTCATATACGTCTAGAATTCAATGTGGGCGATCACGTATTCTTGAAGATATCTTCGGTTATTGGAGTGGGAAGAGCCATAAAACATAAGAAGCTAAGTCCTCGTTATATTGGTCCTTTTGAGATTTTGGAAAAATAGGGACCTGTAGCTTATCGGTTGGCATTGCTGCCGAATTTAAGCAGATTGCATGATGTTTTCCATGTCTCTCACTGAAGAAATATCAACCAGACCCGAGCATGTCCTTGAGTATGAAGTGGTTGAGGTACAAAAAGATCATGGATTATTGATTATCGGGGAAAAGCAGCTTAGGCATAAAAGAATGCCTTTTGTGAAGGTGGTATTGAAAAGATTATTTCCCAAGGAAGTGACGTGGGAGACAGTTGAAGACATGAGGAAGCGATATCCGAGTTTATGTCTACAAGCATGATGAATGTATAAGCAAATTTCAAGGACGAATTTATTTTTACAGGGAGAGAAATGTAACATCCCCAATTTTATGTAAATTGATATATTGGATGAATTAATAGAATACATGAATTTTCATCAAGCCTTTAGTTTATGGTATTTAATTTCCAAATAAATAATTAAGCCGGAAAAATGATGTGGAATTATTTGAAAATTTGGGTAATTAATGTGGCATAGACAATTTAAGATAGAAGATGATAATGGAAGTCAAAACATATATTTTCCCTTTTTCTCCTTGTATTTTCGGCCAAAGGGGAAAAAATAAGAAGAATATAGTGAAATTCTAATATAAAGCCCAAGAGGTAGACATGTGGTGGATCATGAATTTGAGATCATTGGGTTAGGAAGTAAGACAATTCGTAGGAGCCCAAGAGGGAGCCCATTTTAGTTTGGAGGAGAGAAGAAGAAGGGGGGGAAAAGCTCATGAAGCAAGTACACTTCTAGAAGCATTTTGGAGCCAAAATTTTGAATTTCAAGTTGCGACCAAAGTTTCGATTTGAAATTGGAGCCAAAGTTCAAATTTAAAATCTTGTGAAGTCGTGCTTTTTAAAAGGCACTCACCTCTCATTTTAGCTCTCAATTTGGTTTAGAGAAGAAATAAGAAGAAACAAAAGAGAGAGAGCAAGAGGCATTTAGCTAAGGCACAGGGTTCAAGAAAGAATTCAAGTAGCAAGAAGGAGATTGAAACTAAGGTAAGTATGTTGGATTCATACTATACTCTCTCTTCTACCTTCTTCTTCATGGTAAATATTAACAAATAAACTCTTCCTTGATGATGGATGTGGAGGATGAAGGAAGGAAGAAGGAGTACAAGGATCAAGAGTTTCAAAGGTTGAAAGGAAGCTAATATCCTAAGACAAGTAAGCAATCCTTGAACTTCCTTGTAATTTGTATGATGATTGGCTTTGGTAATGGTTGGTTTATTGGGGATACATGTGTTAAATGGGAGGTGAATATAAAACTAAATTTAAGATCCAAGGCCTAGAAATATAGATCAATCATGATTAAGAAGAGATATGTTGTTATAACAAGAGCTTGGTATGTTACTTGTTATTGTGATTTTTGTCCAGCAGCTTGAACTTGAAGATTTGAGTTGATTTTGAATGTTTTGATGCTTCCAAAGTGTTTAAAATGAGATTTTGTATAAGAATAAACTTGGATCATGATTTTGGAATCAAAGAGATAAGTTCTCAAAACGTTGAGGATCGTTTTTGGTAGAAACGATGGAGTCTGTCGGCTTCTATGATATTTTGACTCGAAAATGAACTCATAAAAATCTGAAGACATCTCGAGGATTATTTTGGTATATACATTTGTAATTTTTAAAGCTCGGATTAGGAGAAATTAATATTTGAAAATAGCCCAGAAAACTGGACTCTGTTTCTGACCAAAGGGTGGATTTTAGATACATCAAAATCGTACAAATTTTTATAGTCTCTGGAAATATTTTTATCCAAAACTAGCCATATTAAGGATCATTTGGGATTTTGAACCACCTAATTGGATGTTTCTAGAATTAATTATGAATTTTTGAAGTTCGATCACTGATTCTAGAATCTTCTATGCAATCCGAAAATAAAAGGGGTTTTCATCAATAATGGATTTCCAATTGAGAAAAGAGATTTAGAGATTATGGAAGCTTGGAAAGGCCTTATTTCAAATCAAGAAGTCAAATATTTATTAAGGTGAATTTTCATAATTATTGGGAATTTATTTCTATTATTGGTTATTTTAGGGATATTTTTGTCATCTGCGCGCGAGAATAATAGGTCAAGCTTTGCACCAGTCTGCCTAGCAATTACTGTTTAAGGTCTAACCCCGACTCCTTGCCGATAATCCGAGGCCACTAATCTAACCCTTAGCTTCCGCTAATCGACAAGAATTTAATTCGATAAGTAAATTGAATTTATTGAATTAAGAACTAGCAACTGGGTTCGAGTCCAAACTTAAGAAATCATCCTCGCTCGACCATAGGAAATTTAGTTCATGGTAGACGAGAGAAACACAAAACAGAGATAACAACAAAATGACCCATTGATAAGTATATATTTTATAATTAAATAGGTATATATTTTATAGTATAATGAGTTGGATTTATTAATATTTTATACTTATTTAATTATCTTTTATATATTTATCTATATTTTAATTAAATAGAGGATAAAAGAATATTATAACAGAAAATCTATTGATATCCTATTTTATTGTGCGAGAGATATTATGATTGTCACGGATGCCTATTTGAAAGGATATTATGAGTGTGATAACATATTATCTGAAGAAAAAAAGAGATAAAAAAACGTGGGCCCAAGCTGGAATTATTCATTGAGAGAAGGAGATAAAATCAAAAAGATATAATATATCCTTTACAAAAAACAATGAAGCAGATCACGTATAGCCTACGGGGAGCAAAAATAGTGAAAGGGATATGATATATCTTTTAGAAAAAGGAAAAGCGAGAAGTGGGCCCACACCAAAAAGTTAACCCTAAGTAATAAATACAAGAAGCAAGAGGCATCGGGGAGAATGGGGAATGACAATTCCGAATTACGGACGCACAATAGAAACGAAAATCAAGAAGCGAGAGGAGGGTGATTCAAACGGGAATTTAAGACGCAGAGCAGATAGAGAATTGGATAGTTGGGAGTGATTGGGGGCAGTCTTGATTCCTCCTATCTTTCCTTTATGCTTTCTTTTATTTCTTGATTCTAAGTTTCATCTTCATGGATTTTAGTATAGCCATGTGTGGCTAAGTTTTCTTTTCAACCTAGAGAACCTATGAACTTGTTTGGGTTCTAGATATTATTCCTACTATTTTTTTTGATTAATTTTATTCGGTTTCTTTATTCTTGCTTTTATTGCTATTGCTTATTAATTGGCCACTAGTAAGCATGTTTTGGGGATTTAGGGTTGAACTTGGAAGAGGGAATCCTAAATTGACCTTGGGATTAAATAATGTGGAATTGGATTTTAATCTAATTTACGTCTAGGATAGGCATATACCTAGAAGCTCTGCATAATCAAATTAGAGTGAGCTCGATCTAAAACGCATCTTAGTTAGTTGTGTGAGGCATTACATAATTAATTAAGATAGGTTTATAAATGGATCAGAAGGCATTTATAGACATTAATACTCTAGATTAACTGAGTAAATTAAGTCAAAATTAATTTAATGGGGATTAATTCTAAGAAACCAACAAGGGATTAGCGATACGGTCCGTATACTTGCGAGTCTATCAGTTATAAATTTTTCCCTATCAATTTTTAATTATAAAATATATACTTATCAAACTCCCCCACACTTAAACATTTGCTTGTCCCAAAACAAAAGGAAAAGAATTCATTATCGAAAAGAACACCGCTTATAAAATTCCTAAACGCGAAAGTAATAAACCACCACACTTAGATTATATCATCAAATCTTATTTAAGTTAATGTCTTATAAGAATGGGTCACTAAGCCAACACCTTAAACAATTGTAACAATCTCTTAACATCCCATGATCAAAGGATCGGTAAGTAATAATTTCAACCATAAGATTAGTAAAAGAATATTACGCTGCTCAATTTCTCCAGAAAAATTCAAATTCACCCACCAAACCAAGCTTTTCGTTTAATTTAATAAGGATCCTCGTGAAAATAACTTAATTCATTTTTTTATTTTTTATTTTATTTTTTTTCCTTGAGCCATTGTAGGTCCCTTTTGACACGACCCTACACATGGGTGATGCAGCACCGGTTCGCGTTACTCCAATAGGCACCTCAAGAGGCTTTTAGAAAACTCATAACCCTCTTTAACTTTACCGTTTGACGCGAGTGCCAACATTGGTAATGAAGTGCCCTCGATTACTAAGTAAGGTCTAGAGAAGTCATTGGAGTTGTGTATGTGTGTGTGTGTGTGTTTTTTTTTTTCTCTTTTGACACGAGTCATTTCCCCAAAACAACAGTTTACTTAGCTAGAAAAGGTCATCATCTAATTTTCTAAAGAAATCATATAGCAAAATATTCATAAACTAATAATTTGTTGATCATATTACAAACTAATCTCTATTCTCGGATTGACACAAAAATTTAAGGCTTGAAGGCTTAATTGAAACATTCTTTTCTATTTTAATTTTTGACTTGATAATATTCTCTAAGATGGGGAACGCTTAAAGTTAAGTTTAATCCTAAACAATGCAAAAATTTCAAATTAAAAATTCTTTTCAATTGAATAAGGACAAGCATAACCAAAGAAATTATATCCCTCCCCCACACTTAAATCAAACATTGTCCTCAATGTTGCAAAAATATAAAGAGGGAAAGGAACTAGTACTCCCGATTTAGGCTTCTAATTCGATGTGGAGTGCTTCCTCAGTACCATCCATGATGTTTCAAATTTTGAGGGAAAGAGTGCACAAGCAAGACTTTGCGGCTACAAGAGGAGTGATCATCTTCAAACTTGAATAAAACTGAAAGAAAAACTAAAACAAAAAAAAACAAAAGAAAAAGAAAATAATGATAATACTAAATAATGCAAACAAACCCTTGGGTTGCCTCCCAAGAAGTGCTTGGTTTATAGTCTTGACCCTAACTATGTCGAATGTCAAGGAGGTTGGGACAAGCGGCGACTATGTTTCCCGAGAAGAGGATGTAGAGGTCTTCACAATTTGTTCACTTTCTGTAAGTATTCTCCACATTCTTTTGTTCAATGAAGATTGTTTTAAGGGGCTCTTTATTGGCAAATGAATTAGCTTGATTGAGGTCATTTATCACAACAACCCTTGCACATTGTTTGAATTTAGTTTGAGACTTCATTGCTTTGTCCCTCTTAAACTTGACTTGCTCATCACCAAGTCATAGAATTACCTCTCCTTGTTCGACATCAACCAATGCTCTCGCAGTAGCCAGGAATGGTCTCCAACAATTAGCGGAATCTCTTGATCTTCATCCATGTCAAGAACAATGAAGTCGGCAGGATAGATAAAAGAGCCAACTACTAGGACATCCTTAATGATACCATATGGATAAGAGAGGCTTTGATCAGCTAGCTTGAGTGTAACAGTTGTAGGACTAGCCTCCCCTAGTTGAAGCTTCTTAAACAGAGATGAGGCATAAGATTTATAGTAGATCCCAAGTCACATAGTGCACCACCTTCAAACTGGTCACCAATCACACAAGGAATAGTGAAGGAATCAAGATCTTTACACTTTAAAGGAACATTAGGTTTAATGACACTAGTGATCTCCTTAGTCAATGCTACAGTTGCAACTCAATAAAATGCTTCTTCTTACTCAACATCTCTTTCAAGTATTTAGCATACTTAGGCATTTGCTCCAAAGCTTCTATCAATGGGATGTTAATGTGTAATTGCTTGAAAATAGCCAAGAATTTCTTGTATTGTTCATCAAATGCCTTCTTTTGGAATCTTTGAGGAAATGGTAGAGGTGATTTCCATTTAGGAATCTCAGTACTTGTTTCTCTTTTCTTCACCTCCTTCTTTTGGGATTCATTATCCTCTTTTACTCCCTTAACCTTTTGTGTAGATTCTTTATCAATTCCTCCTGGGCTCTCAGGAGTTTCTTCATTATTAGAACTTGAAGGCTTCCTTGTTGGTTGTTATACCTCAGGTAATTCTTCACCACTTCTAAGGGCAATGGCTTTACAATCCGCTCTTTCATCTCTACGAGGATTAGACATAGTATTACTTGGCAATTCTCTTTGTTGTAAAACATTCACAGCTTTTGCAGTTTGTCCCATTTGTACCTGAAGATTCTTGATAGATGAGTTTACTTCTGCATTAGTAGCAGCTTGATCCCGAGTACTTTTTAATTGAAAATTCACGAGCTGAGTTATCATTACCTCTACATTAGGTTTAGGCTCTTGGGTAGGAATGACTTCCTTTTCCACTTGATAAAACCCAGGAGGTGCACCTTGTTTGGTATTAGAGGTTGATGCTTCATTAAGAGTCGCTCCATATTTTCAAGAGAAGTTGGGATTGTTATGCCACCCATAATTGTTGGTGTTTGAGTAGGGATTCTTTTGGTTATTGCCACGATAGTTTCCTGCATAGTTCACGGCTCTTGTTGAGATATGACGCATTGTCCATTTTCATGACGATTTCCACGATGTCACGGGGCAAGAATATTATTGAATCCCATGTGTCTACCATTAGATCGGTTTACTTGAGCTTCTAAGTAATCAACCTTCTTGTTAATTGTATTTAACATTGTCATCAGCTGTGAAGAAGGGGCTTCAATAATTTTATCAACTGACTTCACTGGCCTTCTTTCGTTGTTGTTCCGTATAAAGTCGGTGATAAGTCATCTAAAAAATTCCAGACATGATTCACCAGTTGCTTTGTAATTCCTCTATTAGTGACAATATTTAATTCTGATTTAGATTCGAGTCAACCCGATCGAATATTTGAAGCAAGACCCACTTTTCTAGATTGTGACTAGGGCTCTGCCTGACAAGCAACTTGAACCTCTCCCAGGCCTTGTTGGTCGATTTCTTTGATGGCAAGTGAACCAGTCGAACAAGTAATAAAGTGTAAGTAGAGTATCGTCTCACAGAGACTGAGATACCAAGGAGTGACGCGTGATTGCTATGATAGTTGTGCAAGCAGAAAATAAATATATTGGGTTGAGAGGTTGTTGTGGTTATGCTACTAGCAAAAGTAAACAGAATAACTCTAAAAACGAGAAGATATCGATAGAAGGTTAGGCTGGACTCGAATCACCCTTAAGTGCATCAATCCCCGGTTGCTCTACCCAATGCTACGGCATCTATCTTGTACGACTTAAAGTAATTGCTACGGATATAGCTACTAACTGCAAAGCTATTTGGTTAACCCACCACTATAATCTACCGAAGCTTCCACGTTCGATTCATTTGACGCTAACTATACTCCTTCCATATTCCTATGGCAACTTTCTAGTCAGATCTGCGCTACGCTCAGGGTGTTATGGTTATGAGAGGTAGACCCATTCTGAAGCCTACAATAATAGGTCAAGCCGTGCACGGATGCCTAGCAAACATCTTTGTTTCTCAAAGGTCTAACCCCAACTTCTTGCCGATGGTTTGAGGCCACAAATCTAGCCCTTAACTTCCATTAATCGACTAGTAATTAAAACATTGATAAGCAAATCGAATTTATTTAATTAAGAATTGCAACTAGGTTCATTCAACAACTTAAGGACTCATCCTCGTCCAGCCATAGGAAAATCAGTTCATGACTGAAGAAGGACACACAAAACAGACACTAACAGAATGACCCATGATCAGAAAACTAAATTAAAAGAAGGAAAACAGAAAGCTTTGACAGAGTTTCCAACGGCGTGGTCGAGGTCCTGTCATGTCACTACTCCACGTCTTCTTTGTTCCGTCGTACTGCAGGGAAGGATGCTGGGTTGTCCTGGAAATCTCGTGCTCTTGTGAAATCTCTCACTCTTCTCTTGAGTCTACCGAAAGATAGAATTTTGTTCTAGGGCTCTCCGACTCCCTTAGGGTTGGCTCCGCTGTTTCCTTTTATAATCAGGCCTTTCTTGCATTGTAAGTTACAGCGAGCTGGGCCTTTCCTAATCCGTCGGGATTTATTGTATCTCTAGATCTGAGTAGATTGCTTTTGTTGATTCTGTGGGATTCTCCAAATCTGTTAGTTTCAATCCTCCGCATCTTCTATTCCGTTATATCAGCAACCTAACTGTCAGTAGCGCCCTTTTCTTTTATTCCTGAAATCATCTGGGTAAAAAGGTCAGAAAATATACCGCATAGCATTGCGTCCTTTACTTTGCTGTAGCATTCGTGATGCCTTGTATTGCACTTCGACTCGCTGTCATAATGCTATAGCATCGTATCAGCTCTACTATACATTCTTTCTTAAAAACCCTACAAATTGTTCCATTCTTAGCACATGCAAATGATTTCTACTCTTCAGTCCCTATGTCATGAATGTATGCCTCTTTGCTTAGATTATCTGTAGTTACGCTTGTATTTAACATTCAATTCAGTTAATAAGTATAAGGAAAACATGGTACGATTTGTACTCATCAGGCCTCATACAGATGTTCACCACATTGTTGAGAGAAATTTATAAGAGTGGCTCGTGCGTCCACAATCTTATTATGTGGAAAAAAAATCTTGATTTGAACTTTTCTTCCAGTGTTTCCCAAGAGGTTATGCTACCCTCTTCTAAGTTGTTGAGCCATTCTTTAGCTTTCCCTTGTAGAGAATAAGGAAAAAGCCGAAGGCGAATCACACCATCAGGAACTCCATTCATCTTGAATGAGTTGCAAACGTCAAGAAATTGTATCAGATGCCGATTTGGATCTTCTGAATTGTTTCCTGCATACTGACCCTGTAGTTCAAGCATCTTAAGCATAGTCTGCTTGATTTCGAAATTGTTGGCTTGAAATTCAGGTACTTTGATTCCTAACTGATACCCTCGAGATTGTCTTCCCAGAAAATCATTGATACACAAACGATCATTTTCATCCGCAGCTATTTCTTCAGTGTCAGTCTGTATCAATTCCTCCTCTTGGATCTGAGGTGTTGTGGCTTCCAAAAGCTCTTGTGTATTCCTTGTTTCATTTGCGTTTTAGTAGATTTGGTTCTATGAGACATGTACCGGAGTACCCGCAAAACCAAATAAATCTCAAAGTATCAAACTATTAACAAAAGTTAAAAAGAAAAGAAAAAAAGAAAGATTTTTTTAAAAAAATACTCAAACTAAAACTACTAAAGGATTTCTAATACTAGTCACCAATTGCCTTGAGTCCCCAATAACGGCACCAAAAACTTGATAGGGTAAAATTTATAGCCTATAGACTCCGAAGTGTACGGTAGTATCAAGTAATAAAGTGATAAGAAAATTATCGTTCCCACGAGGACTCAATCAAACTAGTTATTAGATATTAAATTCCCTTATTCCGTTTAAGTTGAACGAGTTAGAATTGTTTTCAATAATAAAGAAAATTAATAAGAAACTAATAGTAGCAAAAGAGCGAATTTCAATTCGAGAAGTACAACCTAGAGTCGCTAATCCCTTGTTAGTTTCTTAGAATTAATCCCCACTAAATTAATTTTGACTTAATTTACTAAGCTAATCTAGAGTATTGATGTCTATAAATGCCTTCCGATCCATTTATAAACCTATCTTAATTAATTATTTAATGCCTCACACAACTAACTAAGATGCGTTTTAGATCGAGCTCACTCTAATTTGATTATGTGGAGCTTCTATGTATATGCCTATCCTAGACGCAAATTAAATTAAAATTCAATTTCACATTATTTAATCCCAAGGTCAATTTAGGATCCCCTCTTCCAAGTTCAACCCTAAATCCCCAAAACATGCTTACTAGTGGCCAATTAATAAGCAATAGCAATAAAAGCAAGAATAAATAAACTGAATAAAATTAATCAAAACAAATAGTAGGAATAATACCTAGAAGCCAAACAAGTTCATAGGTTCTCTAGGTTGAAAAGAAAAATTAGCCACACATGGCTATACTAAAATCCATGAAGATGAAACTTAGAATCAAGAAATAAAAGAAAGAATAAAGGAAAGATAGGAGAAATCAAGACTACCCCCAATCACTCCCAACTATCCATTTCTCTATCTGCTCTGCGTCTTAAATTCCCATTAGAATCACGCTCCTCTGCTTCTTGATTTTTGTTTCTGCTGTGCGTCCCCAATTCTCGAATTGTGATTCCCCGTTCTCCCTGATGCCTCTTGCTTCTTTTATATATTACTTAGGGTTAACTTTTTTGGTGTGGGCCCACGTATGCTTTTTCTTTTTCTAAAGGATATATCATATCCCTTTCACTATTTTTGCTCCCTGTAGGCTGTACGTAATTTGCTTCATTGTTTTTCGTAAAGGATATATTATATCCTTTTGATTTTATCTCCTTCTCTCAATGAATAATTCTAGCTTGGGCCCACATTTTTTATCTCTTTTTTTCTTCGATAATATATTATCACAATCATAATATCCTTTCAAATAGGCATCGGTGATAATCATAATATCTCTCGCATAATAAAATAGGATATCAATAGATTTTTTCGTTATAATATTCTTTGATCCTATATTTAATTTAAAGATAGATAAATATATAAAAGATAGTTAAATAAGTATAAAATATTAATAAATCCAACTCATTATACCATAAAATATATACCTATTTAATTATAAAATATATACTTATCACCCATGATCAAAAGATTAAAATGAAAGAAAACAAAAGCTTGAAGTTTCCGAGCATTGGAAGAAGCCCCGTCACGTCACTACTCCACGTCTTCTTGTCTCCGTCATGCTACTTGCAAGGAACGATGTTGGGTTCTCTTGGGATTTTCGTGCCTTGTGAACTCTCTCTCATCTTTCGAGTTTGGCCGTATATGAATAGGATTAGACTCTCAGCGACTTGACTCCCCTTTAGGGTTGGCTTGCTGTTTCCTTATATAATCAAGCTTTCTTGCGACATAAGTTCCAGCGAGCTGGGCCTTCCTAATCTGTCGATATCCAGTCATATCTCTCTCTCTAATCTTAATAGATCGATTCCGCTGATCCTACGGGATTCTTCAAATCTTTAGTTTCGATTCTCCACATCTTCTATTCCATTACGTCAGCAATCTACCTGTTGTTAACGACCTTCACTATATTTCCTAAAATAATCTTAACAAAAGATCCGAACATATGCCGCATAGCATTACGTCCTTTACTCTGCTATAGCTTCAGAGATGTCTTGTATTGCACTTCGATAAGTTGTCCTGATGCTATAGCATAGTATCAGCTTTGTTATACGTTTTCCTCATAAAACCTCGCAACTTGTTCTTTTCTTAGCGCATGTTTAGGATAGGTGTGAAATGCATCCTTAAGTTCCCTATATAATGAATTAATACCTTTTTGCTTAGGTTTAACACAGTTAAGCTTATATTCACTATACAATTATGTCATTTAATATAGGGAAAACATGGCATAAATTGTGCTCATCAAATACCCCCACACTTAGCTTTTTGCACTCCTGGGCTAAATAGGATAAAGCTAACAAAAACTCATAGTCGTAGCACTCCAATCTGTATAACTCTTCTTACATAATTGCTTTCAGTTCCCGTCCCCATATAGGCAATCCCACTGCCCATATAATGAATTAATACCTTTTTGCTTAGATTTAACACAGTTAAGCTTATATTCACTATACAATTCTGTCATTTAATACAGGGAAAACATGACATAAATTGTGCTCATCAAATACCCCCACACTTAGCTTTTTGCACTCCTGGGCTAAATAAGATAAAGCTAACAAAAACTCATAGTCGTAGCACTCTAATTTGTATAACTATGCTTACATAATTGCTTTCAGTTCCCGTCCCCATATAGGCAATCCCACTGCCCAGTACTAGCGGCTCGTGATGCGTGGCATTGCATAAATGAAGAAGCGTCAAGAGGCTCTCAGGTTTCGTGTTTACGCTCTCTCACCCTGGGGATTTAGCTTTCTCTCTTGTCATGCTATTCTAGAAGTCCCATAGCCTTGTCAAAGTTCTAAGATTGCTTCCTAGCATCTGAGTTTTCATTCCTCTAAAGGACTTCTTAGGTTATAATGGTGTGGATGGCTAGGTGTTGAGATGAGAAGTGATGGTTAACGCTATAGCAGGGTACTAGACAGTCTCTTAACTTCAACTGAATGCCTCTTTTGAACTTTGTATTCCTTGCTGATCTTTATTCTAGGTCCTTTTTTTGTGGCAAAACTGTCTTTTTTTAGCAAAGCAAGATAGCTTTCTCGCAGCATCTTGTGGAGGCATACTGCTTTATCATTGCACCATAGTTTTCACAAGATTCTTCTTGCCTAACTAGTTTTGCTATAGCATAATTGATGGGGCTAAAGGGGATAGCAATGGTGAGGTCTCTTGGTTTGTGTATAGGAATGGAAGGCGTGATATGAATGCCTTTATCCTATGAATTACATGCTCAGATGCTAAACAGTTTATCAAAGAACTAAGACAAATCAAGGATCATACATGGGTTAGCAGACATGCACACTAGAATAAAACAATTAGGCTCAAATAATTCCTTCCATTGTGGGTTCTTCTCTCTAAGCTTCCTTACTACCACTTTACTCTACATCAGGTTGGCTAGCACTGTCAATTTCCCAAGCCTAAAGTTTCAGTTTCCTTAGGCAATCATGCTATACTCCGTTATACAGACATCATCCTACTGCTACAAAATTCTGTTCATGCTTCATCATGCAATTTGAAAAATTTTCAGTTTGTGCAAACGCTAAATTCAGGGAAAATTAGGATAGCCGACGCACATTGAAACAACAGCAGATTATATTATGGATTAAAATAATTAATCCCCCACTGCAGCAATGCCCTCATCACTGCAACAAATAGAATGAGAGAGATCCAAAAAGGCAGCGGAAAAGTAAACATTGATAAAGGTAGTGTCATAATAGTTCGTGCATCAGGATACTCAGAAGCCAAAATAAACAAACTAAAAGCAAACAAAGCAAGAAATGGCTAAGCAGGTGGTGGGCTAGGAGGAGAAGACGGCCGTGCGGTGGTAAGAGGGAGGAGTCTGAGGTCCAGGAACGAGTCCAAGAGGAAACGAGCCATCAGCAGCACCTCCATATGATCTGGCGGAACAGGCATGTCGGGCATTACCTACTCGGCTGGGTTGAACGCCCAAGCCGGCAGGCCAAATTGGAGCGCCGATAAGGATGGTTGGGTGTAAGTGGCTCCAACCTCCGAGGGCGGAGAGACGGTGGCAATGCGGGATGCGAGAAAGCTACGCTACACAGGATCATCGGGTGGGTCTTCGGGGAGGGGGTTGGGGAAACGGGGGGTGGAGGTCGGTTGGGCATGGAGGGTACCGGGGTCGTAGAGGAAACGCCCTCGGCGTGGCCTGGTAATGTAGCGGACCATCCTTTGGGGGGAGAAATGTGGGGTATGGGGGTGTTCATATATATGGAATTGGCTGTGCTCACGGGGTGACAAAGAAAAGGGAATTAGAATGACACTGGGCCACCGTATTATGGGCCACAAAAAGGAAAATATATGCCAAAAGTAACATACTTGGGTTACGTGAGGTACTAACAATTAGATAAAACATGCTATAGCTTGATCATGCTGAATTGCTGTGGGCGAACTCCTGAGGAAATCCCTATAAAACATGCAAACAATGGGAACAATAAAATAGAGCAAAATATTCAGGCTACCTCCCTGTAGCGCTTGGTTTATAGTCATCAGCCAGACATAGTACTTGTTACTTAGGATGATCTGAGGTCAATGGTTGTCTTGTCTCTTAGGACTGGGTCCGACTAGTAGTGTTTAATTCTCTGACCGTTGACTCTGAAGACATTCCTGGTTGATGGGTTTCTGAGCTCGACTGCACCGTGTGATGTCAGGGCACTGATCACAAAGGGTCCTGCCCACCTGGATTTCAGTTTACCCGGGAACAATTTTAGACAAGAGTTATATAACAGCACTTTTTGGCCAACTTCAAAAGTACACGGGATCAACCGCTTATCATGCCATCGTTTAACTTTTTCCTTGTAAAGCTTGGCATTTTCATATGCGTGCAAACAGAATTCTTCCATTTTATGCATTTGTAACAACTGTTTGTCACCTGATGCGGAAGAGTCCATATTCAGCTGTGCTATTGCCCAATAGGCCTTGTGTTTCAGTTCAACTGGAAGATGACAAGCTTTCCCAAACACCAGTTGGTATGGGGAGACCCCTAATGGTGTTTTATATGCGGTGCGGTATGCCCATAAGGAGTCATCGAGCTTGTCTGACCAATCCTTATTGATGGGATGAACTACCTTTTCTAGGATATGTTTCACTTCTCTGTTCGAAACCTCTACTTGACCATTTGACTGTGGATGGTAGGCTGTAGTGATTTGATGTTTAACTCCATATTTGGAAACCAAGGCTTCAATTTGGTGACTGCAAAAATGAGAACCCTCATCACTGATTATGGCTCTAGGAGTGCCAAATTTTGTGAATATCTACTTCTTTAAAAATCTACAACGGCCCTAGAGTCATTTGATGGCAGGGCTGCCGCTTCGACACATTTGGAGACATAGTCAACAGCAACTAGTATGTATTGGTTGCCCCTTGATGGAGGGAAAGGGCCCATAAAATCAATGCCCCAGACATCGAACAATTCGACCTCCAGAATAGGTGTCAAAGGCATTTCATGACGGCACGATATGTTCCCAGTTCTTTGGCATTTGTCGCATTTAGACACAAATTGATGGGTGTCCTTCAAGAGGGTTGGCCAATAGAATCTAGATTGAAGCACCTTGGGTGCTGTACGGACACCTCCGTAATGCCCTCCATAGGGAGAGGAGTGGTAGTGTCTCAGAATATCTTCCGACTCATCATCCAAGGTATGCAACGTCAGAGCATCTAATCAGGGCATTGTTTGAACAGGTAGGGCTCGTTCCAGAAAAATTTCCTGCTGTCATATAGGAATTTCTTCTTTTGGTGGTATGTTAAATCTGCAGGAACTTCACCAGTGACTAAAAAGTTTGCTATGTCTGCATACCATGGGGTGTGGATGCAGGCAATAGCATAAAGTTGCTCATCCGGAAAAAAATTCCTGAATTGGGATGCTAAGTTGATCTGAAGAGTGTCCCTCCAACCTTAAGAGGTGATCTGCCATTTGGTTTTCTATCCCCTTTTTGTCGCAGACTTCAAAGTCAAATTCTTGAAGTAGCAATACCCACTTGATAAGCCTTGGTTTAGCATCCTTTTTCGCTAGTAGGTATTTTATGGCAGAGTGGTCCGTGAAGACTATTACTCTGGTGCCCACTAAGTAGGATAAAAAATTTTCAAATGCAAACACCACTGCCAAAAGTTCCTTTTCTATGGTGGTGTAATTTACCTGGGTACTGGATAGAGTCTTGCTTGCATAGTAAATGGAGTGGAACATCTTATCATGTCTTTGACAGAGTACTGCTCCAACTAATGAATCACTGGTGTCGCGCATGAGCTCAAAGGGTAAGCTCTAGTCAGGGGCCAATATGATTGGGGCGGTAGTAAGCTTCTTTTTGAGGGTTTGGAACGTCTCTAAACAAGCTGCATCGAAATTGAATGGAGTGTTAATTTCGAGCAACGCACATCATAAAGTAGGTGGGTGGCGGTAATTGCTTAATAACAACTATTTTTGCACGATAGACTTCAATTCCCTTGTTTGAGATTTTGTTCCCTAACATCACTCCTTCTATTGTCATAAAGTGGCATTTCTCCCACTTTAGTACCAGATTTGTTTCCTCACAGCTTTATAGGACTGATTCAAGGTTTTGCAAGCAGTCATCATATGATCCTCTGAACACTGAAAAGTCATCCATGAAAATTTCTATGGATTTTTCCACCATATTAGAGAATATTGCCATCATGCAGCGTTGAAATGTTGCTGGGGCATTGTGAAAGTGGAGCTAAATCACCAAGAGGGGGTGAATTGGGGATTTCAAAAACTTTTCAGATGGCTCTGTTTTTTGACAGTAAAACAGAGGTAAATAGAGAGTGGAGAGAAGAAGAGAAAGACACAGCAATTTATACTGGTTCGGTCCAACTCCTTGACCTACATCCAGTCCCCAGACACTCTGGGATTTCCACTATCACAATTGATTACACACTCTATACTCAAGAGTAATTCTCTCACTAGAACTTACTCCCCCTTACAAGTTGCAATCAATGAACCCAATCACCAAGTCCCCAGACTTGTGATTCTTTACAATAAATGATTTACAAATAGAAACTCTCTCTAAGAGTAGATAATGATAAACATTGAAGCTTTGTGTATCAAAAGACACAATATAAGTGAAAACTGAAAGAATAAATGTAAGACTTGAATGCAATTCTTTTTCAGCAGATGTATTAGTTGAGAAGACTTGAATACCGCTCTATTTATACTAAGAGAGCATTAAATGATCGTTGCAATCTTCATTATAACCGTTGCCTTCTTAGACAAAGTTCTGGTTAAGCTTTGGTCTTCTTCTCTCTCAAATCTCCACTTAATCCAGTTTGTGCGAGAGGTTTAGAGTTGACTTCTTGCATTAATCCGTTGGAGTATCAGGCTGTTGGATGTGGAAAACATTCTTTAATTCTTTGCAAGCATGTGCAGACGGATTACCAAAAGTATGAAACTTTTTGGGTTTTGTATTTAATGTGCTGACATCACTTTTTGCTTTTGCTTTAAACCTTCAATAAACATTCTCTAATTTATTTGAAACTCACTAACAAAGTGGTTAAACATATATAGGAACATTAGAGAATAATGATAGGAAGTATTAAGATCAAATAAGAAAGTTTTACAAATTCGTCAAATTTGAAATTCTGAATACGTGTTGAAACCTCGAGGTTTGCTTCTCAAACCTCGAGTTTTAGACTTTAACATGTAAGGTTGATTTTATTCCAAAACATCGAAACTGGAGGTTTTCATCTAAAACCGGAGGTTTTGAACACATCAAAAACTGCAGTGCTCTCGGGTTGGCCAAAACTCAAGGTTTGTTCAAACCTCGAGTTTTCACTTAAATGTGAAAACTTGAAGATTTTGCGCCAAACCAAAATTGGCGGTTTTCTTGGAAATTGGAGGTTTTCAAAATTTGAGAAAAACATGAGTGCTCTCGGGTTGGCAAAAACTCGAGGTTTCATATCAAACCTCGAGTTTTCATTCAAATATGAAAGCTTTGAGAAATCACGCCAAGACAAAAACTGGAGGTCTTGAAGCAAAACTGGCAGTTTTCAAAATCAGGAAAACATGTGTGCTCTCGCGAGACCAAACCTCGAGGTTTCGGGTCAAACCTCGAGTTTAAACTTAAATGTGAAAACTTATAGAAAACTATGTAAAAACTAAAACTGGAGGTTTTCTCTAAAAAAAAAACGGCGGTTTTGAAAACCGGTTAAAACACAAATCCTCTCTGTCAAGGTAAACCTCGAGGTTTCTTATCAAACCTTGAGTTTTCACAAATCTTGTGAAAACTTGGAATTTTCACGTTAAACAAAAAACTGGAGGTTTTCAAATGTTAAGGACTTAGGAGACTCTCTGTATGACCAAACCTCGAGGTTTTACCAGAAATCTCGAGTTTTGTGCTTTCCAGAACATACTGAGAAGTCTCTGTGTGATGAAACCTTGAGTTTTCTCTAAAAACCGGCGGTTTTGCTCTGTTCAGAAAACTTGGGATCTTCTCTGTAAAGCGAAATCTTGAGGTTTCGAACACAAACCTCGAGTTTTCCTCTGACAGTGAGATTTTCAATCTTTCGAAGGAAAAACTTCACATCTTGTTTTACAATTATTAGTAATCATCAAAACCCTTAGAGAACTAACACATTGCATAATCCAAAATGCGTTCGCCAGAATGCAAAGGTACCATATAGACAGTGAAAGTGGTCTTATGCTAGTCTTGGGGTGCTATAGCAATTTGATTGTATCTGGAGTATCCATCGAAGAAACAGTAGTATTCCTTGCCAGCCAGCCTATCGAGCATCTGATAGATGAATGGCAATGGGAAGTGGTCTTTTAAGGTGGATTTGTTGAGTTTCCGGTAGTCCATACATATTCTCCACCTAGTGACCGTGCATGTGGGGATTAGTTCGTTCTTGTCATTTTCCACCATGGTGATTCCTCCCTTTTTGGGTACACATTGTACTGGACTGACCCACTCGCTATTAGAGATAGGGTAGATAATTCTGGCATCCACCATTTTATAATCTACTTCCGCACTACTTCTTTCATGATGGGGTTTAACCTTCTTGTTGTTTAACTGAATTTTGGCATCCTTCTTCGAGGTAGATTTTGTGCATGCATAGAGATGGGCTGATCCCTTTAATGTCAGCTATTGTCCATCCGAAAGCTCTCTTGAATTTAGTAAGTACTGTCAGGAGTCTGGTCTCTTGGTCACTGGTGAGGTGTGCGGAGACAATGACTGGCAAAGTATGATTATCTCCTAGGTAGGCGTATTTCAAATTGTCAGGCAAAGGCTTGAGGTCTAAAGTTGGCGGTGCCTCTATGGATGGTTTGACCAGGTGCTTCCGATGTTGGTCAATTTCTAATGATTTGAACATCGTACTCCCTGCTAGGTTGAGGTGGCTGTGGTCCTTACCACTTAGCACTACTACTTGACTGATAACTTCCCCACCTGTTGCTAGTTCCATTTCTCCGGGTGGCCATACGATTCTTGGAAGGCTTCCTGTATAACTTTATCCACTGTATCTAGTATAGAGCATGTTTCTGTATCGTCTATGTATTGTATTGCCTTAAACAGGTTGAAGTTGACTTCCTTGTCATTTATTTTTACTATAAGTTCCCCTTCATGCACATCCATTAATGCCTGCCCAAGAGCTAAGAATGGCCTTCCCAAAATGACTGACATTTCATGTCCACCTTCTTGATCATGTATGATAAAGTCCACTGGGAGCACAAATTTTCCTACTTGCATCAGGACGTTGTGAATTTCACCTTTTGGGTAGATCATGGTTCTGTTCGTTAGCTACAAGTTTGCTGTAGTAGTTTGCTCGTTACCGGTTGTTAGTCGGTGAAACACTGATCTTGGCATTAAACTTACTTTAGATCCCCGATCGTATATTGCCCTTACCTTGGTTTGACTGTCTATTATGCATGAAATTTCAATGTGTCCTTTCCCTTGCAATTTGAGTGGTCCTCCTGGTAGGAACGAAGTGCTGCAAGTCTGGGTTAAAGGTATGGTCTCAAGTCCCACTAGTTCTTCCTTCTGGGACAGAGTGTCCTTAAGGAACTTCACATAGGTGGGCATTTGTTCCACAGCTGCTGCTGGGGCCATGTGAACATGGAGTTGTTGTGCTAAATCTAAAAACTCCTGAAATTGCTGGCTGGAGTTTTGTGTTGGCGATCTGTGCTGAGTTGGCACTTGAGTCTGTTCGGTGGCCTTACCCTATGGTGTCATTTTAGCTATAGCATTCCCCTGTGACTTTGGTATGTAGGTGTTTATTTCTACCGATGGAGAACATGCTATAGCGTCAACCACCAAGTCACTTTGTTGTAGCATTATCTCTTGCTCGTTTCTCTTGGTGGTTGAATCTACCCCGCTATGAAGTAGTGGTTCTGGGTGTTTCCCAGTAAGTGCTACAATTTGTCTGATTTGATTTTCAAGCTTCTGAAGGGTTAACTGCCGACTTAGAATTTCTGAGTTATTTCTTGCCATGTGTTTTTCTAAAAGGTCTATTAAATTCCCTTTTTGGTCCGAGTCTCTTTGACAGTTGTTGCAGACTAGTGATGCCTGTAGTTTGGCTTGTCTGACAGGACTAAGTAATCTTCCAATGGCATTGGTTGAAGCTGTCATCTGGGTTGTAAGGGTGGTTATTGCATCCGACGTGCTGATACTGGCGGTCTCTCAAAATGTGGTTCTGCTGTCATCAGCCCATTGATAACCTTGTGTTGCTATTTTTTCCAACAGTTGACACGCCTTGTCATATGGTTTCATGAGAATAGATCTGTTTGCGTAAGCATCCACAAATGAACGTGTTTTGCCATTTAGTCCACTATAAAAGGTTTCCATTTGAGCCCATTCTAGCAATCCATTATGTGGGCATCGACTAAGCACATTCTTGAACCGGTCCCAAGCTTCGTGGGCCAGTTCTCCAAGCTTTTGCTTGAAGCTAGTTATATCCTTCCTTAGTTGTGCGTTCCTTGGTGGGAAAAATTTAAGCAGGAACTTACTCCCTAGATCTTTCTAGAAAGTGATTGAATTGGCTGGTAGGTTGTTGAGCCACGTTCGAGCTTTGTCCTGAAGAGAGAATGGGAATAGTTTGATTTGAATGTTATCGGGCGTGACTCCTGGAATGTTGAACGAGTCACACACCTCCATGAAAGCCTTAAGGTGCGAGTGAGGGTCTTTAGATGCAAGTCCCCCAAAGTGTCCGGTAGCATTCAGCATTTGGATCATGACACCTTTGATCTCAAAGTGTCCTGCATTAATGTTGGGGGTGTGATAGCCGAATTTAACTTGTGAAGGTCTGGAATCCCTAATTGCCTAATGGTCTTGTTTAGGCCTGGATTTAGAGGTAGGTGAGCGTCCCTATTTATTGAGTGCTGTTTTCCTTGCTCCTGATCATGATTAGCCTGCATATCGCCATTTCTGCGGAGTCAAAAAGTTGACTTCTTCGGTTCTGCTTCCTACGCCTCTGCTTATAAGTGTGTTTAATTTCAAGATCGTAAGGCTGTAGGTTGACTGAGTACGCATACACTACAGAATGTACCTGAAAATCACGAAAAGAGAAAGAGTGAGCTTTATTGGATAAATCACAACTATTCAATGATAAGCGCGTCGTTACTAAGGAATCTACAGTCCCTGGCAATGGCGCAAAAAACTTTTTGGTCGATTTCCTTGATGGCAAGTGAACCATTCGAACAAGTAATAAAGTGTAAGGAGAGTATCGTCCCACAGAGACTGAGATACCGAAAGCGATGCTCAATTACTGTAGTAGTTGTGTGAAACATAAAGTAAAATTGATTGATTTGGGTGTTTTTATGGTTACCCTAAATAACAAGAAAGTAAAAAAGAGTATCGTAGTCGTAAGAAGATATCAGTAGGAAGATAGGCTGAACTCGGAATCATTCTTAAGCATATCAATCCCCTAGTTGCTTGACAATTGCTATAACATTTATACTACACAGCTTCCACAATGCTACAGCATAGATACTATTTACAATGCTATTAGCTAACCTACCACTAGAGTCTATCGAAGCTTCCGCATCCGATACGTGTGATACTAACTTTACTTCTCCCATATACCTATGGCAATTTTCTAGTTAGATTAACATTACAAAGTAAGGTGTTATGGTTATGAGCGGTAGACCCATTCTTGAAGCCTACAATAATAGGTCAAGCCTTGCATCAACTTGCCTAGCAATCATTGTTTCTCAGAGGTCTAACCCCGACTCCTTGCCAGTAAGCTGAGGCCACTAATCTAGCCCTTAGCTTCCGCTAATCGACAAGAATTTAATTCACTGATAAGCAAACTGAATTTATTGAACTAAGAACTAGCAACTGGGTTTACTTCAAACTTAAGAAATCATCCTTGCTCAGCCATAGGAAATTTAGTTCATGACCGACGAGGGAAACACAAAGCAGATAACAACAAAATAACCCATGATCAAAAGATTAAAATGAAAGAAAACAGAAAGCTTGACGAAGTTTCCGACGGCCTGGAAGAAGCCCTGTCACATCACCACTCCACGTCTTCTTGTCTCCGTCGTACTGCAAGAAAGGATGCTGGGTTCTCTTAGGGTTTTTGTGCCTTGTGAACTCTCTCTCTCTTCTTTTGAGCCTGGCCGTATATGAATAGGATTAGACTCTCAGAGACTCGACTCCCCTTTAGGGTTGGCTTGTTGTTTCCTTATATAATTAGGCTTTCTCGCGGCGTAAGTTCCAGCGAGCTGGGCCTTCCTAATCTGTTGAGATCCAGTCATATCTCTTTCTCCAATATTAGTATATTGATTCTTCTGATCCTATGAGATTCTTCAAATCTTTAGTTTCGATCCTCCGCATCTTCTATTCCATTACGTCAGTAATCTACATGTTGTTAACGACCTTCATTATATTTCCTGAAACAATCTTAACAAAAGATCAGAACATATGCCGCATAGCATTACGTCCTTTACTCTGCTATGGCTTCAGAGATGCCTTGTATTGCACTTCGATAGGTTGTCCTGATGTTATAGCATAGTATCACCTTTGCTATACGTTTTCCTCATAAAACCTCGCAACTTGTTCTTTTCTTAGTGCATGTTTAAAATATGTGTGAAATGCATCCTTAAGTTCCCTATATAATGAATTAATACCTTTTTGCTTAGATTTAACACAGTTAAGCTTATATTCATTATACAATTCTGTCATTTAATACAGGGAAAACAGGCATAAATTGTGCTCATCAAGTATCCTAAACCCTGCGTGAGCATTAACTTGTTCAACTTATGGAGTATTGGAGTTTCGCCCTAGATCAAAACAAGGATCACTGGTACACGAGTTATTTCTCTCCTAATTTTCCTTCAATTTTAATCCTAGATGTAAGACCTATATCCTAAGTTTATCATTTTGTCCTAAACTACCCATATTGATACTCATCAACAATACATTAACACAACAATAATCTAACAATGTACTTGTATTAATGTTTCTAAATATTTTGTAATTTGTAACTATCCCCCATATATCTATATTTTTTTAGCATATTTTATTTTAATTGTTATGATATTCATGGAAGGAGGAAGGCGTGCCAGATGGCAGAAGGAGGAAATCCCAATATCCATCTTTTTATATCATCAAAAGATAAAATGTCAATCTCATTTTTTTCATGACTAGAAAAACATAAGCTTTCATTTGCAATTATTTTTTCCTACGAATGATAGCTTATCCTAAAATATCAAATCACATAAAACATCGTCATATAGACTTTTAATTTTATCTTTAAATAAGGTATTTTAGAAAATAATATATCATGTTTACTATAGAGTAATTTATTATGAAGTTTTTATTATAATTAACTAACTTAACTACCTTATTTAATCTAACAAAATTTGTTAAATAGTTATAATGTTAAGTACCAGACGAGTTTTATAGAGAAAATAATTAAATAATGGGTTATAAGGGATTTTAATATTGAGGATAAATTTTTTAAAAAATAACTGAAAATTTGGGGGAAACGCTTATAGAAATTTCAGATAATAGAAAAAAGTATATTGAAGGACGACTGGTAATTATTGATTTATTGTTGTTATTGTAGGATTGGAATGTTAGCATCAGCCCATGAGGAAGTTGGGAGCCTAATTTTGCTGTAAATATTAGATGTATGGAACATAAATGATTATATTAATATATAAAAGACCGAGTAAGATACTCCAACCACCTTTCTATTTTATCTTAATTACACGAATATCTCATTTATTTTAAAAACTCATATAAACCTCCCTTAGAATTAAAATACATGTTAAACAAACCTCAATTATATTTTCAAAATTCCATTTTTTTCCATCCAATCGTAGGTGGACCGTTAAGTTTGACTACCAAATTTTATTTTTTGACCAAAATACCCCCATTTAACAAAATAATTATTTAACATTTATATTTGCCAAGAAAAAACTACAATAAAAAAATAAATCTAATACATATTTTCAAAATTATAATATTTTTAAAATTTATTAATTTTGATTATATTATAAAATTTTATAATTTTAATTTTTATCATATTTTTTGAAATGTATTTATTTATTTTAAAATGGATAAAAACATATTTCAAACACATATTTTTGTTATAATATAGCATAAATTAATTTTAATTTTAATTTATAATTTTTAAACACATCAACGCATATTTTTGTTATCATAAGCATAAATAATTTAAATTCATAATTTATAATTTTTAAACACATTTTTTTGTTACAAACATTAACCAAATAACTATTTGTAAGAAATAAAATTAACGAAAATTAAAAAGAAAGCTCTTGATCATACAAAATAATTTAAGAGAAAACTTTAAACATGTTTATATGCCAAACTGTATTTATGGGCATTCAAAGGAAAAACAACTAACTTTGTACCTTTTTACTGTTACAATTTCCGGGGTTTTGTTTTTCCCAAATTTGCAAATGTCCAAATTGAATAAATTATGGATTTGATAGGGTAAAGGGAAAATTAGTAAATAAAATTTATTTTAATATAAATTTTAATTAAGAAATATCTTTTTGGAATCTTTTTGGAATATTCCTAATGGTGTTAACAGTTCGGACCTAAGTATATGTATTTAAAATAGAGAGGAGATATGTGCGATTAAGAAAAAATAAAAAGGTGATGAGGGTATTTTACTCTAAAACATTTTAAAGGAAATAAACATTTGATTGCTTATGTTTTTGTTGAATAGATTTAAATTTTAGAGTGACAACTGTAAGGGGATCGGATATGAAAAACACATACAAATTGAGTGGGAAAAGAGAAGAAAGGAAATGGAATTTTTATCATTTTATGGCGATATGGAAGTTGATCCCTTGTGTTCTGGTGCTTCAATATAATTAAAATTTTTATGGTGCTTAAATTTAAATAGTGAGCTGGTCAAATAAAAGAGTATTGGCTCAAATATAGGTTCTTCAATATAATTTTCTCATCATAATATATTAAAGTTAAACATAAAATAAAATATAAATGAATTATTATATACAATATAAAAATATCTAAACGACTCTTACGTTTAATAAATTTGTTGAAAATTAATTAGAATTAACTGAACATAGAATTTATAATGGGTATGCTTCAATGAACTAATATAACGTTTGTTGATGCGTAACATAATAAATATATTAGTATTAGATAGGCGGCTTTATTAAAAATAGAGTCATTTTTGCCAATTGTCGGCTATAATTATGTCTACAAGAAGGAAAAGAAAGACTATAGAAATCAATATAAACTATTTAAATCAACCTATTTAAATCATTTTCTTCTCAAAATCTCATTATATTAAAAAATTTCTTTGTTCAAATTGTGATTTTTTATAAAACTATTATTATTAACATAAATAAATAAACTTAAATAATTAAAATCTAATATAAATAATCAATGACGGTAATACATGTAGAAGGAAAAAAATTATTTGGAAAACATTGTAATAATCAATTTTTTAATGTCCAAGTGAAAATATGAGATTCTAAGACAAAAAGGAGAAAGAAGAGAATGAGATGATTTTTTGCTAAAAAATATGAATAATTCTAAAGTGAGAAGCAAAAGCCTACTTTAGTTTTTTCCTGTAAAGTTGCTCTCCATAATCTTTATCCAAAAAAAGAAAAAGAAAAAGAAGATGCCACTTTATGTATATGTGTGTGTAGATATATGTATATATTTATGTGTGTGTATATGTATATGTATATATTGTGACCAGCCACCTTCATTATTATTACTGCTAAATAATTGAGGTTTTATTATATTATATTATCACTTTCTTAAGTAAAAGGATTGATTAATGGGTGTGTTTGGACGGGGAAGCTAAATTGATATATTATTAATGATGGCATGACTCACTTGTGAGAAGCTGTGTGTGTGGGGGGTTCGGCAGGATTTCAACCTTTTATCTTAGTATTAATTACTCCATTTTGCCTGTTCTTATTCAAGATTGCCACTTTCCTCCAATCTATTACAGATTCATTCATCCCTTCTCTGTAGCAGAGAAATTAGTAGTACTCTGACAAAGGGGCATTTTAAGAATATGAATGTAACAATGGGCCCGTTTGGGATAGTGATGAGAGAAGTGGCTTTTGTTTCTTAAAGATTTTTTTCTCGTTAGACTTTTCCCGATGTGATTTGTAATTTGGGATAACAAAGTGATTTAAGTGACTTTTGTTTGATGGGTACTTGTTTGACATAGCTTTTGAAAAGATAGATGAGATTGAAAATGACCAAAATGGCATGAATCAAATTCACACACACACATATAAAATATGATAATTTTGGATAAAAATTAAAAATAAATATAAATTTGCTAAATAAAATAATAAAATTATCATTAAAAAAATTACAACACAATAAAGTACTTAAATAATAAAATTACCATTAAAAATATATATCGCACAATTTTGAAAATATGCGAATATATCCATAGAATAAAAAATCATTTCATTATTTTTATTCATTAATGTAAGTAGGCAAAAAAAAAAAAAAACTATATTTTACTTGAACGTGATATATTTCATTAGATTCATCAATGTAAATCCCAAATCCCAAATATTTTAATGTGCAAAATATATACGTAGAATAAAAATCATTTCATTATTTTTATTCATTAACGTAAATATGCAACAACCAAAAAAAAAATCAAATACTATATTTCACCCGAACGTGATATATTTTTGCAATCCCAACTAATCCCAGATTCATCGGAATAAAAATATGCAAAAAAGAAAAAAAAATCAAAAATGATATATTTCATTATTTTGCTTGAATGTGATATATATTTCATTAGATTCATCAAATACAGAGGAGAGTATCACGTGAAAAGGATAGAGCATGACAAATTCCAAAGAGGCTTTTGGCGATGAGATGAAAAGCTAGTAGATCTGGCTTCAACAAAAAAATAGCTTCAAGGTGTAAAGCCTATCAAAAAATTAAATGATCCAAACCTCTTGATGGACTTTTTATCCCATCTAATGGAATAATAAGTCCATCATATGTGATCCCAAATAGGCCCAATATAGAATTTATCGCGAATTTGCATGTGAAATCGTTCGAAGCCCACTAATGCTTATTCAATTATGTGGTGTTTTAGGGAACTAACAATAATTCTAAACTAGTAATGGTAATGTTTTTTTTTTTTTTTTTTTTGTTGATAAAAGAGTAATAGTAATGTTAATATAAATAGGAAAAATTATAATAAAGGACCTGGAGAAAAAAATATTTATTGAGAAAGACTATAAAAATTGTAATTATTTAGAAGGACCAAATACAAAAATATGAAATTAAAAATACTAAAATACCCTTAAAGAAATCTTATTCATTCCTTCCTACATTCTCTCCCATATTTTATTTTAAAAACTAATACAAAATTCTAAATTTTACTAAATTAAATAAATGCTTTCTAAAATTCTCTTTTCCACAACATACATAGATATCTATGAAAAAAATTGCGTACTCTTCAATTTTTTTCAAAATTAAAATTTCTTAAAATCAATAAAAAAATTTAATGAAAAATATATTTATATAATTTTAGTCAAAATTAAGGTCTTTTATAATCTACTATATATCTTAAACCGAAAGAGTTTATATGATTTATTTTTATTTTAGAAGAAATTGATGTGGGCTAAAAATTGATTTAATGTAAATAAAATAAAAAAGAAATCTATTATATCTTGAAAACAAATAAAACGAGTTTAGTTTTTATTTTTATAAAAAGTGGTTAATTGATACTTGCTAATATAAGTATGGCGAGCTTGATGATATGTTCCTTAATTAAACTATCTATTAATTATATGAATATGGAACTTGTTAAAAATTAAAATTTAGAAACATATGAGTTTGAACTGGATAGTTTACATGAGTATGTAACAAGATAAAAAATAGAAAGAAAGAGAAATATTATAATCTTACATGTTGATGATTGAGTTTAATTTTCATGTTAGTCAATTGTTTGTTTATAAATACAATAGATAATGTATGAGGTTTGACTAAGGACAATTTAGTAATTTTAAATTTATATTATGATATTTGGTCCTTCTAAGTAATTACAATTTTTATGGTCATTCTTAATAAATATTTTTTCCTCCAGGTCCTTCATTCTTATTTTCCCATATAAATAAAAATGGTGGTAATGAGGATGAATAAGGTCATCTACAAGTTATACAGGGGCCTCATCTCTACGCCTCACTATCATCGGATACTTATTCTTCGACAAAAGTTAATCGCCGATTCAGCCCAATGATACTTCTTCTTCGAAAAAAGTTAATTGTCACCGATCCAGCCCAATGAGTTTGCGAAGTAGTTGAAGCTTGACCTCAGAAGGAGGAGCATGTGGGGGTTGGGTGAATTGGTTGAAATGATTGGGATTGCACCACTTTTGTAAATCTTCTTTACATATCCCTCTCCACCCATATCCCAGTATGCCCATACTACGGATGACAAACATTCTAGGCACATCGTCAGAAGAAAGTTGGATGTGAAGGGAATTGTTATCACCTCTTAGATGTTGCCAACAGGTTTTCCCATTAAATTCCAACACCATTACATAGGGGACATCATCTCCATCTAAACCCCGAATACCATGTTAGCCGCTTTTCCCATATATTATATTCATCATCTTATGAAGCTTTACTACTCCAACTAAACAAGCCATCACACCCTTTTATATGCAAGCATACAACAATTCCCGACTATTTACTATCAGAGAAATTTGGAGGTATGTCCACTTCTATCTCACATTCACCCCTTTCTCCATCATAATATTTATGTTTGGATCAAACCATGATGGTATTTTGCCTCCTGATGGCATGATTGCAATGAAATGTTTGAGGGCAAGATATTTTGGCTGCATACATACAAAACTGTTGTTACCATTAATTACCCAATGAAGGGAGCATATACATGTGAGAATAAGACACAAAATTGAGACACACATACCTCAACGTCCTTCAACAAGATATTTAGTTTTTGATTATATGAGGCATATTATTATATATGAATTTAAAATAGTTTAAACGTACTTAGGATTAGTGTTAGTTATGATGTTGTTAATGGCATTATGAGTATTATTTAATATTCAGTTATAAATTTAAGATTTAAGGAGTGTTAATTCGTTCATATTGTGTGCCAGTTACCCTGAAATTTTCAGGGCATGACAAGTGTCCAGTTAGATCAGGTGAAACAATCACCTGGGGAAACTTTGCGAAGTATTTGGAACGCTTTAAAGACATGGCTTTACAAGTCCGGGGTTAAAGGAGGACGTACATTTGCACTTTGCGTCATAGCAAAGCTGGACAAATCCTCGCGTTTGAAGAAGTCGGTCGTGAAGCGTCGTCCTAAAACAACGGCGGAATTCGAGACCAATCCAAGACATATATAGAGCTGGATCAGATGGATATTATGAGCCATGCACCACGAGACAGAGCAAGGAGTCCACCTTCCTGAAGTAAGGAGCAGTTCGTACAGAACAGACAAGACTCTCGAGGACGTGGAAGGGATAACAAGACTCGTGGAAGAAGAGCAGAAGGAAGGTATGACCGATATGCCCCATTGAAGGTGTCTCAGTCTGGAAAGAAGTCTCCATGACTGAGATGAAAAAAGTAGAGCGACCACGTCCACTACGGAACGAGGCCACCCTGGACAAATCTCGATATTGTGAATTCCATGATCAACACGGGCACACGACAGAGGTCTGTTGGGACCTGAGAGGCACTATCGAGAAATTCATTCGAGAAGGGAAACTCCATCGGTATGTAATCCAAACGCAAGGGCGGCATAACAAGCGCCAAGGAGACCGAAGTAGAAGCCCGCCCACCGAGAAGAAGAGACGAGAACAGAAAAAGGTGGGACGAGGAACTGATGATGAGTTTCCTGATTCAAAATATGACTGCAATGGGATTGTTGGAGGCTTTGGCGGAGGAGGAGATTTTGTGAGTCAGCAAAAGAGATACTTGAAGGAGGTCCTCTCGGTAATCGACCGTCCAAGGTTTAAGAAAGAATCCGCAAAATCGGGCTTACCAATACTCGGATTTACTGAAGAAGAGTTAGATGATGTAATGCCAGGGCATCATGACGGACTCGTCATAACTTGAAAATTGCCGAGTCAAGAAGATCTTTATGGACAATGGAAGCGCGGTGGACATAATTCTGGGATGCGTTCAAACGCATGCGGTTTGATTCGGAGGACTTGAAACCATGTAAGACCACCTTAACAGGTTTCAATGGAGAGGACACCCGTCAAAAGGTTATGTCGACCTCAAATTAACGTTGGGGACGAAGGAAGCATTCAAGTTGGAATTGGTTCATTTCGTTGTGGCCGATTTTCTGTCTCCATATAACATTATCCTCGGACGGCCAACCATCCATGACTGGAACATGCTGGTATCTTCCAATCACCAGAAGTTGAAATTCATAGACAATAAGAATCAAATCGTTACCATCAAGTGTGATCAAAGAGATTCTCGACAATGTTACTTTGAAGCGGTCAAGGAGACTAAAACCTCGAAGATGGGGCGCTCCAAAGAATGCGAAGGGAAGACGAATAACAAATCCATTCACGTAGTCGAGTTAGACTTGAGGGAAGAAGACAAAATGCAAAGGGCTGAACCTAATAAAGAAGTGGAAGATTTTGTCCCGGGAGCCGAGCCGAACAAACTACCAAAGTCGGAAAGATGTTGGATCCCGAGATTCGAACGAAGTTAGAAAGGTTTTTGTGGGAAAACAAAGATGTGTTTGCATGGACGCCATCTGAAATTCTGGGATAGACCCCGAGTTTTGTTGCCACAAGTTGGCGATCCACCCTGGTTCAACCCCGGTTGCCCAAAAGAAGAGGAAGCAAGATTCGGACCGAGGAAAAGCCTTGGAAGCACATGTCAAGGAATTGATCGCGGCTGGATTCATTAGGGAGGTGCAATATATGACGTGGTTGTCCAACGTGGTCATGGTTAAAAAGCCGAACGGCAAATGGCGAGTATGTACGGATTACAAAGACTTGAACAAGGTATGTCCGAAGGATGCATTCCCCATGCCCAACATCAACCAGTTGGTTGACCAGTCTTCTGGTTTTCAACTTTTATCATTCATGGATGCGTACTTGGGATACAATCAAATTGTCATGCATCCCGATGACCAAGAAAAGATAGCCTTTATCACAAACAATGCGAATTATTGCTACAACGTAATGCCACTTGGCCTCAAGAATGTTGGGTCGACTTATCAGAGAATGATGACCAAGGTCTTTGCGGATCAGCTGGGGAAAAATATGGAGGTGTATATCGACGATATGATAGTAAAATCCAAGGAGCAAGACGACCATGTTCATGATCTGCAACAGACATTTGAAAAGTTGCGAACGCATCAAATTCGATTGAACCCGGTGAAATGTGCTTTTGGAGTACCGTCGGGCAAATTCCTGGGTTTCTTATTAACTAACCGAGGCATTGAGGCTAACCCAAAAAAATGTAGGGCCGTGTTGGAAATGAAGGCCCCAGCCAACAAGAAAGAAGTGCAACAATTGACCGGACGATTGGTGGCTTTAACAAGGTTCTTGCCTAAGTCAGCGGAGAAGTCACTCCCATTTTTCAAACTTTTGAAGAAGGAAGCCCAGGGAGGATGGAACTCGGAATGTGAAGAGGCATTTACCAGAATAAAACAATGCTTGGCATCCCCGCCGCATTATCCGACCAAAACCCGGAGAAAACTTGATTACGTACTTATCGGTTGGTGAAGAGGTCAGTAAGTGCGAGTCTTAGTTCGAGAAACGAACGAAGGGCAAAAACCGGTATACTTTGTGAGCCGAGCTTTGCAAGGTTCCGAGTTGAGATATTAGAAGCTAGAGAAGATGGCTTTTGCATTGCTAACGGCGGGGAGACGACTTCGCCACTATTTCCATGGTCATTCAATCATCGTGAGGACGAATCAGCCTATACGGCAAGTTTTGCATAAACCAAACTTAGCCGGCAGGATGATAAGTTGGGCAATCGAATTATCTGAGTTTGATATAACATATGAAGCCCAACAGGCAATTAAGTCACAAGCTCTGGCCGATTTATTAATGGAGCTAACTTCATCACAAGCAGAGAAAGGAGGGGCAGAACCATGGAAAGTGTTTGTAGACGGCTCATCGAATCTAAAGGGAAGCGGTGCAGGGGTCATTGTGGAGAGCCCCAAAGGTGTTGTAATGGAATTTTCTCTCCGACTTAAGTTCCCGACGTCAAATAATCAGGCCGAGTATGAGGCCCTTATTGCCGGTCTACTGCAAGCAAAGGAAAATGGAGCTCAACAAGTGCACGTGTCTACAGACTCCTAGTTGGTCGCTTCTCAGATCCAGGGGACGTATCAAGCAAAGGGGCTGTTATTGTCCAAATACTTGGCGAAGGTTAAAGACATTATGTCAAGTTTTGATGAGGTGACAGTCGCGCATATTCCTCGGTCAGAAAATACGAGAGCCGACATTCTCTCCAAACTAGCAAGCACGAAGTGCTCGGGAAATCTCTGCACAATTGTCCAGCAGAATCTACCGGAACCAAGTTGCGTAATGCTTATATCGGATTCGAATGATTGGCGAAAGCCAATTGCCGACTATCTAGAGCGGGGAATCACCCCGGAGGATGCTGCCGAGTCCAAGAATCTAGTCAGAACAGCGGCCGCCTATGTAATGGTGGACGACCAATTATACCATAAAGGCGCGCATTCTTCCATGGCAAAATGCCTCAACAAAGATCAGGCCCAATACGTCTTGGCAGAAGTCCATGAATGTATAAATGGACAACACATGGGGGCAAAGGCGTTGGCTCGGAAAGCAATACGGGCAGGATACTATTGGCCTACCATGGCGCAGGATGCTAAAGACCATGTTCAGAGGTGTGACAGTTGTCAAAAACACGACAAGATAATGTGGGTCCCGCCAACCGACTTGACACAAATCACGGCTTCATGGAGAAAATTGAGAACTTCTCGGGAAGGACGGAAGAATGATGAGGCATCGCGAAGAAAAGTTGGATCTGATTGACGAAACAGCCACGGCTCGGTTTGAGATTTGGCCACAAAAAACTCATCGCTGCTCGGTACAATAGGAGAGTAAACCCACGATCATTTAGAAAAGATGACTTGGTGCTGCGAAGGGCCGATATAGGCAACAAGAACGCCCGAGATGGGAACCTCATGGTGAATTGGGAAGGTCCTTACTGCATAAGAGACGAACTCGGAAAGGGGGCTTACCTATTGGAATCATTGAAAGGGGAAGCGATTAAGAGAACTTGGAATGCGGACAAACTTAAGGCTTACTATAGCTGAATGTCAAGTTTATGAAGTTCTTTGTTTTTGTTGCTTTGTTTTCGTTTATTTCTAGCCGTTCCTTTTATTAACTTTACTTTCAGGAAACTCGGTCGTGAGTGCATGTCAATTCCTACGGGAATCAAATCTGATGTAGTACCACTACTAAATGAATAAAAAAGGCAGGGTCGTAGAACCTGTATTTCATAAACATGTATGAATCAAAGTTTGAAGCTCATTCATAAATCATGTAGTGGAAAAGCTGCCGAGTATGAATCTAAGTAAAGAGCTCACACTTACAGGATCATATGACGGCAAAGCAGTCAGTTAACAAAACTGGCGATAACTCGGATTAATTAATTCGTGCTTATCATATCGTAACAATGGCCAAAATAAACATGCGGGAATTAGGGCAAAAGCTCGTGTTCGTGAATCATGTAGCGGCATAGCCGCCAAATTCAATCTTATGTGCACTTGAGTGCCGGGTCTACATGACGCGGCCAACTAAAAAGAAGTGTTTCTCTGACCTTGATCACGTCAGATACGAAACCTTCAACTCACAGGACGCTAAATAAGAAATAAGCGCGGATAATTTAAGCCACTGGTTTAATCTAGTCAATGTGTATTCACGAAGAAAAGCCCTACTCGGGCACAGAAGTGTTTACAAAAATGAGTTATAAAAACTGCAGCAGCTAACAAAAACAAAAGATATTAACCGCGGCTATAAAGACCAGAAAACGGCGAACTGTCAGCTACGGTTGGCCTTCATCGTCCTCCTCCAAGACCACCTCGGGATTGGGAACATCAACAGCTGAGGAAGGAGCCGGGATAAACTTCTCGTCTTCAACATAAGCGTTCATGTGCACTCCTTCCAAGTTTAAGGTGATCGAGGGGTTCCGGAACTGAACTTGCTCTAGGGCATTCTCAAAGGCATCTTTAACACCAGCCTTCAGTTTGGAGACATCAACTTGAGCAGCAGCAAGGGCTTGCTTGTGAGAATGAAGCTCCGTCTCCAATTTCGCAATTAATCTCTTATGTTGGGCGATGGACTCCACGTCGTTCTCGTGAATCTGCAGCCTTCCAGTAATCTCAGACTCGGCCTTGTGCAGCCTGTGACCAACCGTGACAAGCTCATCAGAGAGGCTCTCCTTCTCAGCCTTCTTCATTTGCAAGTCTTCCCGGGCTTGGGTTAATGACTCGTCCGCCTTTTTCTTCTCGGCCTCGAGAAAGTCCAGATCTTGTTCATTAAGGTTGACTTTCTCCTTGAGATGTGCGACGAGTTGGCATAAGCTGGCGTTCTTCAGGTTAACATGCTCCATCTCCTTCAGCTCTTTCATCTCCAAATCTGACAATGTTTGCCCAACAAACCAGTGCTCGGGCGGACGAATAGCCTTGCGAAGGTTGGTGGGGATTTTATTCTCCCAGAGATAAGAGATAGGAAGCCGGACTTAAGGACGGGGGGCAGATGCTAGCTGATCAGGATCCTGTAACTCCGGATTCTGAACTAGAGGAGACGACGGGGGAGTAGCTTCATTTGTTGGTGGGGCGATAGTCTTCTTCTTCAAGGTTTTAGCCCTCTTGGCAACGGCTTGTTGGTCGGGCTCTCTGCCGGGGACCGTTTGTTTTTCGCCTGGAGTCGATGCAGGAATGGTGACGTCGAGATACTCAAGCCTTTTACCCATCGGCCTACCTGTAAAGCACAATCCAGGGGTCAATTCCCAAAAAAAAAGGAGGAAGGCCTACAAACACCTACAGGGTGTAATATAATCAGCTGAATCCACCAAGCTGCCCTTCTTGGCTAGTGGAATAAGGGCATCTATGGTTTCTTTCTCGGCAAGGGAAAGTTGGGAGGAGACGGGCAAAAAATCTTTTGCTTGAAATTTATGATGTTCCTCACACCAGTATAAAGGGAAACACTCTTCGAGTTCCCCGGACTGACGTGTTTGAAGGAACCAAGGTGTATCCCAGGTTTAGCAACGACTTTAAAGAAGTTGGTTTTAAAGCCTTTCCAGGAATCATTGAAGGGCTTAAGAAATTTTCGGCCGTGAGCAGCTCGGAGTGATGTCCAGCAAAACCACTTCTTTTCCCCCTCCGTGGTGGTATTTGTATCTAAGGGAATAAAAAAGCTACAAAAGACGGGAACGGAACATTCGAGTTTGTGTTTATGGCGTAGTTTTCAAAAGCCATGGCAGCGGCCCAACAATTGGGGTGTAACGAGAAGGAGCGAGGTGAAGGTAGCGGAGAAGACACATTTGAAAGTCGAAAATGGAAATTCTACACCGAGATAGGTTATTAAATCCTTATAAAAATAAAAGAAAGGGCAGTCCTTATCGTTTGATCGACCAGAGGCCACTGACTCGTTCGCTGAGGGCAAACATACGTCATATCCCTCTCCACCTTGGATCGTTCGTGAAAGCATATTCCCCGACATTTTACTCTTGACGTGAATTACAGTGTAGCTCACAACATATTCCTTTATGGGAGGCATTCGTGGAGATCCAAAAGGAACGGAATCTCCAGTCTCGGATTGATTTGTTTGGTGTGAAGACATTTAACCTAAAATAAAAAATAAAAAAGGTTAGAGTCGAACTATGAAGAATACCGACGGTACAGAGGTTTCGGGACGAGTTTCAAAAAACAATGGAGTGTGGGGAGTCCGCGAAGTGACGGCCGAAGCACTCTACAGTTTGTTGCATCGGCATTTGTCCAAGAGTAACTCGGCTTCTCTATCGTGACCATGGTTGACGAGTTCAATAGCTTTATAACAACATTCCTCGCATGGACTAGAATCCTCGATCAACGAAGTCGGGGTAGCAACCTCGGGAACTAGATGAGAAACTGGAAAAGTCGGAAAGGGTGCGACAGATGGCCTAGTGATGGGTGAAGTAGGAGCTCGGGTATTCGCCCTACTTCCACTTCCTCGGGATGGGTGAAGTAAAGCTTCCATCTTTTCCTCTTCGGTGGGAAGGATGGACCAAAGCCAGAGTTTAGTACGGCCAGGGACGCGTTCGAGTATTTCTCTATCTTCTTCCGGGATAGGGCTACCATACATATGTACTAGTGGGGTTTTGGATCCATCTTGAGGAACAATTGCTAAAGCATCATGCCAAAAGTGCAAATGAAATTATGCATGAAAAACCCAGATTGCCCAGAATGCGAAGAACTCAACATAGCAAAGTTATACAAATGCAGAAAGCGGCGAAAACTAAAAAGAAAGAAAGGATAAATGCAAAAGGAAAAACCCAGGTGTCACAACAACTCAGACAGACAGTGTTCACTATCGTTTTCAACATTTTTTCGTTCGGAGAGGAATTCACGTGGGTCATCACAGTCGTTCAACACCCAGTTCAAACACAGAAGAAAAGTGTACACTAAGAACTACCAAAATGCAGGTGATACAAGTTGAGAATAGCAACATGTATATCGCGGATTGAGACTAGAAAAATGAAAATCAGAACAAACCAGAAGTTCGAGGAATACCTGAGAACGAGAGAGCAAGAAGACTCAAGTTTTGAGAGGAGAGAGAGAGCTCTGGTATGTTTCTTCACAGGTGTAAGGACGGGGTAAAGTGACAATGAGGGGCGTAGAGAAGTATTTATAAAAACGCTAGAGATGCAACGTTTGGAAGCCAAGTCGTCTCGTCGTTTACAAGGAGATCAGAATAAAACCTTAAAGCAATCATGGCGATATGACGTAGGGCATTAATAGGTGTGGTAACCGAAGACGGCTCTTGAAAGCGTGTGACTTTCAAATCGGAAATGGCGGTTATACGCTGCGACGCGGGTAAACGAAGAGACACCCATCTAGGCGAACGGTCGTACCCGTTGATATGTCAGCACTTTTACTTGGCACCCCGAATAGGATGCCAAAACGCTTGATAGCCGAGATAACTTGACAAACTCGGACTGACATTTCGAAGTTACGATACCTAGACGCTTTACAAAAACAAAATGTGCCAAGTTCTAGCAGATCAGTTGGCAGTAAGGTTTGCGTAGGTCGTCCTTTAGCCCAGATGCGAAATTTGATTGCAGCCAATTGTGATTGAAGCCTAAGAAGGGTCCAGGGAAAACACGGGCTCGGAAAGTCGGGGTCTTATACCGAGTAAACTCGACGGTTCGGAAACCCGAGCAGCCGACTTTGGGGGCAACTGTTATGAACCTCGGAAATGGGCCAAACCAGGTCAAGCCCAAGTAAAGACCAGCTATCCCACGACCACACCCACTACCACTGTACTGCAGGGAGTGGGGGCACAGAACGTGCTATAATGGGAACGGGTTATCAAGAAAGTCGGACCAACCCGGCTTCACTACAAATAGGGGCATACCCAGGGGAACGGTACATATATTCATTCTCCCACTGTTTAGATACGGTCCCACTGTGCACACACCCCACTCCTCAGACGGCATCCCGTCTTCGTGTTGCACGGTGATCATCTTGTTCATTGTTATCTCCTCGATAGATAGCAGTGGATAAGCTTCTTGGGTACAACCTTTAAACCCAACAAATCCAATACTGACCATTAACCAGCCCCAAGGGGTTGGACATTTGTGTTCCATATAGGAACAGTTTCTTTTTGTCCCTTTCATCCTTCTTTGCTTCATTATTCCGAAAGACGTGTAATTTAGATGCGAGTCTGGGATATTAGAGTTCCATTTCGCATTGAGCAAATATATAGCACAATTCATAATCTTTGAAAGTTCTGATCCCCCCCCCCCCCCCCCCCCCCCCCCCCCCTTCTTCACAAAGCAGCGTATAACTGATCCATAAATATTTAAGAAAAGAAAAAACGTGGAACAAAAAACGCAAGGTTCCTTCCAGGAAAGCCGCTCTCGGTAGTCTTCATCCAAAAATAAGAGAAGAAAAAACCACTTTCAATATTTTTTCCTGACCAACTGACAGACAGCCACCACTTTCTATATTATTACTCATAAATATTTGAAGTTTTATTATAGGGTTAAGCTACATTCAGCATCAACTAGTTTTTTTTTTTTTTAAAAGTTCATCACTACCCTAAAGTAATTTGTGGTGCAATTTGATCCTTTTTGTTTCGAAAGTGGAGCAATTGGACCCTTATGTAGAAAGTTTTATATGATGGGAATTGTGAGGACCATATTTGTAGTAAGTAAAAAGTTTTATATGAACTATAAAGGGAATTGTGATGAGGTCTTAGGTGCTGTTAACATGTTTTCTCATTTAATTCCAATACCATTATGCACAGGGAACGTGAAAAGCAAAACCAATTTCTTCTTCTCCAGTAGTATCTTCGTTTTAGATCATTAAAATTTCAATGCTTCATATTTAACATATAAAAATGTTATTATAACTTTATTTAAAAATATATAAATCAATTTAAATGGATAGATATGATCTAAGTTTACAACTGTAGAAGGCTATTATAAACTATAAAGTCGATTTTCTTCCCATTTTTTTATAAATTAATTAGTAAAGGTGTAAAAGTTTACCATAAACGAAGGTTAAATTAACGCATAATAGAATTGCGAAGATTAAAGTAATCTTGATGTAAGTTCAATTTATAAAAATCGATCGGTTGAATTAATATGAAGACATACATTAATTAGCTAGGTTTTGAATTTCATTAATGGAAAAATAAGCTGAAGGGACATATTTATTTATAGTAAATTATATTATGACACCATGATGGCAACAAAAGGTGTTTCTCTACATTTATTTATAGTAAAATATATTATACCAACTTTTTTTTTTTTTTTTTTTTGTTAAAAGAGGAGGACTAATCAAACCGATCAGTCAATACAGGTGCACACTCGTCTGCGAGAAACACCAGCAGCATCATCCTGAAGAACAGGCATCAGGCCATCTGGGGGATCTTCGAGCATATGCATTCCGACGTTCTGTGTCAAAGCATGTGTGGCCAGGAAATCCGCGCAGCAGTTCCCCTCTCTATAGACGTGAATAAAGTTTACCCTCCAGTCTTGTGCCATAAGCTGGTGGATGCGTCGAACCAGACCCATGTTAGCGTTTACCATCCCATTCGAGTCACGAACAAGCGTCAGGGCCACGAGGCAATCTATTTGGACTAAGACCTCCCTGCAACCCTTTACCCATGCAAGCTCCAAGCCATCCCCTATCGCCCATAGCTCCGCCTGTAGGGATGTACAGATCCCAATATTCCTACAACAGCCCCCCAACCAGTTACCTTCATTATCTCGTAGGACACACCCAGCTCCTGCTGCCAGCGGGTCTCGTTTCAGCGCGCCATCACAGTTGAGGGCCACCATTCCTGGTTGAGGCCTACACCACGAGATCCCCTAGAGACCTTCCTTGCCCCAGAGCCCTGTTCTGCAGTTTGAGTCATTGCTTGCACTCCGAACTCCGAGAGCACTTTAATCTCCCTTGCAAGTGCTATAGGCTGGGAATGAGCATTTTGGAACACGGACTTGTTTCGAGCCTCCTCCCATAATTTCCAGCATGTGAGGCCGAAGATGCTAGCCCAGCTGCCACCGCAGTCGTGAATATGTTTCTTCTGGCTAAGGTTCTGGTGCAGCCACGCTAGAAACCCCATTCTGCCAAAGTTACGCATCTCTGAGCCGGAACAAATTGACGCCACACTTCCTGAGCATACTTACATTGCCTTACTACATGATCAACATCCTCAACAGGCCCATCACATCTGGTGCAGCCAGCAGTGGACCCCATATGTCTTCTACACCGTTCGGCGTTAGTGAGGAGCTTTGAGCGCGCTGCCAGCCAGAGAAAAACTCGAACTCTTTGTGCACCTTGCCAGGTCCAGATCACCTTCCAAAGCGGACTAGGATCAGACGCATCAGCCTCTCGTATAAGTTCATAAGAAGAGGAGACCGAGAAGCTACCATCAGATGAAGGGTCCCAAAAGCATCGCGCGGCACTGTCCCCATTGGTTGGCGGTTTGCACCCTGAAATGCGTAACAAGACATGCTCCGGTAGATCACTATCAAAACGATCCTAGCGTCAATGCCCCTCGGGTGCTACAAAATGGCTGACTGGAAGTGATTGCTCCTCAAGTGTGATTTCTCTGAATGCTAAAAACCTGAGGGGGCCTACTTCAGGTACACAATTATCTGTCCAGAAACGTGTGTTGCTTCCATTGCTTGGGTCCCACCTGATCCCTATCTCCACATCTTTCCAAACGTTTATCAGATGTCGCCACAGCAAGGAGCACTTTTGATGTCGCTTATAGGGATCTTTCATGCCATCCCAACCATACTTTTTACGTAGGACTTGAACCCATAACAACTCGGTTCGAGAAACCACTAGAAAGCCGATTTTCATTAGGAATGCCTGGTTCTGGAGGTCTAAATGTTTGAACCCACAGCCACCCTCACTGGGTGGAACGCACATCTCTTCCCACCTCACCAAAGCCGGCCGTCGATCTATGCCCGAGCTCCCCCATACAAAGGGGACTCCGAGGGACTCCAATTTCAGTTATTATGATGTTGCCCCCCCCAAAAAAAAAAAAAAAAAAAGTTTATGGTAGTTTTTCCACAGCTTCCTCTCCACTAGCTATTTTTGATATTATTATTCCCTTTTTTCCCCAACAATATATTATTACTCCTTAATATTTTAAGTTTTATCATATTACTCCCCATGGTCTCAAATACAGAAGCTAGTTAAGAGTTGAATTTTGTCCTAAATAAAAGATTTTAATTTACTTTGTCTATCTAATTTAGAAATTCTTTTCTCAAATCATCTTTATTAATTGTATATATTAAAAAGAGTTTCCATCAATATAAAGGAGGTATTTTAGGGAAACCAATAAATATTTGTCACAAATAACAAATTTTTTAATATTTATAAAAATTATCTTAATATTTATGAATTAGTTTTCTAACTAATACTTTCAATTCTTACCATATTTGAAATTCCTCAATGTGATGGCATAAATATTCCACTTTCGATATTTGAAATTCATAATTTTACCAACAACGAAGGCTGAGTTTAGTTTACTGTGAAGGCATTCATGTGATACGATGATCTCTATCATCTTTATTTAAACAATCTATGTATTCACACATTTACTTTGACAAGAAGACTACAATCAAGGAAATAAGTAATTTTATATATACCTATATACATACGGAGTAGTTCGGAAAAAAAAAAAAAATACCCACACATACACACAGAAATCACTACATTGATTATTGCTTAGACAAGAGTATCTCATGATGGAGTAATGAAAGCATATTGAGAAAGATACCAACGAATCAAAAGCATGTAATCCCAAAAAGTACATACCAAACTCGATCCTCACGTTGTAAGCAAAGTTCTTAAGAGGATTGATTGGGTGTATTTTTAGAAGCTAAATTGATATACTAATTACAAACCAGAGAAGCTAAAGATTACTCCTTTATTCATTTATTGTTGTGTAAACTTCATATTCTTAAGGTACAATATATTAATTTGGGTAAGATTGCAAAGTACTTAAATTTTAAATTAGAGATAATGAGATTTTTAAAGTTTTTTTCTTATTTCAAGTGAAATATATTTAGAAGAGTGACTTATAAATAGTAGGTACAAACAAAAGAATATAAAGTGAATAGAGTAAAGCAAAAAAGCATAATACCATGGGCTCTTAAGTGGATAGCCGACCATATGATGTGTTTGCATGCACAAAAGTAATTAGTATGTAAGTCCCTCTCTTGCTTTTTTGTTTCTTCTTGTCCTTCTTTACTACATTTCCAAACACATGAAATTTATATGAGAGTTTCGGATATTAGAGTTTCTTCTTGTTCCAAGTTTTTAAAAGGTTCAGGATGAACTAGTCTTCAAGTGGCGTTTATTTTATGTAAAATCAGAGCTTGATTTGGAAGTCATATGAGCTAATTTAAATAGTACTATTGATATTTTTTGTCGCATAGGATAATTCAGTGCTGACTCATGGATGACAAGGAGAAAATTATAAATAATAGAAGATTAGGGATTAAGTTTCAGATGGGTATAACTTTAATTTCAAGAACTGAATTATATATACTAAGTTAAACTTTGGTGACTGAGCTATAAGTGAGTCAACACTATAAGGATCAAAAGAATAATTTTTCTTAAAAATAAAAAACAAAATCAAGCGTGGTCTAGTGGTCTCATATATCTTGGTCTAGTGGTCTCATATATATTGGTTATGTGATGAAAGTTGTTTGATGGTCTTCATTTTCTTTAGAATCTCTCCCCCTTGAAATTCTATTTGATAAACTTGTTGATATTCAAATGCGTGGGAGCAAAATAAAACAACTTTGGAATTACTAACCCGTGAGATAACTCACAGATTTATATATATATATATATATATATATATATTTAGCCACTTAGGCTATGTTTAGGAGTTTCATTTTGGAGGGAAAGGAAAGGGAAGGGAGGGTTTTGATAGTCCATTCCCTTGTTTGCAAGTTTGAAAAATAAGAGAAGAGAGAATCGGGATTTTTACAAATCCCCTAAAACTCTCATTCTTCTAAAAAATAAAGTTCCTCTAATATGGGGGTTTTAAGAGGGAAAATAAGTTAATTACTTCTTTATCCTCATTCACCACCACCATCGCCGCCACAACATAAATAATTTTTTGAATATACAAATTACATAAATAATTTTTTTAGAAAATTTAAATTTATTTGTAAAGTATAATAATTATATTAATTATTAAAGAAAATGACAAAAATGGTAAAAATAACTTATTAATCCTCCATCTTCCTCCCTTGTTATTTTTTTAACTTCCAAACAAGCTGAGGAAATATTTTTCATTTCCCTTCCATTCTCCTTGCATCCCTTTCCTTTATTTTTCTTCCAAACTCGCAAACAAAGCCTTATGGAATAATCTGGTTTCATCACTAGACCACGAAGTATGTTTGTTTAACTATGAGCTATATTTATTTGTCCTCCTCCTCTTCTTGAAATAACCATTTCCTTATGATATACCGTTATTATTATTATTTTTGTTTTGTTTTAGTATGAACTTAGAGAACTAAATATGCGAATAAATTGCTGACGCACATTTGAGGTGTGTCTATTTCTTTGTATTTTTATACGCTCTGTTTCGAACTAAATATACCAAAATCTTCTATTGCTATTTGATATCGACATCCAATCAATTCATCAAATTTGTTTAGCCAAGTCTTACAGTTTTATATGTGCTGACTTTAACCTGTAATTTTGTACTGATGAAAGTTGCATCCTATTGACTTTCAAAGTTGGAAAGAGGGGAGGTGTAGTGTTCAGCAGGAGGGCTTATATAAATCGAAGGTTTTGGAGCTTCATAACTGAGTTATTCTAATTCAATTATGGCAATAAGGACAGGTAAAAAAACAGAGGTTTGATTTAACTAAAATTGAATTAAATTGCAAACTGAAGTGCAGAAGCCAACATATTAGAATCTAGGAGGCATTTAGCCGAACACTCTCAGTACAATCTTCCAATCATAATTCCTAAACCTATAAATGAAAATTATTAACCAATTTGAATGGAGTTATAAGACCAAATAATAGACCTATCCTTTGTCCACTCCTAGCTACGAGTCAAGGTGGCGTGGCCACACAAATGGAATAAGTGAAACCGAAACTGAGTAATGTAATTGATGGATGGAAGTAAATGCATTGATATTAAAATCTGTAAGTGGAAGGGAAGAATGGCATCAATGTAACCTGCAAATGAAGGTGTTTTATTTTTATTTTTTTGAAAAATTTAAAATGATATTCATTACTCTAATAATTAAAATGTTCCATGGGATACAGGACAACAGTTATTATGCAGTAGAAATAAGAAAAGAGATATTGAAACCTGCAAATGAAACTGTAACAATGTGATACCATAAATTAGAATAAAATATTGGAAATAAAAAATTTAATTAAATTCAACAAGTAAATGTTTAAATTCCTAAAAAAAATCCATGGACAAAATTAAGCACGATTGACTTAATTTAACCAAATTTAAAGTTCTAAAGCCTAAGATTGAGTGTATAAAATCAGGAAAATAATGAGAAATATCAGTAAACAATCTCACTTCTTATTTACGAAATATCGTTGGCTGGTCACACTTTTTCAACTGTCATTGCAACAATGGGGGTGTAGTCAAATTAACAAAGCTAATTAAAAAGAAAAAAATCTTAAATTTTACCAAAATACAAAGGCATTTTACTTATTTACCATTAAAGCTAATTCCAACACCATTATGCACAGGTGACGATTCGGACCTTTGGCCCCAAGTTCATAGTATGTCGACCACTCTTCACTTCTGCTCCTAATCAAACCTGAGATATGGAAGCATACAACAATTCCGGACCATTCACTTTCGTGCAAATCTCCAGGTATGACCACTTTTATCACATTTTCCATTCTTTCATGCAAATCTTTAGGCAAAAGATGATGTTTTTAGGGATAATATCAATTTTGCCCTGAAAGTCTGAAAAACATGGTAAATATGCCCTACCGTCACGGAAGTGTAACATGGACCATTAAAATTACACATGGCTTCAGATGCAAGGCCACGCAAGATTGGAAAGTGGACATATAGGTTGACACATGGCTTGGCCTCTCACAGGTGTTAGGGCGGAGGAGGAACACCATGTATACAAAGCATGAGGGGAGTGAAATTAGGGCAGAGCAAGAGAGAAATTTTGGACAACTAGAAATCGGGGAACAAAGCGAAGTCGAGACGACCAGAAATAAGGGCATAACGATTGTGAAAGAGGGCGGTGAAATCTGGAGAAAGTGGGGTGTATGTGCTTTGTGAGTTGGTGAGTAGACCGATTGGGAGGAAGAGAACAGTGAAATCACTGTCTGGAAAAAAACAAACTCAGAAACAAGAAACAATAAAATGACCAAGAATCATATCTAGGTTTCTTCACTTTCGCCTTCAATTGTTCTAATACATAAGAGGACCTGGAATTTTAATTGTGGGTTTCATATGATAAAGTTATTTGATTCATGAAGGCAAAACAAAACAAATATCCCTTTTTCTCAACACCATATCCGAACTTTGACTCCCAGTAACAAACACTCAACATAGTGCCACCATATCAACAATCCAAGCAAGACACAGATCAGATCCAAGCTTTCCCAAAAGTAGCTATCCGGACTCATGAAAAGCTTTGAGCTTTCCTAAGAAGACCCAGAGAAAAAGAAAACCCAGAAAATTGAAGGTGAAGGTGAAAGTGAAGAAGCCCAAAAGCCAAAAACAAAAGAATAAAAAGCAAGCTACTCACATCAATCGTATACCAGATCGGTGATAGAGAAGAAACAATTAGATCCTTGAGCTTCCATAAGATCTTCATTGATAAGAAGAGAGAGGGAAGGAGGGTTCCATTGAGAGGTTCGATTTCACACATAAGAGGGGGGAGGGTTTTATTGATGGACTCAAAGAGGTCATATTTCGTTCATTTCCGTCAATGACTGAGTGAGGATGAACGGGCTAGTGTTGGCGATGCCGGCGGTGACACTTAAGCGGCCAAGAGGTTGAAGTTTGTGGAGTGTTGATGATGAAGGCGATGAACATGGAAGGAAGGAACAAAAATGAGATGGAGAGGTTTACTATGTGTCAACATTGCAATCTTGTGTGGCCTTCAATCCTATGTCATGTGTAATTTTAACAGTCCACGTGGCACTTCTATGATGGTAGGGCATATTTGCTACTTTTTCAGACTTCCAGGGTAAAAATAAAACAATTTTTTTTCAGTGACCAGTACTCCCTGGATAAAACTTCCATGGTAAAATTAGTACTTATCTCTATTTTTTATTTGGAAACCATGATGGTATTTTGTTTCCTAGAATAATTGAACAAAATTCTCTTAGGAGAACACATTTAATTAGCTAACTGCAAACAACATACTAAACTGTCTTATTAACAATATCAAGTACCGATGAAGGGAGCATATGTGTGTGTGAGAGAGAGGGAGAGAGAGACACGCAAAAATTAGATAACTCAACGTGCTTACACCTAACTTCAAGAATATTTGTTTTTTCTTTTAAAGATGACTTTTGGACTTCAACAATAAATATTAAATGATAATGAATATTAAAGGTTGTTAAAAACTGAATGTTAAATAAAAATGGTCTTGATTCAACATATGTGTAATAGAATATGTTAAAATATACCGAACTGGTCAAGGAATCTGTTTATAAAAAACCACAAGTTTTAATAAATATAATAGATAGTTTGATTGATTAGATTATTTCTTTTGAGTGTCACATGCTAGTAATACTCCTTTCCTTCCTATAATTGATTCAAATTATTAGCTTGTGGTTCGTGATTATAATAACTAATATTAATAATTAATAAGTGATTAATAGTACGTGGAATATATAATTTTTTTAGTGAAAGGAAAAAGTATTACTTTTAAACTAAAAGTACCCTTTTTTGGGACAAACTGAAAGTACCTAATAAGACCTTAGTAGTTAGTACAACTCATCTGCATACGAGATTTATTCAATTATTTATTTCAGTACACATGAATGAGGAAAAACATGAAAAATCCTACTCTAGGTAATGTATGACGGGTCCTGATTTTCAATTCATAAATTTTTTGCCAACCAATTTTATATAATTGAAAAATAAGACAAAGAAAAAGACAATCATAGTTAAAGCTGACAATGACACATGCGCTTGGACTTTAAATATTTCAATTAAGGAGATTCCTCCAACTTTTAATCGATAATTTAACGTAGTTCAAATGTTATTTTTATTTTAAAATTTTTCATATGAATACTAGCCTTTTGTTTTGTTTTAAATAAAATTTTTAAAATAATTTTGAATATAACCGAGTGGATCAAAATCATATCATATGGGTCTGGTCCTGCAAAGTCCAGAGGTTGAATGCAGTAAACAGGATATGCCGAGGGGTTGGGCTGAGTTGAAGATCCTGGTAGAGTTTGGGTTATTTTTAGAAAATAATTTTACGATTTATAAGATGGAAATATTTTCATTCAAACCTTATATTTGGAGTATGTTTGAAGAATTTTACCTCCACTTATAAAAGAAACAGTTATAAATTAAAACTATGATTTTATTGTTTCTGCATTCAGATTGACGAGGAAAATTAAGGGTAAAAGAAAGAGTGGGTACAAAACCGTACACATGATGACAGTTTATCTGTGGGGACTTGGTTGCCTGGTTCATGTTCTTTCACCTCTGAATTTCTAGAATGGTTATCCACATTTAATGTCAGCTAGCTTCTTCGTCCCTCCATTTTATCAAATATTATTAACTAATTCACATAAATTAAAAAAATATTAGTTACTTTATTAAATAAGTCTTAAAATAATAAAAATTTACTTATCTCAATTTTGTTGAGAATGTAATTTTCAAATATACTTATATTATTTGTCACCTCTCTTTCTTTCACTAAAAGAGGTGAAAGGGGAAGACAAATAAAATTACTCTGTCTACATTTTATATTTCGAACTCTTTTTTAGAAGACTTCTAGAATGATTTTGCTTTATAATCATTGATCTGGTCTTCTATTTCTGTCCCATCACCATTATTTTTCTTCATTCCTTTTTGGGAAAATCCTTCTAAGTGACCTTTTGGCAAAAAAAAACCTAAAAAGGGACCTAAGAATCTGACAATCCCGAGAAAGGCCCCTTGGTCCTTTTCTCGACAAATTCATTAAAAATTTACAACTAAATCGGCCATTTACAACAATTTTTTTACTCGTTTACAACTAAATCGGTCTCATTTACAACAATTTTTTTACAACTAAATCAGTCTCATTTACAACAATATCGAGTCATGGTTAACAACTATATCGCCTCATTTACAACTCACCAAAATTGACAAACCCAAAAAAGGACCAAGGGAACTTTTCGGGATGGTCAGATTCTTAGATCCTTTTTTAGGTTTTTTTGCCAAAAGGTCCCTTAGATGGATTTTCCTTCTTTTTTCCTCGTGCTTTTCTTTTTTAATTCCAGTGAAGTTGACTTTCAGAAAAAAGTATACTACAGGAGCCCAAGTAAACCTATCTCATTCTTCATCTTTGCAAAATGCCAAAATGGTTTTGAGATTTTTGGTTCTATTCCATTCTTCCGGGTCGGGTATGGTCTTTGTAATGTATTATTATTATTATTATTATTATTATTATTATCATCCTTCCTTCTTGCTATGTAATCCTTTCCCTTTTTTTTTAGGGGCACGTTCTTCTTCTTGATCAGTTTATTATTTATATTGTCAACGAATTTCTATGATTGATTGTTAATTAGTGGTTCTTTTTCATAGTTCGTAAATACTTTCAAATATATTTATATTGTCAATGAATTTGAAAAAGATATATGAAATTATCACAGGTCGTAAATACTTTCATAATTTTTTAAAAACAATGATTGATTGTTAATTAGTGGTTCTTTTTCAAATATATTGTTGTATAATTCCCTGTGCTGACAAAAATATGGCTTTCTAATTCTAAAATGATTAATCAAATATAGCGAAGCCTGATAATACTATTTTTCACCTTTCAGATTCATTTTATAAAAATAAATGGGATAACATTGAAGTGGTTTTTCAACTTCTTTCTTTGAGAATCACATTAACTATTTTATAATTTATAATTAATCATAAATACAGTATATTAAAATTTGATAATATTATTTCTAACTTTTCAACTTCTTTTATCCTTACGTTAAAGCATAAATGAGGTAATAGTCAATAATCACATTTATAATTTTTTAATTAATAGTTAATATTTAAGTGGGTTTTCCCTATTAATTTTTAACATACTAAGTCATCAACAAACAATATACAAAAAACACAATTCTATCATTTCAAATCAAGCCATTTTAACAAATGGGATAAAAAGAAAAAACCAATACTGTAAATAAATAAATAAATAAATAAACTCAATCCATCAATGTAAGTTTGATGAGGTTCAGTGAAACACATAAAGCCATCTACATCAAATTTGAAATGTCTATTTATCGTAATGGAGTATGCATGAAATTTCTCCAATGCACAAAAAAATTCACAATAAGCCCGTATCATCTAGAAAATGTAAATTCAATGAGTTTTAGTGAAAGAAGCCTCATCAATCAAATTGTTATCAAACAAACGTCGATTTGTTGCAATGAAGTATGCAGGAATTTTCTCCTGTAAGGAAAAAGAATCATAATAAGCCCATCTCATAAAAAATAAAATTAGATGTGAGATTTGTCGTTTTGTTTCTGACCCTCGACGATGGACCGCGTCAAAAAAGGATTTTCATACCTTCAAACCAAGATCAATAACTTGGGCTTTATATTAGGTGCACATCCTTATGTGTTAATCCCTCTAATTTTGGGGTGAGGACATTTTTTTATTCTTTATATATTTAATTTATTTAGATTAAATTATATGTTGCATCATGAAATATTTTTTTGCACCTAATATTTTAAATTAATTAATTTCCGGGATACTTGGTGTTATAGGAAAAATATTTTTGAATGCATGATTACAAATTAATTAATTCGAGATACTTTGTGTAAAAAACATTTCAGAATGCATCATATAATTTAATCTAAATAAATTAAAAAAAGTCATCACCCCAAAATTAAAGGGATGATCATATAAGGTCCACATAAGATAAGGGATGTGTACCATAATTGAGCTGTGATTACCCACTAAGAAGTTACTTGGATTAATGTCTGAAAATATTTGATCATTTACAAGCTATATTAAGGCCACAAATGTAGATGGATGTTATATATAGCTCTCTGAATATTCTAATAAATGATTTAGGTCTCATTGTAACATTCTAGTTATTATTTTTAGAATTTAAATGAGAGAATAATTCATGGTGAATGGAATCTTACCATATAACTAATTAAAGGAAATTTATCCAAAATATAATTTATAAGAATAAAAGACGTTATAAAATAATAATGATAGAAATAGAAATCATGGAAAGAAAGAGAGAATTTAAGTAAAATTGTGGTTGTTATTATTTTATTTTTTTTGGTGAATGGTTGTTATTGTTTTAGTTATTAATATTATTATTATGAGTAAAGTAAAAAGGAATTGAAAAAATATATATATCTTAAAGAATGGACCAGAGCCCATTACGGTGTTGTTTTGTTTAAAAATAATAAACAAAACATATACCAGTACAATATAATAATCTGGACAGGGCCGCATATCACAATATATCATGCGTTTCTTTTATTCTGCTTATGATTGAAGAGCTATTTTAACAGTCAAGTTCTGAAGATTTACATTTATTTATTGGTTGTCTTGAAGATTTAAAAATTATATTTTTATTTAAGAAGCTTAGGGTTTTCGATATATATGATATTTTTTATTATTAAATTTAAATCAAATGATTGATTTGGGTTTGTTGAATGTAATATTAAATTTTTTTATGGTTTAGTTTTGAGATGTAAGCTTGATTTTGAAGGTTGGAATTTCAAGTTTAAGAATTTTTGAGATTTCGGTTAAAGTGAACTATTGGGGAGTCATCAAGAATTTGACAAGTGACTTAAATTTTCAGAGAAAATAGAAATTTGTGTTAAAATGATTAATTATGATTTATGGGAGGTTTGATAATTTGCGCAGCTTTTAATTTGAGGAGAATGTATGGGATGCTACTAAGCAATACATGCGTTCTTCTTTTACGGATTTCTATTTTTGCAATGTTCTCTTCATTTTTATCCCGGAAAAAATGGCTTAAATTGTGTGTGTCTGTGTGTGTGTGTTTTTTTTTTTTTTTTTTTGAGTAAATACCTTTTAAGGTTCTTGACAAAAAGCGTGATTCCCATTTTGATCCCTTACAAGAAAAAAGGTCCTTTTTAGTCCATAAAAATAATGAATAAGGTCGATTGGTTGATATTTTGATTCCTTGAAATTTTCAAAAGATTATTTTTAGTCCATAAAAAGGACAAGCAAGTGTCGATTTTTTTTGTAAGGGACTAAAATAGGATCCGTGTTTTTTGTTAGGGACCAGAAGGGTATTTATTCTTGTTTTTTTTTTTTTTTTTTTTTTTTTTTTTTTTTGTATTTTTCTGTTGTGTGAAGATTTGTTCTTGTAATTTTCTGAATAAATCTTGGACTCCATTTGTCCAGTGGCTTCTTTGGGGTTTGCCTGCCTTTTCTTTCCACGTTTTTTTTTCATTTAAAGAGGAAGTGAAGGAATAGATTTTTTTATGATACTTTTGAAACGGACGACGCTTTAGGCAAGAACTGTATTGGAAACAGGGGATATAAAACGAATAGATTTTATTTTTGTTCCTTCAACTCTTACTGTGCTATAAGAGGCATAGATGTTGCTCTTTGGAGCTGATGTTTGTTCCTTTATTGTCAGAAAGGTGCTTCTTTTGCGCCAAATGCGACGACTGAAATCGTGATTGATGCTGAAATTGTAAGTTTTGGCCGTGGTAGTACATATTGTGCTGCTGCTTATGATATAGTAAGGAGTAAGGACGCGATATTTTTGTTAACCAGAAAAAAGCCTCTTCTCAAGATTTAAAGCTTGGAATCAAGTTTCAGATTTGTTCTTACTTAGAAAAATGCAAATTGAAAAGATAGTTGTTCCTTGAAAAGTTGTTATCTTTTACCTTCTTACTTTGATAAAGATAATTTTAAAAATTTGTTTGCTTAGGTATTTGATGAAAGGCAAAATGAAGTCATTACTTCTGCATCCAGTGAGTTGGCCCGAAGAAAGGGTGATCTTGAACAAAATTTAAAATTGACTCATGATTTGAAGGTGATTTACTTTTTCTTATTTGTGTTAGTGTTTTGCTTACTTTAATAGGATGTAAAACTTCTCATGTTAACCATATGTCATCCAAGATCTGAGCAATATCTCTTAAATCTTAACTTAGCATTAGTTTGGTATGTTGCAGTGACATGGAACGTAACGTGTACATATGCACAATTTCTAGCTCAGAAAACTCCTACAAGGGATTAACACCATACGGAGGAATAAGTAAGTTATTTTGAATGCTATTGTTTCTATGCATTTCTCCCGCCATGTTTTTGACAGGAACTGTGTATGAGTATGAGTTAAAACTTGTTAATTAAAAATAATGTTCAGTTTTAAAGCTGCTTAGTTGTTAAATAGTGTATAGATTTACAGCAATGGTTTATGTTTCCGTCATATTTTCCTGGTTATTCATAGTTTGTGAAGACATGTTTCAGTTCCTTCTTTTGAATTTTGGCATATACTCATAGTCTAAAGGGGATTTTGATTCTTAATCTTATTCACCATTCCTGGTGGAAACTATGACCAGAAGAGTCATCCCAGCAAGTTTTGATCGAACTTCTAGAAGAATACGAGTGACTGCTTCCTTTGAAGATCCCAGTGGGAATGGGAAGTTACTGGAGACATATGACACTAGAACAGATCGGTTTAAAATTGCTCCATGCCATTGGTAAATTGAGGGAGATTATAACTTCATCTCGAACATATGCATTTTTTATTTTTGTAAATTGAAGGGACTGGTCTTATTGCTCCTAAAACCTGGAAGAGAATGCTCAGCAAGATGGGGGAATCAAAGACGATTGATGAGTGCAAATTGATGATCGCTCAGTTTGATTTGAATGGGGATGGCAAGATTAGCTTTGAAGAGTCATAATCATGATGTAGCAGTAATTTCATTTTGTTTTGTACAGATCCTTCTTTAATTTTCTGGTCTATAAGATTGCTTGTTCTGTAAGTTCAAGTGTTTTTCTTGCTAATTGCTTCTTCGACTTTGTAATGGCACAAAAACATGTCTTAAGTCATATATTGATGCCTATAGTTTTCCTGAAGCTATTATTACTATTACCATGAATTATCGCACAATTGAACATATTACATTTTCTAGTTCAATGAACAGGTTAATTTTCTCATTCAAGCACGTCAAATTCTCAAAAAAAAAAAAAAAAAAAAAAAAAAAAAAAAAAAAAAAAAAAAAAAAGCTTAAAAACTAAAGGAAATTAGCCACATTTCTGGAAATTATGTGGGAGAGTTACCTACGGGATCCCGTCTCAAAATTTTTTGGGCAATTGCTCACGGAATTTTAAGACGGAATTCGTGGGTAACTTCTAGAGACAAGAAATCAGGCCGCCCCTTTTAAGAGTTGGTCATTCAAGGGCCGGACTTATAAATTGGAGCTTCTAAATGAAGTTGGTCCCTGTGGGGCCGAGGGCCTAAAAAGGCCAACCCATTAGACCTTTGTAAATATGTATATTTTTGTTTCATTAACTTGACTTGACCATTTAATTTACTAATTTATATGTGTTTTTGTATTTGTTAGAGTTATTTATCCATTTAATTACAAATACATAATAATCATACTTTAATTTTATGAATTGGTTTAATATTTGTTACAAATAAAGATTATGGATGTATTCATAATGTGAGAGAAGATATTCTTGATATTTTTACTCATGAAGCCGAGCCTACTACTTGAAGTGAAGCACAATCAAATATCGTTGAAATTGATGATAGTAGTGAGAAGATGAAAATGATAGTCATCACACTCATGTTGCTTAGTGGTAAGCTTGTTATGCTTTGTGTGAGTTACTTGTGAGCAATAGTTTACTACCAATTATGAATTAATGATCGCCTTTGTTTATTACATTAAGTGTATAGTGTGAACATTAATGTTGACAATATTTATTTGATAAATTAGAACTTTAATTGTTGTAATTTACTAATTGTATTTCTTTAAAAAAATTAAAATAGTTAAAATTTGGAATAGTAACTTCCGGCCTTGTAGGGTTGGCTCGGCCCCGTGCTCTCGTGGGCTTTGAAAAACAGATGTTTTTCTTATTCTGGGCCTTATTAGGCCTTGGCCCCCTATAGGGCGGGGCCAGCCCTGATTTCCAGCTCTAATCGTCACTATAATTAATTAAGAGTCAATTCAAATTATAGAAAATAGCAACATGTAGGGAAATCCTCAATCCTATTAGTTCTCTAAAGGTTTTGATGATCTCCAAGGATTGTAAACAAAGCGGGAGGTTTTTGCTCTCGGTTAATGAAAAACTCACTGTGAGAGCAAACCTCGAGGTTTGCACAGAAACCTCGAGGTTTGGCCTTACAGAGGAGTTCTCAGGTTTCTGCGTTTTAACTTGAAAAATCTGGGTTTCATGAATTTATGTGAAACCTCAAGGTTTGGCAAGAAACCTCGAGGTTTTGCCCTTCCGAGAAAACTCGCTTTATCGCGCTTGCCCAAACCTCCGTGTTTGAACTCAAACAGATTTCTCGGGTTTCTCGGTTGTGAGAAACCTCGAGGTCTTCTAAGGCGAGAGAGGTTCTCGCGCTTTTCGAGTTTACAAAACCTCCGTGTTTGAGCTCAAATGGATTTTTATTAAGTTTTTCAAATTTATGAGAAACCTCCGGTTTGTCTTGGCAGAGAACTTCTGCTGTTTTCCAAGTTTTCTAAACCTCCAGGTTTCACTCAAACCTCCTGTAACACCCTGAATTTCGGGCATGGAAACTTGAGAATAAGCCTAAGTTAGACAGACTACTAAGCCCGGTACAGGAAAAGTGGACCCCGGAAAGGCCCAAAAAGTTGTTCACTTTGACCAGAGGAAAAGAGTCTTTGGTGGGCCCAGGTTTGAAAAGCGCGGCCCGGTGGTAAGATACCGGTGAGGCATAAAGCCGGTATGATGAAGCAAGGGTAAAATGGTCAATTCCTTGACCTTTGGGCATTCAATTTCGTTTTATATGAGAAGGGAGAGAAAACTGATGATTTTACCCATATTCTGGTCCAAACACAAGATGTGGGACCCGCAGGCGATAAACCGATAGAAAAGGGGACCGATAGGGACCAGTTAGGGGATTATTTTGGACAGAATGAGACAAATATTGGGCCACCTTGGAAAGGGGAAGGCGCCACATGAATTTTCCCAAGCAGAGGAGAATATTTGGCAAAGTCGAGAAAAGTACGAAAAGATGCATTTTTGGACCTAGGACCCGATAGGAGCCGTAGACCCCGAAATTGACCAATAAAATGGAAAAGTGGATTTAATTATTGGAGTTCAGATTTTGGGACATTCCATGTGCATGAAATATGCCCAAATTTGACAAAAAATTGATTATTCAAGCTTGGTCAAGTGAGTCAATGCATGTGGGTCCAAAAGCTTTCTAGAAAACACATGGGATAATTCATATAAAAATTAAAATGGGAAAATCAGATCATGGGCAGCAAAACTCACGCCACTTGTGCTCCTAGAAAGGTCCAAAATCTGCATATGAAATTTATCCAAGTAATTATGGTTAGTCTCTAACTAAACTAGAAAATTTAATTAGTTACATGAACTAAATGGGTACATTTGGGGATATTATTAAAAAGCTTGTACAGCCATTTCTTTCCCCAAATTTCATGCTCCAGCTGCAGAAGAGGAGAGGACCAGCAAGCTCCATAGCTCAGCTCAAGCTCCCAACAACTTTGTTCACCAATCCAAGGCTCCGAAATAGGTAACTACCGACAACTTGAATCTTTAAAGCTTTAACTTTGGATTTTCGTGCTGCTGGTGGGAGCTTGGTTTTAGGGTCTGATTTTGGAGTTTTTAATGGTTCCAAAGTGTTTAAAATGTGATTTTGTGTGGGCTTAAGCTACGGTTTAGGTTTCCTAACTCAAAAACCCCAAAAACTCAAAGAAGAGGCTTGCTGCCAGTGTTCTGGATTCTGGGCAGCAAAGCTTCAAAAATGTTTTTAGAACAGTAGAGATGTTTGTTTGAGCGGAAATTTTACAGGTGAAAATTAGACATCTGGGGCATCATTTTGATATGTAATTCGATATATTGTTGATATACCGTTTGAGAGATACAAATTTTCTAAGTTAACTCGTCTGCGCAAATGTGGCGAAATCGACCCAAAGGTGTGAAAAGTGAGCAACACGCCACAATAAAAGTACTTTTAGGGTCTAAGAATATTCTTTATGAAATGATTTTTTTGGAATTTATTAAAAATCTGAGAATGGCGCAGGAAGCATGCAAAAATGATTTTTTTTGGAATTTATTAAAAATCTGAGAAGTTGGGCCAGAAACACTGGATTTCTGGAAACTTTGGGTTGGGCTCGGTTTTAGCAAGAAAAATGTGGTGGCATTTTTGTAGATACTGAATAAGTGTATTTTAATAATTTATAGGTCAAAGGAACCTTGGGAAGTCAACGGGCCCAATAAAATATTAAGGAGAATATTTACCACACCAAGTAGTAACCACTTTACTCAAATATCTTTGTGTGTTTTGCTGTATGTTAGTGTTTGCCATGTGTGTTTTTCTTTGTATATGTTGTGCCAAATATGCATACGTTGTTGTGTGTTTCCTAGCGCCGAGGACGTTCAGTCCGAGGCTGGCCTTAATTGGCGGCTGTGCGGGTTGAGTTTCGGGGCCTGGGGTTGGCCTAGTGAGGGCGGCTTTACGGGTTGAGAGTCTTGTGAGACCGAGGCTTGCCTTGCGAGGCAAAGTTATGCGGGTTCTATGGACTGTGGTGTATGTTATACTGTGGTATGATCTGGATGCATATGTGGTATGTATTGGCATGTTCTTTTTGTCTGACATGGTAACTTACATACTCCTTACACATCTGTTATTTGAGTATTGACAGTTACTCTGGGGGCCACTACCGGACCCCAGACTCTTTTGTAGTCATAGGAAGACGTGCCCGATGTGAAGAACCCTTTTTCAAAATGATAAGTGCTTATCGGTACAGACTGCAGAATAGGGAATGCCCTATTATATTTGTATATATATTTGAGACAACGTTATTTTTTGTTTTGGTATTTATTCTGGATAACTGTACCCTTAACCCTTCAGGGACTTTTATTTTCTGTTTATTTTACTTTTACCAATACAAGAGATAGTCTAAACCGGATAAATGCTTTGTTGCGCTCACTCTGATATAAGTTAAATGGACCGACTAACGAAGGGAAAGTAATTAAGTAAAAGAATCCCTCTAACTCGCCACTTGAAAGGGCGAGGCCGGTAGGGGTGTAACACCTCCAGATTTCTAATTTGGCGCAAAACTGATAATTTGAATTTTAAAGTGAAACCTCGAGTATTGTTGTAAACCTCGAGGTTTCTGGCATCCAGAGAGCAAACACATTTTCACTAATTTTGAAAACCTCCAGGTTTCCAGCAAACCTCCGGTTTGTTCTTGGGGCCATTTCTCAACGTTTCACTTTCAAAGTGAAACCTCGAGGTTTCGAGAAAACCTCGAGGTTTTGGGACTTAGAGACAAAACAATTTTCTCGATACTTTGAAAAGCCTCCAGGGCTTTAGAGAAACCTCCGAGGTTTGGTGTTTTGGACTTAAATCTCTTTCACTTGCTACGCTCCAAAACCTCGAGGTTTGGAACAAACCTCCAAGTTTCTCAGCGTTCTTCAGAAGTTCAAATCTGACGATTTTGCTATGCCTTCTTATTTGATCTCAATACTTCCCACGATTATTCTCTAATGTTCCTAGACATGTTTAATCACTTTATTGCTAAGTTTCAGATAGATTAGAGAATGTACATTGAAGGTTTAAAACAAAAGCAAAAGTGATGTCGGCACATTAATTGCAAACCCAGAAAGTTGTATACTTTTGGGTAATCCATCTATACACGCCTACAAAGAATTAAAGAATGATTTCCACATTCAGTAGCTGCTCTTCCAACGGACAAATGCACAGAGACACACCTCTGAACACGAGCACAGCTGGATTAAGTGCAGTTTAGAGAGAGAAGAAGACCTAAGCTGAATCAGAACCCTGTCTAATGAAGGCAACGGTTATAATCAATATTACAACGGTCAATTAATGCACTCTCAGTATAAATAGAGTTGCATTCAAGTCTTCTCAACCAACACATCTGCTGAAAACGAAAAGCATTCAAAGTTCTTCAACTACATTTCTGTTTTCACTTGTATTGAGTCTTTAGACATACAAAGCTTCGTGTTTATCAATATCCACTCTTAGAGAGAGTTTCTTTCGTAAAAACATTTATTGTAAAGAATCACAAGTCAGGGACTTGGTGATTGGGTGCATTGATTACAACTTGTAAGGGGAGTGAGTTCTAGTGAGAGAACTACTCTTGAGTGCGAGTGTGTAATCAATTGTGATAGTGGAAAACCCGCAGAGTCGAGGACTGACGTAGGTCAAGTGGTTAGACCGAACCAGTATAAATCCTTGTGTCTTGCTCTTCTCCTTCTTTCTCTATTTATCTCTCGTTTTATTTGTTTCATACCGAGCGCTTTTTAAAAAGTTTTAAAATCCCCAATTCACCCCTCTTGGTGATTTAGCTCCACTTTCAAATCCAACGCTTTTAGTGTTTGAACCTTTCTCATTATTAACCTTCCTTGTTTTATTCTCTCAAATTAATTCATCTCATTTTCTTTAATTACTAATTATTTTAATTAGCAAAAGCGTAACCTAACTTCCTGTTCTTAGAACACTATGGGATTATTAATACATTGATCAGGTACACTTGCGGGGGGCTATCATTAAACTAGACAAATTTTTGGTGTTTTGTATGTTGAAGTTGTACCTAACAATTGCAATGCTTTCTAATTTTTTCGCTTTTTTTGCAATTTCAACTTATTAGTTAGCTAATCTTGGAAGAATTTGGAAACAAATTTACTATTGATATGAGGACTTTGTTGGTCATAGATTGTAATTATCTTTGGAAATAGAATCATGTCATGACTTAGGTGAGTCCTAAGTATCAAACTCATCTAATTTTTTCTTATAAAAAAGTTGGAAAAGAATGATCAGAAAGAAAATGAAGATGATGATGACTCATTTTACTTTCCACCCATTCCATTTATATTTTATAATTTTCTAGCAACAAAAGAACCTTTTTTATGAAGGATTTGTCATGAAAGTTCCTGAATATGCATTCATTGGTTACTTCTTTAAGGCCTCTTTTTTTGCACTTTGTACATCCCTTTATAAGGTGACGCCTATGTAAGAGATGTAGTGAGTAATGTCATTCATCGCTCCAAGTGACAGAAACGATACCTGACGTCAAAGTAAATGTTCCCAATATAAAATATCAAATGTACCCTTAGCCCTAATTTTGGGCAGATCAAATGTTAGCGATTTTTTTTATTTAGTTCGCCTCCATCTTCGTTTATTTTCATTCATACAAATACTCTGGTTTTTCAAATTGGCAAACGGTTAAAAATCCCCTATTACGCTCTATTTTTCAATATCTCTCAGAATCAAACCCACCTTTGTTACTCCAATTTCTTGCTCACATTGTCTTTGTGGAACTCGGTTTAGGGTTAACGAAGGTATTCGAGTTTTATCAATCAATCGTTTGGAAATTTCTGGTTTTGTAACACATCAAGTGGATAAGGAACGGCAAGGGTGAAGATGACAGACGATCGCTTGGCAGCTTTGGGAATAACAAGGGAAGATGTCAACAAGTACAAAGAACACAAGGCAAAGCTTCGTCATTGCAGCAAGTTAGGTAGTTCAAAGTACAAGTCACACAAGAAGGAGATTTAGACAATGAATACGAGGTGGCGGCCAAGTGAAAACATGATGTTCACGCAAAGGAGGCCAAGAAACAGCAACGAGCAGCCATGAGGAAGCAAACTTCTCTTGCTTCCGTTACGGTTAGGCGCCCTGCTGATAGTGACTGTGATGCATCCCTTGGTTCCTCTAAAGAATCGTCTCCCAAAAAAAAAAAGAGGCATGAGGAAATAAAAAGGGGAAGGAAATAGAAGTGGTTAGTGAAAGTTCTAGTTAGGAGGCAGATGAAGAGAAGGAAAGTGAGTCAAAGCATTCGCCCGATGAACAAAATGAAAGTGGAGCTTAATCACCAAGGGGGTGAATTGAGGATTTTAAAAATTCTTTTCTAAGCCTCTATTTTGGAATGGTTAAAACAAGGTATAACAGAGTAAAGAGAAGAACAACAAGACACAGAGGATTTATACTAGTTCGGTCTAACCTCTTGACCTACGTCCAGTCCCCAGACACTCTGGGATTTCACTATATCAATTGATTACACACTCTATAACTCAAGAGTAATTCTCTCACTAGAACTTACTCCCCATTACAAGTTGCAATTAATAACCCAATCTCTAAGTCCCCCGACTTAAGATATTTTACAATAAATGATTTACAATCAATGAACTCTCTCTAAGAGTAGATAAAGATAAATACTGAAGATCAATGTATCAAAAGATACTTTACAAGTGAAAACTAAAAGAGTAGTTGGAAAACTTGAATAGAATTCGTTATCAGCAGATTGGTTGTTGAGAAGAATTTAATGCAGCTCTATTTATACTAAGAGAGCATTAAATGACCGTTGTAATCCTTAATGTAACCGTTGGAGACATTCAGAAAGAATTAAGATGTGCTTAGGTCTTCTTCTCTCTCTACACTTAGCTTAATCCAGTTGCACAAAAGTTTATGGTTGACTTCTTGAATATTAATCCGTTGGAAGAGCAGCAACTGGATGTGGAAAGGAAACATTAATCCCTTTGCAATGTGTGTAGAATGATTGTCCAAGAGGATGCAAGTTTTCTGGACTTTGTATTTAATGTGTTGACGTCATTTTTTGCTTTTGCTTTAAACCTTTAGTTAATGTCCTCTAAATCATCTGAAACTCACTAACAAAAAGATTAAACATAGCTAGGAATATTAATGAATGATGATAGGAAGTGTTGAATGATGATAGTTAATGTCCTCTAAATCATCCGAAACTCACAAATTGTCAAATTTGAATTTCAAACTCGCGACACAAACTCGAGTTTGTCATTGTGCATTAATAGCAAAACTCGAGTTTCCAAATCATAACTCGAGTTTCCTTCTTCTAGAGAAGAATGTCGCGATTTGATCTTTTGGACCATATTCTTGAATAGGAACAAAACTCAAGTTTCTATTTCCAAACTCGAGTTTTGGACTCTTAACATGAAAAATGAATTTTAGTCCAAAACATCAAAACTTGGACTTTTCAAAACATTGAAAAGAGCAACGCTCTTCTTGAGGCCAAAACTCGAGTTTCCAAAACAAAACTCGAGTTTCCATTTAAGTATGAAAACTTTGAGAAATCTATGCCAAGTCAAAACTGGAGTTTTCAAAAACTAAGTTAAACTTGAAAACTCTTCGCTATGCAAACTCGAGTTTCCAAACCAAAACTCGAGTTTTCTCAAAACTTAGGAAAACTTAGAAAATTCATGGCAAACTCAAAACTCGGAGTTTTCTCAAGTTGAAAACTTTGGAGACTCTCTATATGACCAAAACTCGAGTTTCCAAATGGAAACTGGAGTTTTGTCTTCTTCAGAAAATATTGAAGAGTCTCTGTACGATGCAAACTCAAGTTTGCAAACCCAAACTCGAGTTTGTCTTAATGAAAAACTTGGAGTGCTCTCTGTAAGGCCAAAACTCGAGTTTTCTCATGAAAATTGGAGTTTTGCTCAGTTCACTAAAAATTGAGCTACTCTCCGTCAAGTCAAAACTCGAGTTTTGAAACCAAAACTTGAGTTTGCCTTTGACAGTAAGTTTTCCAACTTACTAAAGACAAACTTCAACTTGTGTTTACAATTGTCGCTTATCATCAAAACACATAGAGAACCAATATTCTCCCCTTTTTGATGATGACAACACTTGTAAACCAAAATTTCGAGAATTTGATAGATTTTGCTTTTGCAATGAATTTTTGCATTTATCAGTCCCTTAAGCTTCAAACACTTAGTTATTTTGGAAATGTTTTTTTTTTATACACATAGTAGGGGAGGGGGCAGGGTTCGAACCCTGGACATGGGGGAGGGAAGCCAAGCTCCCATGCCACTGCGCTACTAAGGCGCTGGCATTTTGGAAATGTTTTTACACTTAACACAATTAACACATTTAAGCACATGATTAAATATCAGATATAGACAAGCAGAAGCAATAAGCATTTAGACAATTGAAATTTCAAATTTCATTCATAATGTGCAAAGTATTACATGAGGTCAAAAAGCACAAAAACTGAAAATATACTATGCAAAAGTATGCTAAAACACTACACAACTCTCAAAACTCTAATTCTACTCTCTACTTTTTTCCCCTTTGTCATCTTCAAACTGGGGAGGAGCTAAGATAGAGGGTTCAGTGAGAGGATTAATGAGAGGAGTAGGAGGAGGTGATGAGGGAGACTGTGGGAGGAACTCTGTGGTGGGAGTATGGGAGGAATGCAGGACCTCAGTTGCTGGAGTAAATGGAGATGAGGTAGGTGGGACTTCTGTGGGTGTGGAAGTAGGGATAGGAGAAGAGGGAATAGTGAAAGTGAATGAAGGAGAGGAAGATGGCTCAGGGTCAGGCTTTGGTACAGAAGAACTGGGATCAGTAGAGGAGCCAAGATTGAAATGCTTCAGTATCTTGTCTACCTTATCACTGAGACTCACATTGGATACTATCAATGTTGAGAGCTTAGCATCATGATCCATTATGTGGCCTGTGAGGTCATCAACTTTTTCCTTGAGCTCATCATTCTGTCCAGAGAAACCTTTAAGTTGCTCTTTCATGGCGTCTTGAGCATCTACCATCTCATGGTTTCCTCTAGTCACTTCGGCTACTAACTTCCCAACTTCAAACTCAATCCTTATTGACATTGCAGCAATTACAGCATCTACAACCCCTTTTACCCTTGCATCAAAATCAGATGGCAGAGATGATGTTTGAGGAGGAGGTGGAGCAGATTGTGCTTCTTGTGCTTGTGCCTGAGAAGTTCTAGCATGAGAGGCTTGTGATCTAGAGGGAGCCCTTGATTGGCCAGAACCCTCATCTTCAAAGCTAATCCTCATAAGGTTCAGTTGAGCCTTGCCAAAGAAAGGTGGGTACTTCATAAACTCTAGAGATCCAACATACCAAATCTTGTGGTAAAAGAGGATAACTGAGACCAGTGTAGGAAATGGTATGTGAGATGGCCTTCTAGATGAAAATTTGAATTTGACCATCTCCTGGAAAATCCAGTGGCCAAGGTCAAGAGAAATTTGTTTTACAAAAGCAGTGAAGAGAGGATAGTTTTTTTGAGCAAAATTGGTGAAGTTGCCACCCTTTTAGATGAAGTTTCTGGAATAGATATACCAGAGAATTCTATTTTTGGGAGACATAAACCCAGGGTTGAATGAAAGAGTATGCTGTTGGTTTTCAGGAAAAGGCTCATTGGGTCTAAGTGTTGCAAATATCTCTTGGTTACTGAATTTCATGGAGGGAACAGGGAGGAGGGTTGTCAATTTTCAGAATTGAATTTATAATAGAGGTAGACAAGGTAAACTTGACATCTTTAACGTAAGTGGTGACTCGTTGCTCAACTAGTTCACCATTTGAATCCATCAAGTTATCATACTCCATATTGAAATAAAATATTTTGACAAGATTTGAGAAGTATGGAACAGAAATGGATATGAAGGATTCATAGGGCTTGAGCCAAGGTGAGAGGTCTAGATGACATTCCTCTTTTAATTTGGCCAGGTTCAGAGCCACAACAGGGCAGAATTCTTTTGAAATGAAGGTTTCTTTGAATTTTGCATTTTGTTCAGATGAGAAGATAGAAGGGGCAATAACAAAACCTTCAGGGGCATCTGGATGCTTGTAGATGTCTTCAATTGCATTGACCATAACAGAAGGCTCCTGAGGTTGTTGAATTTCCTGAGGATCTTGAGCAGAGGATGGAGGCTTGCCCTTTCTCAGTAGTAGAAGTGACTTTCGACCTCTTTTCCTTAGGTGGCTTAGGAGCCTTAGTCACCTTCTTCTTTTCTTTGCCTTCAGGTTCAGGTTCCTTCTTTTTCTTCGAAGGAGTCTCAACTGGTTCTTTGAACGAGACACCCTTCGATTTAGGTTTAAGTGAAGGAGATTCTGGGATATCGTCGCCTACCCCTCTGATAGACCGATCAACTCCATAGTGGTAATGCCTGGGAGTCGACTTCATCCTCCTCGGTCTCTGGGGAGGAGGAGGAGACCATGATTTTGACCCTTCCTGGTCTGAATCAGTGTCGTGAATCTCTTGGGGAGTTGATTTGAATACCATTTAGGGTTTCTGAGAAGGGGGTTTTTGTCGACAATCACGAGAATCAGAGAAAGAAGAGAGAGAGGCTAGGGCAAAACTTGAGTTTTGAGAAGAGTTTTGAAGAACTTTTATAGTAATACATATATATAGAACAACAAAACTCGAGTTTTCACTACAAAACTCGAGTTTTGATGAATGGTTACTAACCCGGACTTCAAAGGTGTATGGTGAACCTTTGAACTTCCGTGACCAAAACTCAAGTTTCCACTTACAAACTCGAGTTTTTACCATTCTTCAAAACATGGTTGCTCTCTCGTATGATGAAAACTTGAGTTTCCAACTTAATGACTCGAGTTTTCAACTTCTCCAAAATCTCATGTTGCTCCCTAACCCCGACAAAACTCGAGTTTTGTTTCCAAAAGTCGAGCTTGCTTCCTTTGACAGCAAACATCAGTATTTCAAGCATCCTGCATAAAACATACCTAGATACTCTGATGCTTAAGTTATTTTCTACTAACCATCAAAGCCATAACTAACATTGGGATAAGGAGTACTTACAACTCATTGGGATTTACCATTCCCAATTCTCTTCTTATAAAATTGAATTGCTCCTTTGCCAATGGTTTGGTGAAAATGTCAGCACGTTGAAGATGAGTTGGGATGAACATGACTTTGAAATCCTTCTTCTGAACATGATGAAAGACCTGGCTATCACCCAAGAGGGGGGTGAATTGGGTGTTTGATAAAACTTTAGAAACTTTGATAAACTTTTTGCAACTTATTGAAATCAATTTGAATGACAATAATAATTGATAAAGAAATAGTCAGTCATTCAAACATGTATGGACATTCGATATATATGCCGGAAATATAAGAGATAAGGGAAGAGAATATGCAAACTAATTTATACTTGTTCGGCCCAATCCTTGACCTACGTCCCAAATCCCAAGCTCCGCTGAGCTTTTCAATCCACTATCTTCTTTCAACTTGATTACACGTTCGTACTTGAAGTAATCCTCTCCCCTAGGATTCACTCCCCTTACAACCGTAATCAATACACTTGCTTGATTACACACTCGTACTCAAGTAATCCTCTCCCTAGGATTCACTCCCTTAGAAGCCGTAATCAACACAATGTGTTTCCCACTCAAGATCGCCCAATCTTGAGTAACTCTCGATAGAATGATAGAATGATTACAATAAATCTTCTCTTTTAGAAGTAAATGAATAAACACTGAAGTGCAACACAAATCATTTCACTCTCTATGATGTAATCATTAAGAACAGAGAGTAAATGATGAAAATCAGAGTATTAGCATCTTGAAGATGTAGGCATGTGTCTCTGCGTTTTTTTCTGCTATGTGTTCTGTGTGTAAAGTGTTCAAATCTTCAAGTATTTATGCTAGTTGAAGCTTGTGAACGTTGTAGATCCGTTGTGACTTGTACCCATTCGAAAAATATAGTTGTTGTGAGTGTTTGTCCATGGATATAGCTGTTTTGAGTGTTGCTGTTTGAATATAGCTGTTGGGAACCTTTGCAGATTTGAATATTTGAATTTAGCTCTCCAAGGTTGTGTCCCATGCTATCTTGTTTGAAGAATGATGTTGTCCAACATTAGTTAGTGGAGGCTTTGTTGTCTGCATTGAGAAATGTCTGTCCAACTTTCCAGGTTGTCTCCCACTTGCTTTGTTTGAGAAGAGATATTAAAATAATACAAGTGGCTCATAGAGTTGCTTTATTTGACTTTAAAGCAAATTCAAATCTTCTCAAATCAGAGTTAAGGATATTGAACATTTGAATCCATTGAACAACATTACCGTAGAGCATTCAACTTTGTTTCTTCAAGTTTCTCGTTGAATTCGATCTTCTTTGTTGTTTCTGAAAAATATGCAGCAACTTCATCTTCAAGTTTATGACAGATTTTGGTTTCTGTCAAGTTTGATGTAATCTCAAACTTTAATCACCTGAAACTTATACACAAATGATATAAATGATGTTAAGAAGTAGTATAAATAATTTGAGTAATCATTTGGATGTTCTTGATGAGGTATGATGTTTCAGTCATGGTGATTTTTCTGACTCAGAGGTGTAAACTCGAGTTTGTAATCGATAGACTCGAGTTTCCTTTTGTTGTCGAAGGTTGGATTTCTCTCTGCCTGAGCCAAACTCAAGTTTGTAACTTATAGGCTCGAGTTTGATATCCTTTCAGCTTAGAAGATGGTTTTGATCGAAGGAAAATTTGAATTGAGAACTTGGAAAACCTGCAAACTCGAGTTTGCAACTTATAGACTCGAGTTTGGTTTTGTCTTGAATAGCCCAAATGCTCTCTGTAACCCGCAAACTCGAGTTTGTTACTTATAGGCTCGAGTTTGGATGTTCTTCAAGACCTGGTTGCTCTCTGTTTGAGCTAAACTCGAGTTTGTTCACTTATAGGCTCGAGTTTGCCTTTTCCAAATGTTCATTTCTTCTCTCGAACTCTCGAGCTCGAGTTTGTGACTAATGAACTCGAGTTTGCAAGTTGTACCGTGACTTGGTTGCTTCGACTTGGTCTGGCTCGAGTTTGCAACTTTTTCAACTTACAAAGGCCATATCTCCCAGGTCTGAACTCCGTTTTGGTTCATTCAACTCTTGAAGGAAAGCCCTTTGAGTCTACTTTTGTATGCCACTGATTTTAGCTCAATTGGATTTGTATATTGTGAGTTACACTCAAAACATTGAAGCTGGGTTTTCTATGTGGCGTGGATTTCTCTCAACTTCCACAATTCATAGCTCCTTGATATGAACTCCTTTGGGCTTAAAATATATATCAAAATGACGCATTGGGAGTTTAATTTCATAAAAAAATTGGTTTCACCTCAATCCGATGTCTGGTTTAAGAGATATCATCGAATTACTGAACCTCGCCCGTGCTGAACGTGAAACAAAATGGAGCTGAAGTGCTGATGACTGCTGTAAACTCGAGTTTGAACTTGTGAACTCAAGTTTGTGTTGTCCGAGACACCGAAATATTGAAGACACTTATTGACTCAAGTTTGAAGTCCTAAACTCGAGTTTGGAGTCCTAAACTCGAGTTTGCTCATATCAGATAGGCAAATTACTACAGCAAGGTAGTAAACTCGAGGGTAATACTTGGAGACTCGAGATTGCTCTTCCAAAAGCTGATTTTTGCGGATTTTAACTCCGAATTCAGCCATTCCAATTTCTATTTGATCTTGGAGACTTCCAATCATTCTTAGAACTTGAATAATGATATCTTCATTCCATTGAGCAAGTTCTTCCTTCTTCCATCTCCCAACTTGATCATTCTTCACCATTTAGCTTGGACTCACCATTCTATGCAAGTTCTACCTTCTTCAATATCTCTTCTTCTTCTTGAACTTGACATTTTCTTCAATTTCTTCTTTCTGTAATCTCTTATCTCCTTCTTGATCTATAATTCAACTTGGACTAATCTACATTAAATATAGTAGTTAGTCAATGTAGGAGATAACTATATTACTCAATCTTGTTGCTTTTAATAATGACATCTATATAAGACATCATCAAAACTAATCATATTCAACACATGATCCCTTATGAATTGATGTCTCACATCAATATGCTTGGTCCGAGTATGTTGCACTGGATTCTTAACCAAGCTTATTGTACTTGTGTTGTCACACCATATTGGGATCTCCTTCAGGTTGATTCCCAAGTCAGATAGTTGTTGCTTGAGCCATAGGACTTGAGCACAACAACTTAAGGTAGCCACATATTCAGCTTCGAGAAGACACAAACCCACACTTGTTTGCTTCTTGCTGAACTAGGACACAAGTGTACCACCAAAAAATTGACATTGGCCACTTGTGCTCTTTCTATCTGTCTTGTATCCAGCATGATCTAAATCTGAATATGCCACCAAATGTTTAGGTTGACCTTTGGGAAACCACAATTCAAGGGTCTTTATGTCAGCAAGGTATCTGAAGATCCTCTTCACATTCTCAACATGTGACTCCTTGGGAGCAGGTTGGAATCTTGCATACATCCCCACACTGAATTGGATCTCAGGGTGACTTGCAGTTAGATAGAGCAGTGGTCCAATCATTCCTCTATATCTTATGATATTAAAGTCCTTGCCCTCTTCATCAGCATCCAATGCAGTGGTTGAGCTCATTGCAGTGTCAACTCCATTACAATGATCCATCTCAAACTTCTTCAGCAGATCATTGAGATACTTAGTCTGAGATATGAATCCATACCTTATTTGCTTGATTTTTAGACCAAGGAAATAGTTGAGTTCTCCCATCATGGATATCTCAAACTCTCCCTGCATAGTCTTAGCAAACTCTTCACACAAAACATCATTAGAAGCACCAAATATAATGTCATCAACATATATTTGCACAATTAAAATTTCACCAAGCTTATTACTCTTTATGAAGAGAGTTGCATCAGCTTTTCCTCTAATAAATCCTTGATCTAGAAGAAATTTGCTTAATCGCTCATACCAAACTCTAGGAGCTTGCTTAAGACCATAAAGGGCTTTCTTGAAGCGATAAACATGATCTAGATGATGATCATTTTGAAAACTAGGAGGTTATTCTACATAAACTTTCTCCTGAATAAAACCATTCAGAAAAGCACTTTTCACATCTATTTGATAGAGCTTAAATCCTTTGACACAAGCAAAGGCTAGAAGAACTCTTATGGCTTCCAATCTTGCCACCGGAGCATAAGTTTCTTCATAATCAATTCCTTCTTCTTGATTATAACCTTTAGCAACCAATCTTGCCTTATTACTTTACAATGATTGCTAACTCATCTTGTTTGTTCTTGAATACCCATTTAGTGCCAATGACCGGATGGTCCTTAGGCCTAGGTACCAAATCTCAAACTTGATTTCTATCAAATTGGTGCAGTTCCTCTTGCATTGCTATTACCCAATCGTTGTCTGAAAGGGCTTCATCAATTTTAGAGGGTTCAATCTCTGATATAAAGGCAGAAAATGTGACTTCATTCAAAGTACTTTTTCTCGTCCTTACACCTTGATTTACATCACCTATCACTTGGTCCAAAGAGTGATTCCTTATGAACTTCCAAGCTCTAGGTTGATATTGATCAGATTTTCTAAATTATTTTGAGGATCACCTCGAAAACTTTGTCAAGATTTTCGATAAAGGCGGGAGTAGTTTTCGAAAAGAATTGATTTTTGAAAACATTTTCCTCATCATCATCCAAGGATTTATCAGAATTGGATTCATAGAATACAACATTCATTGACTCTTCAACAATACGAGTATGGGTATTAAAGAATCTATAAGCTTTACTCCTATTTAAATAACCCAAAAATATATGTTCATCCGCCTTGGGATCAAACTTTCCCAAGTTATCCTTACCATTGTTGTGGATGAAGCACTTACATCCAAAAACATGCAAATAGGCCAGATTTGGTTTTCTTCCCTTGTACAACTCATAGAGTTTTGTTCAACTTCTTCTGGAGGTATGCCCGATTCGAGACGTAGCAAGCCGTACTCATTGCATCAGCCCAAAATAATTAGGAGGTATTGTTCTCATTTAGCATAGCTCTTGCCATCTCGGTGAGAACTCGATTCTTTCTCTCCACAACACTATTTTGTTGAGGAGTCCTTGGGGCAGAGAAGTTGTAATCAATTCCTATGTTGTCACAAAATTCTCCAAATGCATGATTTTCGAATTCTCCACCATGATCAGTTCGAATCCCTACAATAGAGAAACATTTCTCGTTTTGGACCTTCTTGGCAAAAGCAACAAACTGATCAAATGTTTCATCTTTAGAAGATAAAAATATGGTCCATACAAATCTAGAGAAATCATCAACTATGACCAAAGTATAAAGATTGCCACCAAGGCTTCTTACTCTAGCTGGTCCAACTAGATCCATATGGAGTAGTTAGAGAGGTCTATTAGTTGAAATTTCATTTTTAGACTTGAAAGATGATTTGTTTTGTTTACCCTTTTGACATGCATCACAGATCATATCATTTTTGAAATTAAGTTTTGGTAAACCAATGACCCAATCCTTTTTCAGTAATTTGTCAAGTTGGATCATATTTACATGAGCTAATCGCTTATGCTACAGCTAACTTTCATTCAAGTTACTTACAAAACATTTTTCAGAAACAGAACCATTTTTAGAGAGATTAAGTGTATAACAATTACCTTCTCTAGGGGCTCTAAATAAGGCTTTTGTTTTTAAATTTTCCAAAGGGATAGCATCCTTACTAATAACCAAGCACTCCTTAGAATCAAAGATAACTAGGTTACCTTTGTCAGTACTTTGGCTTACACTAAGAAGATTGTGACAAAGTCCTTCCACAAGGTAGACATCTTTAGTCATTGGTCCTTTATTGTTTCCAATTTCTCCAATACCAGCAATCTTTCTAGATTGATTTCCACCAAAGGTTACTTTGCCACCATCTTTGGGCTTGATTGAGGCCAACTTGGATTCATCTCCTGTCATATGTCTAGAGCATCCACTGTCAATATACCACTTGTTGGATTTTGATGCTCTTAGACAAACCTACAAATTGCAAACGTCCAGGTCTTAGGTACCCATCTTTTCTTGGGTCCTTTTGGGTTAGTTTGTGTCTTAGGAACCTTGTAGAATCCCTTAGGCCCCCATTGATAATTCCCTATAGGCTTACTCTTTCTTTCCTTTTTATGAAAACAGGAAGAAGTAGTATGACCCTTACGATTGCAATAATTGCAATGAGTAAAAGGATTTGAAGAATGGATAGATTTTCTAAAGTAGTTCATGTAAGATTTTTCTCAAAATTTCTTTTTGCCTTTCTTCTTATCAAAATCAGGTTTATAACTAATGCCTGATCTGTCATTTATAAATCTTTACTGTTTTAAAATGACATTGAGCATTTCACTTCCTTGAGTGAACTTCTAAAGTGATTTTGTAAGATATAAATTCCTTTTCTCAAGATCAGGGCAATTTTCACAAGCATTGATTTCATAAGAGAGGTTTTTGACTTGTTGTTCAAGAGTTGTATTTTTCTTTTTCATAGAAATGTATTTTTCAGCAAGTTTTTCATATTCAGATTGCACAACAATGTATTCAGCAAATAACTCATCATAAGATGGTTTTGAATCATATACCTCATCATTTTGGTTATGTTGCTCTTCTTCTTCAGAATAAGCGTATATTTGCTTTTTCTTCCTCATTAGTTTTATCTTCATCAAATGAGCTATCTCCCCATATGGCTACGACATAGGCTTTCTTCTTATACTTATTGAACTTTTTCTTTTCTTTGTCCTTGTTCCTCAGCTAGAGGCATTCTGACTTGATGTGGCCAGGCTTTTTACATTCGTAGCAAATAATTGGCTTCTTTGTCTCAGCACTGGAGCTACCCTTATGAAACTTCTTGTAACCTTGGTCCTTCTTATAGAATTTCTTGAATCTCCAGACTATCATGCCTAGCTCTTCTTCTTCATCATCATCTGAATCCTTGGCTTCTTTGACAGCTTTGAGAGCAATTCCCTTTTTCTTGCCATGTACTTCATCAAGTCCCTTTTTGAACTTGACCTTTGCCTCATATTCAGAAAGGCCGCCAAATAGAGTTGCTACAGTATGCCATTGATTCTCCACGAGCTTCTTCAATTGCGATGACTTTTGCTTCCCATTCCTTGTTGAGAATATTGAGAATTTTCCTCACTTGGACAAGTTGCTCATACACCTTGCCCAATGCAGCGAGCTGGTTGATCATATGAGTGAATCTTAACTGGAATTCACTAATGGATTCTCCAGGCTTCATACGAAGAAAATCATACTCATTCATGAGGGTATTGACTCTATTTTTCTTGACTCCAACTGTTCCTTCATGAGCTATTTCCAGTACATCCCACATAGCTTTAGCAGAAGTTAGAGTGCAGATACGAAAATACTCCTGTTGACTCAAAGCACTTTGCAACAAAAGAACAGCTTTGTTTTTGAGTGTGATGTTCCTTCTATCATTATCATCATAGATTTCTTCAGGCTTTGGAATTCTAAGGTCATTTTTTAGAATGGTTGGATTGTAGTCTCCTCTTTCAAATACTCTCTATAGACCGTAATCAGTCGCCATCACAAAGACTCTGAACTTGGCCTTTCAGAAGGAATAATGCTCTCCATTGAATCCCGGTGGTCGGTTGATCGAAGATCCATCAGGTAGAATACCTTCCATAATGATCATTCTCAAGATGTTAAGCTCTTTTAAGAAGACCTTGCTTTGATTACAAATGACAGTGGAGCTTAATCACCAAGAAGGGGTGAATTGGGGGTTTTAAAAATTCTTTTTTAAGGCTCTATTTTGAAATAGTTAAAATAAAAAGGTATAACAGAGTAAAGAGAAGAACAACAAGACACAGAGGATTTATACTGATTCGGTCCAACCTTTGACCTACATCCAATCCCCGACACTATGGGATTTCACTATATCAATTGTAACTTAAGACTAATTGTCTCATTAGAACTTACTCCCCTTACAAGTTGCAATCAATAACCCAATCTCCAAGTCCCCCGACTTGAGATATTTTACAAAAAATGATAATCAATGAACTCTCTCTAAGAGTAGATAAAGATAAATACTGAAGATCAATGTATCAAAAGATACTTTACAAGTGAAAACTAAAAGAGTAGTTGAAAAACTTGAATACAATTCGTTTTCAGCAGATTGATTGTTGAGAAGAATTTAATGCAGCTCTATTTATACTAAGAGAGCACTAAATGACCGTTGTAATCCTTAATGTAACCATTGGAGACATTCGGAAAGAATTAGGATGTGCTTAGATCTTCTTTTCTCTCTACACTTACGTCTTCTTCTCTCTCTACACTTAGCTTTATCCAGTTGCACAGAAGTTTGTGGTTGACTTCTTGAATATTAATCCGTTGGTAGAGCAGCTACTGGATGTGGAAAGGAAACATTAATCCCTTTGCAACGTGTGTAGAATGATCATCGAGTTTGTCACTATGCACTAATAGCAAAACTCAAGTTTCCAAATCATAACTCGAGTTTCCTTCTTCTAGAGAGGAATGTCGCGATTTGAGCTTTTGGACCATATTCTCGAATAGGAACAACACTCGAGTTTCTATTTCCAAACTCGAGTTTTGGACTCTTAACATGACAAATAAATTTTAGTCCAAAACATCAAAACTGGAGTTTTAAAAACATTGGAAAAGAGCAAAGCTCTCTGTTTGGCCAAAACTCGAGTTTCCAAAACAAAACTCGAGTTTCCATTTAAGTATGAAAACTTTGAGAAATCTATGCCAAGTAATCGGAGTTTTCAAAAACCGAGTTAAACTTGAAAACTCTCTCGCAAGTGCAAACTTGAGTTTCCAAACCAAAACTCGAGTTTTCTCAAAACTTAGGAAAACTTAGAAAATTCATGGCAAACTCAAAACTGGAGTTTTCTCAAGTTGAAAACTTTGGAGACTCTCTCGTATGACCAAAACTCGAGTTTCCAAATGAAAATTGGAGTTTTGTTTTCTTCGAAAATATTGAAGAGTCTCTCGTATGATGCAAACTCGAGTTTGCAAACCCAAACTCAAGTTTGTCTTAATGAAAAACTTGGAGTGTTTCCTCTGTAAGGCCAAAACTCGAGTTTTCTCATGAAAACCGGAGTTTTGCTCGCCTCACTAAAAATTGAGCTACTCTCTCGTCAAGTCAAAACTCGAGTTTTGAAACCAAAACTTGAGTTTGCCTTTGACGATGTTTTCCAACTTACTAAATACAAACTTCAACTTGTGTTTACAATTTTCAGTTATCATTAAAACACATAGAGAACTAACACAAAAAGATGAAGAGGAGGACAATGTGGGTGTTGATTACCAAAACTTGAGTTTTGACTTGATAGTAAGTTTTCCAACTTACTAAAGACAAACTTCAACTTGTGTTTACAATTGTCATTTATCATCCAAACACATAGAGAACTAACACAAAAAGATGAAGAGGAGGACAATATGGGTGTTGATTATGTTCCGGCTAAGTTGTACAAGCAACTAAAAAGGAAACAAAGGACTAATGTCATACTTGAGGCAAAGGTTGATTTCAACAACTCAAAATTGGAAGAGTGTGACATCAGGTTAGTTGGGAAAAGAATATGTAAAATGAGTAGGATAAATGTTGACACATTCGAGTCTAAGTTTGAATTTGGGCTAGGTAAGATTCTAAGGCCTTACAAGGGACTTCTTGAGCTGTCATTGCCATATTGTGATAGTGTAGTAAAGGGGTTTTACTCTAATTTAAAAATGTCTAGAAATGGAGTTGTGTCAACTTGGGTGAGGCCAAACCATAGAAATGAATGACAATTTTTTTTTTTTTGCAGTGGTTAAATATTAAAAAATACAAACAAGACACAACCTTCAATAGGGAAGAGATGGACAATAATCCTTCTTGAGGGTAAGGGGAGAGATGATTAACCTAAGCAACCGCCCCCGATAGGTTTAAGGTCCCGTGATTACTTATACAAAGAAGAACTTTGTAAATAAGAGCGCATACACTACTATGGGCACTCGAGGAGAAGACCATCATGACATGTTTGATAAAGGGCAAACCTTTTCTTATGGGGAAGAGGATTGTAGACACTATGCTTAAGGGTGCTGCATTTTTCAAGTAGAGAGTTGATGCCTGGAGGTAATGACTTGAGGTAAGAATATGTTTAACTCGAGTCAAGTTTGATTTTAAAGAAGAGTTAAAGTCCAAAGAAATTAACTTGATATTTTGACTGGAGGCAATTTCTTTTTCCCAAGAGTTAAGAACTTAAGATGAAGGAAATAGCAACGACTTGAGGTAAAAAAAATAATTGACTCTAGTTGATGACTAGAGGTAGTCACTTGATATTCAAGAGTCAAAGACTCTCTTTCGTAAAAGACGAGTTGTTAGTTCAACTTGAGTCAAATGAATAATTGCCTTGAGTTGGTGACTAGAGTCATCAACTTGATATGCAAAAGTTAAAGTCGATGGCTTTGAAAAATCTGCAAGTTGATCTCTTAACTTGAAGTATAAAGTTATTGACTTGAGTTGATGACTAGAGTCATCAACTAGATATGTAAGAGTCAAAGTTGATGGTTTTGAGAAATATGCAAGTTGAACTCTTAACTTGAGGTATAAAGTTATTGACTTGAGTTGATGACTGAGTCATCAACTAGATATGTAAGAGTCAAAGACGATACTTTTAAAACATAGACCAAATGAAAGCTTAACTAGATATAATAAGTTAATGACTCTTAAGAGTCAAAGTCGATGCTTTCCAAAGGAATAGACAATTGAAAGCTTAACTTGATATAAGAAGTTAATGACTTGAGTCATTAACTAGATAGATATTAAGAGTCAAAGTTGATGCTTTCCAAAGAATAGACAATTGAAAGCTTAACTTGGTATAAGAAGTTAATGACTTGAGTCATTAACTTGATAGTCAAGAGTTAAAAACGATGGCTTCAAGACTTAAGATTATACATATGACTTGAGGTAGATAACTTATTGACTGGAGTTAAAAAAAAATGCACCTGATTAAAACATTTCATGTAGTTAACTCAGGGCAATCACGACTTTAACTTGAGGTATATAAATTTCAACTTATTAACTCCAAGTTGAAAATGTTTTTAACTCAAGGCACATGAGATCACAACAATTTTTCTTTTAAATAATAACATCTCATGACTCCAGGCATGTGCCTTTAACTCGAGGCATCCGAGGGCAATCTTTCAAACCCTTATAGATTCAAGTTAACTATATAAAACATGATTTAACCTTGAATCATTATAATTGTTATCGTCAAAAACATACAGAACTAACAAAAGGAAACCAAGAAGGCATCACCTGAGCCACTATTAGCTCCAACTGGGGCATCCCATGAGCAACCTAGAGATGTTCACAAAAATATAGCGTATATGGCAAGTGATGAGTTCGAGAAATTGTGAAGAAGGAGCTTCACATCATGGAGTCGAAGTTTCGATCAAGGCTTGAAAATGTTGCAAAAGGCGTAGCTCAGATGAAGAGAAGAATGACAAGTATTGCTCTTGACTTCACATGTTTGAGGGAATTCATCCATGTATATGCCACTGAGTTCAAGGAGTTTGCTACTTACAAGGGCTATCAAAGTGCTCGTACTGATGACTTGAATGACAGGGTAGGGCCTTCTTCTCATGCTAGAAATAAAGGTCAGTCCCCAGAACATGAGAGTGCCCCATCAAACACATGTGAGGCTAATGCAGGAGGAGTTACTTTTGGTGAACAATCTGACCCTTATCTCCTCTCGGCTTTAACCAGTCCCCCACCAATGAGCAAATTCATGAGGACCATGAAATTGGCCCCACGTCAACTGATGAACAACATGAGACACATATAGATGATGAGTAGCATGTGGCTCAATCAACACAGCCATCGCTACAATCGTCCCACCCCTCCCCCACCATTGTTGAAGATGAGGAGTCACAAGTGCCTAAGTTAGCAAGCCCCCATGACCAACATATCTAGCAAACATCAACTCCAGGGACATGTGCACCCTCCCTCCATCAATCCCCACGTACTCATTCCCTTGAGGAGCAACATGTGCCTCAACCCACATCAAATACTGAGGGTGATGATCTTGATCCAATAACACCACCGTCAATTGTGCCTCTGCCTCAACATGTTAACCCTCCTCCCACACCTTCCAGGTCAATATCAGATGATGTGCCTTTGAGATTCATTCCACCAACCATTTTTTGATCTCGTCCTTATAGCAGAAAATTTTCCCTATATCTTCTCAGCAAACACAAGGTTGCCTGATCCACCTGTAAGGTTTGTTTCCCCCATGTTCATCCTAGTGAACCTCCCTGGTTCAACAACAGCATCGCCTAGGCGCTCCACTCCTAAGAGGTCCCCAACTAAGAGGAAGAAAAAGAATTAGGGACACTTTAGTTATTTGTTTCTGTTTTTTTTTTTTTTTTGGGTTGTATACATGACTGAGGGAACTTTTTGTAGCTTCCATTGTTGTTTTCAGACATGCTAAACTATTGTTGTACTAGTTTTCCTACTGTCACTTGAGTTCGAACTAGGCTGTGTGGTTCGAACGTAATCTTCAGTTGTTTTTTTATTTTTTGGCTATTCACTATTAACTTTTGGTCAACTTATTAAATTGATGTTGCCATTATTGATGTATGTTTTGGCTCATATTGACTTGTGGTGCATCCAATTTATGATGGAATATGTTCTTTTATATGTCACCTGAAAGATTGTGTCTTCAAACCCGTTTGTACATTCTTTTAATGTCTTCAATGGTCATGTACTTATTGATTATGTGTTTCCCTATAACTGCAGCTACTACAAAGTTACATAAACAATTTTTTACTTGTATTGGTGTCGGTTTTAAGCTTTACATTGTGTGTATAAGGCATTAGTGCCCTGATGGCCCTCTCATGTCCATCTTTGTGTTCATTTTTATGGAGCATTTGAGAAGGCCAAATTCCTTCCTTATATTACCTTTCACCCTACGGTCAACATGCTCTAATTGGGTTACTTCATGTTTGCTGCCTTATGGTGTTCGTTTGTATGTAGTTGCTGTACCTTTTTATGCAGCATTTGAGAAGGCCAGTTTCCTTCTTTCTTTTTCCTTCTATCAAAGTAGATCCATCATATCATTTATGTTCATTTATGTGCCTCTCGCATCCCGCTACTCCCATCTCCAAGTATCTCGTTTTATTTTCATGCATCATTTGAGAATGCCAATTTTCTTTTTTTTGCTTTCCTCCTTTTGCAGCATTTGACAAGCCCAAATTGCATTTCTCTTATTGCTTTCACACACCTTGCATTAAAAGAAAATTAATAAAAATTGCTTCTATATGTGGATATATGGCATTTCTGTGTATGATATGGGTATGTTTTGTACTGCCCTTTTCTCAAACAAATATACTGATATGCATATTGTCAACCTGTGAATGTGTTCTTTTTCAACCTCACAACTACACTTTTTTAAATTTTCTGTCGCCATTTTAACTGAGGTCACTTTCATTATTCTAATATCACAACTTATTTGTTGTCATTAATTTATAACATGAAGCAATGGATTATTTTCAACCTCTCGTTTTACTTACGTAGAAACTCCTTCAACAAACTCCTTTTAATTCAACGAGTTCACACCTTTTTGGGTTTACCAGTCATTATTTTCAATTATTCTTGCCTTCTCTATCAAACCATCACCTGGTTCAATGTTCATGATGATCTTCCCTGTTCCTCTTGTCATATTCATTTCCGCAGTTGGTTTCATACTTTCGTGTTATCCCTCTCTAATTCCTTCCATGTCCGTCATCCTTGTGACCTCCAGTGGCCGGTCCTAGTTGCAACATATCCCATCGACATATACTTCAATTTTACATCTCATCGATCACGCGATTTGGTTCGGGTTCTTTTATGTTGCACTATTCTAACAAAATAATCAGTTATCACCCTTTTTTTCTTTTTTTAATTTAGGGGCATTGTGGGAATTTCACCTAACCTTCCCACTTAACCAACACCAATTCTTCATACCAAACATTTCATTTTCCCTCAACTTAACTTCCATTCCCTAGTATACCAAACACCTCAATTTTTAAGTTCCCTTCTAATCTTCCATTCCTTTCATTTCACTTCCATTCCTTCCTCAAATCTTTCGTGAAACAAACAGGGCCTTATGATACATAGAAATAGAAATTCATTAAGCAAACTTCATTTTCTTCAACTTTCTTACCCAACAACATTTGAAAACCATGCTCTCTCATACACACTTTTAAGAAATTATTGTACTCTTCTAAACTCCCTTAATTCATTTAGCAAAAATTTCAATAACCCAAGATAGGATTATAAACATTAAAGATTTCAAATATACTTGGGTCAATTAAATTATTAATCAAATCTTAATTCACCTTTGCACCCATTTTTAAATATAATCTTAAATTTATAGTTATTGCCCCGCAAGAGTATAACTATGGTCCATCAAATCTATTTAGCACACTTGAAGGTTCAAATAAACAAACGAGCTAGTTTGTCAATTTCTCTAGCACGTATAATTTCTCTTTCACTCATTTCATCAAACACCTTATGGACATTTATACTTAACTCATAAAACAAATATACCAATACATAACTACCAGCAAACAATAAGCTTTTAAGCATCAATGAAATCTCTTAAAAGTTTCAAAAATCAACTTCTTAACAAAATTTAATATTAGTCCTTCTTCATTCAATAAATTTGTTAGCCGAATAGTTTCAATCTATTAATATTATAATATTTTTCCCTTAATCTACCAGACCCAGAACATGATGGAGAAATGAAGGGGGAAACAGAGAGCACCCAAAACCCATAGTAGCTATGGGCAAACCAAGAAGAGAAAGGGGACAACTTCATTCCACCATAAAAGTATCAACAAGGGAAAGATGTTTCAAACATACCCTATACAATAAAACACACAGAAGAAAACAGAGGAAAGCAAAAACTATGAACAAGATAAATGAAAAGGAGCTTTGAGCATATTCCACATATCTAATGCAGTAGAGACAAAGATGATGAAAAAATGATGCTCTGAACACCCATGCACAACAGTAACTCACAGAATAGATGATGAAGAAGAAATGAGCCCATTCCCCAACTACACACGCAGAGGCGGATCTAGGTGCATGAGATGGGGGCAAGTGGCTCCCCTTGAATTTGTCTCTTCCAAAAAAATTTTGTTAAAGATGTGTCCCCCCCCCCCCCCCCATTCAAGTGCCCCCCTTGAATAATAGCATTGATAATAAAGGAAATTATGATGGAATTCCAAAAAATGACACCTAGAAGGATGACATTGTAATTATTTTTATTGTAATATACTTTTGTTATTAAAATATATGTACTTGAACTTATTGAGTGTCCATCCTTCATTGTAATTTATGTAGCTTTTGCATTTTAACACACTTAGCCTTGTTTTTAAATGATATGTTTGTAAAATAACTTCCTCTCTTATTACATCATCAAAAGATTCACTTGATTTCATGAATATTTTTTTGATATTATTTTCTTTTCTTGTTTATATTCTTTTGTTTTTTTAATACATTTAAAACTTCTCTTAAAAAAAATTGCGGGAGCCGCGCCTCCGAATCCGCATGATTTAGTGCTCCCCTTCATTATTTTTCTTGATCCGCCACTGCACACACATCCACTTAAAGAACAAAGAAATGATGTAACATCCCATTTTCAAAAGTATATATATTTTTTTTTCATCGAGTAGAGCATCGGAGCGATTGAGTAACGATATTTATATTCAAAATGCCGTAAGTCCGGGCATTACGGTAAGCGTACGCCGTATCGAGTATTTTCAAAGGTAAATAACAAAAGAAGAGAGTCTTCAATGAGTCCCTATGCGTGCCGCTTGCCTTTCTCCTCGATCCTCGCCTCTTGACCCTGACGCTATGTTAAGAGCTGAGGTTCAATGCCCATTGAACCTCAGGTAACGGTTAACCTCATGCTTATGTAATAGTTATGTATGACAGATATTCATGACATTACAGCAATATTCACATACGAAAGATAATAACAGAACACAGCCACTGCATATGAACGTTATTATGGTCTGCACTATTCACCAGTGCCACGGTGTACATCCGTGTCCTCAGCGCTAGGAAAACTCAACGGCATTATCAAAACCATAACCCGTGTATAGCTGAATGTATAAACATGTGAACTAAGCCCCATAACTTAGCCACGGTGCATGACCCGAGACAGAGTCCCATCCATGTCTTTATGAATTAGTCTATCACATATAAGCATACAATAAGCATCAGAGTTAGTGTTACAGTACGTGAACGTACCTTTCACCGTGTAACGGCTATCTAGCCCGACCTTTGAACCGACTCCGGACTTCCCGGATATCCTATACATTATCGTCGGATTATTATATGATATTTGATAAATATCATATTGCTTAGAATAATATCCTAAGGGTTTAATTTACCTTTCTACCCTTGGTGGATTTATTATTACCATTTTGCCCTTACATTTTATTAAAAACGCTATGCTGAGTTTCTGGGCAGAATTTTCGGTTAACTTCGCAAAATCATAATTAAATCTACAAAAATCGAAACGAGGATCCGTAAAATTATCCGCTACGCTTAAGATGTCTATTTTCAAGTAAAAATACTTTTATATACCCAGAATTTATGAAACATTCCCAGTTTTCATCTTTCACAACGTTGCCCAGAATTTCATCCAGAAAAATAGCCTAACTTCAACTGATTGTATTTCTTTGTACAGGAATCAAAACGGTAAATATTCTATATATTTGGAAATCCCTACATATCTAATTTATTTCTGGAAAGTTTCATGATTTATGGGCTTCATTTTCAACATAAAATATTAGCATTTCTTTCGCTGTTTGCTCAGAAATTTTACCGAAAATTTTGCCAGAATTCCTCTACTTTGATCTTCAACTTCCAAGAATTTTGCTCTATCACATTCTCTATCATATTTTCGAAATTAAGACATATTTAACCATAAAAACATGAAATCAAAACTACTTGGAAGATTCAAAGATCAAACATAAACTAATTATGAATTTAAAACTAGAACTCAAGAACAAGGAAGCTTACCCTTGAAGAACTTCCTCCTCCTTCTTGCTCCCCACTATGATTTTCTCTCTACTCTTGCTTCTCTAAAACTCACCTATTTGGTTGAGTTTGGTGTGAAGAATGAAGTGAACCCAAGCCTCCTATTTATAGGTGGAGATTTAGGACACAAATGGAATTTAATTTGCCCGTCTCCCACCCTAGCCATTGGATGCAATTTACTTTACAAGAGTTGATCTCATCCCTTCATGTGATTAGAAAACCCTAACTTAACCTCTAATTTTTGCTTTTTGAGAATTAATTTACTTTAATGAAATCTATTTTTGGTTGCTTGATCAATTACCAATACTTTTAAATTCTATGTATGTATCTTGATTAGTAGTTGGATATCAAGATTTATGGTCTAATTAGATTTCCCTGGTTGTGCTAAGCTTATTCTTCAACGTTTGCAAAAATAGCCTTTACTAGGCTTTTACTTTCGAGGTTAAATTATGTGGGTTCAAGATAAGTCCTTATATTTTCTCCAAGGTTCCTACTTCTTCACAACTATTTAAATTTGTATAAATTCTCACTTTATTTGTTGTTTTGAGTTTTTACTGTGTACATCAGATATTTACTGGATTTCAAACCATTATCAAATTTACTTTATGATTTCAAACTTTATCAAATTTGCTTTAATTTTCTTTTTCTCTCTCTCTTTATCCTCTTCTAATTACCTTTAATGAGCCCATGTGCATTTGTACTAGAAGTTATCCTCTTCCAAGTTGCATTTAGTGATTCCATGTGCTCTTAATTTCACTATGTGCTAGCTTTAAATATTATATCACAATCTCTTCTTATTTTCCAAGCAATGCAAACCGTGCTCCCTCCTCTCTTTGGCTCAAAACTATGTGTTTCTTAAAGTCTATCAAATAAAGACTCTAGCTTCCTATTGGTTAGTTGGTAAGATGGACTTTTCAACTCTACTTTAACATAGTTTATTATTCTTATTTCCTTCCCATTAGGCTGATCGACATGCACCTCCATCTAGTCATTTGTGTTGCTTTTTAATTGCCAAAACATTGATTATTTCATGGCTTCTTATTGGTTAGTTGAAGAGTTTGACTTTTCAACACTAAGCTTGTACAATTATATGATAAATCATCTCTTTCCTTCCTTCACAATTAGCTGCACGTTTTTGTGACTTTTGGGGCAGATGTATTAAGCTAGTTATAATCCTAAACAAAAGCTTAATTGTCCCATTATTACATGTGTCAACATAGGATTTGTTGGTTAGCTAATCATGGTCATTTGTGCTTTATTTAGACAAATATTATTTCATTCTCTTTGGCTTAATTATTTTCAAATATAATTAGCCCTCTCTTGATGCCTTTAATTTGTCTCTAATTAATTAGGAGGATTTTTGCAATTAATCCTAATTAATGCAAGCTAATTTGCCCATTATTTTCTAATTGACACTTAATTCAACCAAGTGTTTTTTATAGTTTTCTCATGGCTCTTTCAATCTCAAAATAGCCATTATTCTATGTGACTCTAAGTCACATATGTTAACCAATTTAGTATGGTAACATATTTCATTGCACTTTAAACGTTATTATTAATTAGTATTTCTCCTTTTAGTTATCATACTGTTTGCATGTTTGTTATGATAACTATATCTTTGGATGTATCTTATAGATTATCCTAAATGTCCCTGGTCGGTCATCTACGTGAGAGCGAAGATGAAGTAAGACCAGTATGACTTTAATGAGGTATGGAGATACGAATCAAAGTCATAGGCACTTGTAAGAGTATAAGGTGCTGGACCGACCCACTATGAGAAAACTACATGGATTCAGTCATAAGCTTATCTCATGTATAACCGTGTCGCAACACCCTTTGACCTGAGATCATCATGGATTCCTACATGAGAGTCGCTGATCTTTGACCTAGTCAAAAGTCACCTTTGACCAGGTGATGATAGAGGCTTCGATCGGGATTGGTGGTTCTCATGCAGAGGAATGTGAATGGTCAAGATGAAATTTGTCTCTCACATTTGTAGAGAGATATTACTGGGCCCCTTGATGAGTGAGTTTGAGAAATGTATGGCTATACTATGATGGAAAGGAGTTTCCATTTCAATTGTTAGACTACTCAAGAATCGAGAAAGTAATGGTCAAGAACATGAGGTTGACATTATCCATGCCTCATCCTTGACCAAATTATCGCATGACAAAAGGGACGTAACATGGTTGTATGATAGGTTGTATCATATCATCGATCCCATATGAATTGGATATTTGCAATGTCTTGCTCGAGGTTGCTTGCGATTTGTGGGCTGGTACAGTATTGGCCTGTTGCCAATCTCATGTGGGCCTACAGGGTTACACACAAGAATAGTCCAACACGAGTAATGATGTCCAGATTCATTGAATCTTAGATATGTCTAAGATTTAATGAATACATCGTTTAACCTAGGATGGATATATATATATATATATATATTATATTATATTATATTATATTATATTATATTATATTATATTATAAATTCCAAATTAAATAATATATAGATAATAATATTATTATGTAGTATTTGTTTGGTATTTAATTTATTTGATAAATTAAATAACGAAAACAAATAGAGATATTATATATCATATTTAATTTTGAAGAAAGATATAGTATCTTAGATTTAATTTAAATTGAGATATAATATCTCATATTTAATTAAATAAATAGATATCATATCTTAGATTTAATTTATAAAGATAAATTAAATCATAAAGATAAATTAAATCATAGGCTTTTTATTTTGGATTAAAATAAATAGATTAGATTAGATCTGTTGAATGATATAATCAATATTATTTTAATATAAAATTCGAATTCAAGATTAATTGAGATTAATTTTGAATATTTTACTACGGCCTATTAGGGTTTTAGAAATCCTATAAAATATAGATCTAGTCGTATTAAAATTTAAGTGAACAGCAAAAACCCAAAAAAAAAAAAAAAAAAAAAAAAAACCTAGAGGAGACTCGTGAGACGTAAAGGTTGAAGGTGCTAGCACACCGCGTTCGTGTTGGAGTGTTGTTCGGTGTGAATACCAAGTAGAGGGAGTGGATTCGTAGCATCACCTCCTGTAGATCACGTAGGATGCACACGAGTTCGCATAGGACGCAGATGAGTTTGCATAGGTACAGTTCCTAACAAACCCGATTTAAACGCCGTTGATAGATCATCAATCGGATTCATAAATATTTTAATGATGAAATCCTTCTACCGCATATACGGATCCCAACAATTACTAGTACAATTATTTTGTGACATTAATTCTCCTACATTTTTTATTCATTTGATCAGCTCATGAAGAAGTTGAAGTTGATTGATCTAAGAAATTCCAAACATTTGGTTGGCACACCAGATTTTTCAGAAATTCCATACTGAGAAAAATTAAATCTTGAAGGGTACTCTTCTCTTATTGTGGTTCATCATTCACTTGGAGAGTTGAAAAGATTTCTTGAAGTGAACTTGTCATGCTGCACAAGTCTTGAAATCCTTCCGAAAAAAATAGAAATGAACTCTCTAACAGAGTTTAGGGAATGTATGAAAAAATTAACAGTGCTTGATGCAAGGAAAACCACTATAACCAAACTTCCAGAATCATTTAGATTCTTGTATGGTCTTAGAGATTTGAACCTAAGGGGCCTCAAAAAACTTGTTCTTCAAATGTCTGTATTTAATCCAACATCATTAATCATGTTAGAATTGAGCTACTGTGGCATTATGACGGATCAATTCCTGAGATTTAGGGGGTTTGTCATCATTAATTACTTTACATTTGGAAGCAAATGGTTTTTTCTAATTTACCCACTGGTTGCTTCTCCAATCTTTTTTACCTGCTTCATCTTTTTTGAATAATTGTGAAAGGCTTACGTCATTGTCAAAGTTGCCGCCAAGGTTAATTGAATTATATGCAACCGGTTGTAACTCAATGGAGCCTTTATCATCATATGGAATGTGGAATATAGTTTCGTCACTTGACCATGAGGTATGTTTAACTATGATTTATGTATCTTTTTCTTTTAACTAAAAATGTATAACTTGATTTGTTTATTCCTTTTTTTAGTATCGCCATCGAACTAATTATGAGAAAAGGGTGCTCCGGCCCATTCAGCTATAAATGTTGGTGATCTCTTTGAGTATATTTTTCATTCTTATTTTCAAAGTATTTACAGGAAATGAAAGTTTAATTAATGTTGTTACAGTCACGATATGTACCTGAGGCAGGCAGATTTTCTCGCAATAATGCTAAAATCTAAGATACCTTCATAGTTTCCCAACAGAGCTTTTATTTCTTCAAATGAAAGTGGTACTTAGGAATATGAATTATTGGTGGACTTCCCTCCATATTTTCGTGCTAGTAATTGGTCTGGACTTGTTGTATGCCTAGAAATAAAAGACAGGTTGCCCTGTGATAAGCTTGTCATTTCATGGAGTTGTAAAGCTCCTGAAGATTTTTATATTTGCAAAGATTTGGGAAAATCAAATTTTCACTTGCGTATGCTTGGCAGCCTCGCCTTTGCCTAATGCTTTTGAATTTCAATGAGAAAACATGCTGGCAACATTTAAGAGGAGGTGAGCACTTCCTTCACATCAAACTTAGTGTTAGTTGTCAATATTCTAAGAGTCCGCAATTGAAATATGGATGGGGGGCGCTATGTAAAGAAGAGATACAAGAGCGGGGCAACACCACCATTGATTTCAACAAGCTAACAGAAGCAGAGGTTGGTGGTTCTATAATTCTATTAATTTTAAATTCAAGCAATCATTGCATGTGTTGTATACTTGATCTTCTTTGAAATGCAATATTAATTCATCTTACTCAAGCATTTGATAATTATGTTTATAACTTGTGATGAATATTAATTTGTTACAGGAAGTAGTTTAAGATATGTTTCTTATTTTCATTTCGTTTTCTTTATTTTTGTCATAGTGATACCTCTGTTGTTTTTTTAAATTGTAATTTCATACTCTATAATTTGTGATGGTATGTCATTGTGATAGCCATATTTATCACTCTGCTGTGTTGTTCCTTACTTCAGCATAATTCTTGTCCTGAACTGCCTCCTCTAGTGTAGGGTAGTTCCTATGTAGAAAGGAATTTCAGTAGCAGCAATAACAGTGATTTCAAGCTAGTCTCTGAGGCTAGGAAAATGCCTTGTAACTATATTTATAACTCTGACTGTGCTCAGCATAACTCTTTTCTTTAGCTGCCACCTACAGTATAGGGTAGTTCCCAAACTCATAGAGGAAGTAATGTCAATAACAGCAGCAACTTTGATAGCTCAAAGAGACAGGAGCACAACAACAAAACCATGGAAGGAGAGATCCACAGTTAGCTTGATGGCCAATCTGATCTTCCAACTAAAACACCAGTCATCATGATAAGATGAGTGTGTAAGCAGCTCTTCTACTCAAATTGACCAAAATAATTGGACGGGTTATAAAGGATTGTCATTTGATCACGGATGTTTTAGGATAAGTAAAGTCTGGCTGTGTAATAATGTTCTTGTTGATTGATATGAGAAATGAGTTGAAATACTCGTGCATTTTCATTTTCTTAATATGGATAGTGTTCATATAGGTGATAGCTGATGAAAACATTCAATATTAACCTTAATGGATTATTGTTGTTGATGCAAAATTGATGATAAGAACTTAGGTTTATATAATCCCTTTCAACAACTGTCTTTTTGGATATTGTCATTATGAAGTCACTTGGATGAAGTAGTGAATATATGCCAAATTTTTTGTGTTTTAAAGTCCTATCTGACATCTGGGATGATTTCTATGTTTCTTTTACTTTTCTCTCAAATTCACTTTGTTACTTAACTAATCCTTCATGTCATTCATTCTTTTGATTGTTCAGATGAAATTTAAGCAATCCAAAGGTTGTCCATTTAATGTGGACAGCGGAGTGTGGGGCCTTGGCAACCGAAGATGCACTCTTTAAAAGGAAATGTTCAAACTCTCTAATATGTGCCAAGTAGAAAGATGGAATCATTTTCTTGCCTTAAGATTTGATGAAAGGAAAAGGGATGACTTTGTTTGCTGCAATATGTTGGGAAATCTGAAAGTAAAGATTTCAGTTTGTGTTTGGGGATGATGCTTTTATTGTATTGAGATGGAATATGACAGGTTCTACAGTAGGAAAGTAATTATGGTGACATACTTGTTTTACCCCATATATCTACAAAACCTATTTAATCAGACCCTATTTCCAAGAACCATTGATCTGTAGGCCCATGAACCTCAAATTGATTGGGTATCTTCCATAGATCATGTGTATTTTATAACTGGCCTGTGAATGATTTGAACAAATATGAGATTAAAACTAGTTACATAAATGTATATATGGAGTAAGAAGAGGATAAATAGGGCAACACGAGCTGAAGAAAGAGTAATTAGTATAATTATCTTCCTCTTTTGGTCCTGCTAGTACCCCCACTTGACATATATTTATTATATTGTTCAATACAGAAGGCAAACCTGAAGATAAGATGTGAAGCCAATCTCAGACCGGTGGCAAACTTGTTGCATGTCTTATTTACATAACAGCATCCATCCACATGCTGTTATTTGAAGTCCACCAGATAAATGCGGCATAGAACTCTTAAAGCACGAAAGCCAATTTATCCCGTTGCGCCAAAAAAGCGTCAGATACCGAGGTGGTCACTAAGGTTCATTGACTTGAGATCGCAGCGTTGAGTTCAACAGAAAGGAAGATCCCAGCGACAAGACCACAACTACAACATCTTTTGAATAGCCTCTGCATATAACTTGTGCATGGATTTTAACAACGAATTTCGTGTAATTATCAAGCTAAGTAGTGCTTGTTGTTGATCTCCATCAATTAATGTTTATTCAACTCCTTCCAATAGTCTCATAACTGTACAAATAAATAGAAAATTCCAAAATATTGAAGGAGAAATGGACAAAAAATGCACTTCCATTTGTTCTTGTTTATTCTCCTCGAATCAAAAGCTGCTCAAACAAAATGTGACGTGCAACTTAAAAAGTTTAAGCGAAATATGTTAGAAGTGATTTATATACAAAAAGTAAAAGAGCATAAAGTGAAGAGACTCCAGTGTAAGCATAATAGCGTGGGCCCGTGATTGGTGGCTTTTTTTTTTTCCAATTTGCCTTTTTTAAAATAACTATTTAACAAAATGCCCCTATTTGGAAACTATTTAAGCATCTGCCCCTATTTAGTCGACTAATGCCCTCATTTAGTCGACTAAAATGTGAGGACTCAATTTTAAAAAAAAAATCACGCGATTTAGTCGACTAAACCATGTGATTTAGTCGACTAAATCGTGGGGGACATGTTTTTTTAAAAAAATCACGATTTAGTCGACTAAATCACATGGTTTAATCGACTAAATCGCGATAGAGGAGTTTTTTACAAACCCCAATCGATTTATTGTTATTTAATATTATAGATAATATATAATATAACATTCCACTTCAATCATTCACATGTTGGGAGACGCTGGCATCCGATGCATCCGAACAGCCGGGGAAGTTGGAGGTACAGAAAAACAAAATGTTATTTTATTATAATAATATATTATTATATTATTTTATATTTTATACATAAGTGGAAGAGATTAGCAAAATATATGAGATATGGTAATAGTTCATGTTGCGTTTTTTATAGTGAAACATCTATTTTTCCTCTCATCAAGGACTACACATTTTTTTTTTTTTACATATTCTATTTATTTAGATTATATTATATATATATTCTATTTACACAAATCAATATATATATTATCCAAGTTAATATCATCAAAAACCAAAATCTTAAGTTAAATAGTTGATAAAATTACTCATTTTCATCCGTCGATGCATGGTTTAATTAAATATATGAGGTGGGACCCAGAAGCTTAAATTTTTCAATGGGCTGACAATCTTTTCACATTAAATTTGTTAAAAAGAATTTTTTTTTTAATTATTGTTATTTTAAAGTTTGAATTATTGTTTCCAAATTTTTTGCAGAGTTTCAAATAAGTAGCGGTTTTGTTAGGATTGTTTCCTACTTTCTTGCTAAAAGTTGTTTCCTACTTTATTTCTTTAAGTTGTTAATTTTCATAAAAATCACATCACCTACTTCTCTGAATTCAAAGTTTTAATCAGATATATCTGACGTTATATATATGTGTGTAGCAGCAATAATATAGCCAGTTCGTTTGACAATATAAGCTTATTATTCTGGCTTACCTTGAATTGCACTTTTTATTTCTTTGTAATTATATTAAACGAATTAATAAAAATGTCAGGCATGCAAAAAAAACAATTTAAAAACTTAGTCGAATAACGGACAAAATATTCAGCTTTAAACCGACAAAATATTACTTAAATTTTCTCCATAATTAATAACCCAATGTATTTGCTTAATGGGGGTTCTTTTTTTTTTTTTTGGATTGCATTTTGTGTTGTCAGCAACACATATTAATAACGAATCATTTATTTCTTAACAAACTAAATTTTTTCAATGTCTAGCAAAAATACAAAAAATATTTCTACCAAAATATATATATATATATATCCTACATTATAGGCGATAAAGTAGGAAACAACTTTTAGCAAGAACGTAGGAAAAAATCCTAACAAAAATGCTACTTATTTGAAACTCCTAAAACATGTGATTTAGTCGACTAAATCGTAGGGATTTTTAAAAAAATATGTCCCCGCGATTTAGTCGACTAAATCACATGGTTTAGTCGACTAAATCGCGGGATTTTTTTAAAAAAAAACATGTCCCCTACGATTTAGTTGACTAAATCACATGGTTTAGTTACTAAATCGTGGGATTTTTTAAAAAATTGAGCCCCGCGTTTTAGTCACTAAATGAGGGCATTAGTCGACTAAACAGGGGCAGATACTTAAATAGTTTCCAAACAGGGCATTTTATTAAATAGTTATTTAAAAAGGGGTAAATTGGAATTGGTCCCTCATCCTCAATCCCTCTCTTCCTTTTATGTCCCTCTTTCATCCTTCTTTACTTCATTATTCCCAAACACATGAAATTTAGATGTGAGTTTGGGATATTAGAGTTCCACTTCGCATGTGATTTTGGATTGTAGAATATGTTGAGAAAATATAGACATCCATGAATTGCCAACATTATGCTTCCACATATACAGTGAACTCTTCCCAGTTTTTTGTCCTCCATCATATTTTTAGTTTCTCTTCCAGGTTTTTAAAGGTTCAAGACAAACTGACCTTTTTTGTTTTATTTTATGTAAAATTGGAGCTTGATTTGGAAGCCACGTGAGAAATTGTTCCATGAAAATATATTCTTTTGATTTTATGTAAAAGTGTGTGTGTATACATATACACTTTTTAGCAGTGAAAAATATTAATAATATCACTATTATTAATATTTTTTCCACATAATATGACTTAGTGCTGATAAGGATAAAATTATAAATGACACAAAGATTAAGATGAGTTTCACGCGAATCAAAAGTTTAGGGAATGAGTTATACTAAGTCAAACTTGAATAAGACTAAATTATAAACAAGTCAAAACTTCAATAAGCAAAAAATTAATTTTTAACAAAAATTGAAAACAGAATCACTTACGTCCTTAATTTGATATATGGGATAAACTTGTTGATATTCAAATAAATGCATGATTCGTTAGACCAAAATGAAGTAATTTTGGAGTGGCTTACCTGAGAGATAATTCACACATTTGTATTTATATTACATGTAGGAGTCTAGACTCTAGAATACATACATTGTACTGTGATTAGGTTTATTCTCTTATGTTTTGTTTGATCAATTTATGGAAAAAATTTGAAATTTATTGACATATATATGAAAGATTCTGATGAACAGATTTGGTTGAAACCGGATTTTTCGTGAGTTCCAAATTCAGGGGGAAAAAATTCTTGATGGGTGCTTATGCTTGCTTGGGGTACATCCTTCACTTGGAGGGCTGAAAAAGTTTTTCAAAGTGAGCCTACGTTGGTGCATAATTGCTGAAATTCTAGCAAGAACAATGGAAATGAGTTCTTTGGTAAAGTTGAATTAATCTTTTATTATGTTGTAGAGTTTCTGCGCTACAAGAGAGTTTGGGGGAAGCATGAAAAAATTATCTTTACTTAGATGGGTTTCAGAAGCCAAAATAAATTGAATGAGAATGAGACTTTGAGAGAACATGACATCAGTAAAACTTTCAAATCTACAAGGAGCTCAATATGTCAATGCAACTTGGGGTGTAGACTTTGCCGTCTGTACCAGATTTCTGGATTGTTGCAAAAGGTTTGTCCATTTGACAAGGAGCTCAATTTGATTTTTTTGGCCAACGATAAGTAACATGATTATGTTATTGAAAATTACTATTGGGACAAAACAATAGGTCAAAATCCTGTTATGACGTTTAATTGAACCCCCAAATTTGGAGAATATATATAGAGGAGATGTTTTCTTGAGTTTTACAAGGCAAAACACCCGGCTGAATTTACTGTTATAGAGCAACTCTTTAGTCAATAGCTTGCATTAATAGATTGATTAAACACATCCGTCTGTGCAAGTACATGAGAAGAATGATGCATGTTGCTTACAATTTATATAATGCAGATATTATAAATTTATATAATAATATATAATAAAAATGTCTTTAAACAATTTTTTATACATATGGATTAAAAATGATTAAAAAAAATTGCTGTTATTAAATAACATGACAAGAAAGGTGACAACTGCACTTGTATTAGTTTATGAGAGTAGATGAGGAATGGGGGGGTTCTGATAGATATTCGATGGGAAAATCTCATTTAAATACTATATGAAATTCCAAAACTCTAAAACATCTGTTAGAAAATTAAAAGGACATATAGGTGATTGGGAGGAATATGATTTCAAAATTTACATGTTTTTACTAAAATGCTCATTTCTCCCTCTCTTCCTCTTCCTCTTCCTGTGCTCTCTCTCTCCTCTCCCTCTCTTTATCTCTTGATGGCCGTCACTGTCTGTTCCAGCTGGTATGCCTCCAAACCCCTCTCTTGGGTAGCAAGTACGGCTGGACTGCCTTCTATGGCCCTTTGGCCCCGTTGGCCCCCAGGGCCATGTCTTCTCTCTCCCTCTCTCAGCGTTTCTGTCTTACTGGATGAAGATGAGCAGAGATATATTTAAGGACTAAGGGGGGTCCGGTCCGAGAAGAAAGATAATGGACCAAGAGATTTTCCAGTGGCGTGAGGCTCAAGATGTATGGGTGTTGCAGGTCCTCCTGACCTTGCGTGAGCAGACGATGACTGAGATGAGAAGATATGCTAACATGGAGAGCATGGCGCGATCTGATTTACCGTGAATTCCTTCCGCGTAAATGACGTTGTGATCTTCATCTGCTTGCTTTATGGGTTTTAGTTATATTAGATATTAAAGATTAGGCACTGAGTATATGGGCTTGGTGAATTGAAGGGAATATATGGGGTGATATATTTTTCCTGACGTGTTGGGCTGGGCTGCTGGAAATTTGAATGGATTGAAGTCATGTAATGGGTTGGCAGCATATGGGTTTTTAGTATTTAATCCAATGAATAGCTTATTTAATTGCAATATTGAATAAATGTTAGAAATTAATCCTTAATTTCATATAAGGATTTTTTTTTCTTTTCCCAATTAATTTTATTTTAGGCCATAAAACATTAATTCCATAATTTTTTTTTTTTTTTTTTTAGGCCTAAACTATTCCTTACTTGAATTTGTTATTTTTGCCAAAATAAATTAATTAAGGGAAAAAACCTAAATTTCCAATAATCATTCTCATGATTATTTTAAGCCATCAATTCAAAATAAACACATTTATCAAATATACTTATTTCATAGTTATACTTAAATCCTAAATTAAAAATTAGGATGTTACAAATCTCCCCACTTAAATAGAATTTTGTCCCTAAAATTTCACAGTCATAAAGAAAACAATCCACAAGACAAGATTTCAACATAATAGCATTAAAGTCAAAATATTATTACCAAGAAACAAGAGGACACTGACACATTACAACCAGCAATCGCCAATACAACAAGAGTGTCACATCACACAAATTCGATCACAATACATCACAATCACATGTAAATCTTATTTCCACAACACACAAACATACCTAGGTAAACAAATGAGGAAAATCACGCCGCATTCGCCCTTCAGTTTCTCATGTAGCATCACCAGGAGACATACCCTTCCAGAAGTGAATCGCCATTCAAGCCCAAGGAGTCTGGGAAGTACTCACAAGGGAAGCTTACCCTCAAAAGGAGGAGCATGCTAAGGTTGGGTGAATTGGTTGAAATGATTGGAATGGCACCACTTTTATATATCTTCTTTACATATCACTCTCCACCCGCATCCCAATATTGTTCCAATAGACATGGGGACGTAACTGCTGGAATAATGAACATATTCCGTGACGTAACAAAAAAGTCTGATGCTAAGGGAATTGTTATCACCTCTTAGGTGTTGCCAACAAGTTTCCTCATTGAATTCCAACACCATTACAATGAGGTTATCACCTCCAGATAATAATCCATGAATCCCCTGAAGCCACTTAATAGGATAACCGATATGATCTAGACCTCCACTCACCCATCCGATCGACTCTTCACTCCCATCCACACATTCTGTGTACAAGCATACAACAATTCCTGACCATTTACTAGCACGAAAATTTGGAGGTACATCCACTGCTATCTGATGAACTTCTCTTGCAAATTCAAAATATTCTATGTTTGGATCAAACCATGATGGTATTTTTCCGCCTTCTCCTGAAGGCATGGTTGCAAAGAAATCACTACGTTGATAATCTAACTGCACACATAACAAACTGTTGTCAACATTATTTACCCAGTGAAGACAGCATACACATGTGAGAAAAAGACAAAATTGAAACACACCTCAATGTCCTCCCACTTTAATTGGCTCTTCATATAATCAACTGGGATATTTTCTTTTATTTCGTCATAGATTACATATTTAGTTTGCCCACGACCGAAATAAAAATTAGTCAAGTAATGCATAAGTAGTAAAAAAAACAACACATAAATAATTAGATGGAATGTAGGAAGACCAACATACCTCAAGATCAAGTGAAATCACCAAATTCAATATCCGGTCATCAAATGAACATTTCATTGAAAAACAACGGTGTGCTTCTAATCGAAATAGCCGTGGTGGAAGCCTTGGCAATGACACAAGTGATGTGCAAGACACCAATGAAAGAAAGACAAGTCCAAGAAGACCAGAGAAACAATTAGTGGGTAGATTTACTAAATCGAGTTGCCCCTAGTTTCAAAAATCTAAGACCAAATAAGGATCCAAATGATTCAGAAGTTTAGTTATAGCAACAGTAACTAGCATCAAGATATAACAATTCCTTCAAACCTTCCCCAAACTCGGGAGCTTTTCAACCTTTTTACAAGACCCAAGATCTAACACTCTCAACGAATTTGTTTCCAATTTACTTGGTAGGCTATTAAGATTTTCACAACCATGTAAGTTCACCTCAACAAGCTTTTTCAATAGTCTAAGTGATTCATGAACCTTGACAAGGGATGTGCACCCACGAAGACGTAAACGTTCTAGAGATTGAACATATGAGAAATCTGGAGTCTCAGTAAAATTGAAAGATCCACTCAAGTCAATAAACTTCAAGTGATTCATGGTCCGGTCAAACAAAAGATTGAAGAATGATCAGCCTCACTAAACAATGAATCAATCAAACATGGTTACGTCGATATGTTTTTAAGATAAATAAGCATCAACCTCACCTCTACGCCATTCCAAAGTCGCTTCATGTTGCTATGTTGCATTTCAAGATGAACAAGTTCATCCAATGGAAGTGGAAGGGCTTCCAAAGGAAATGATGGCCATCGGACAAATTTTAATCCACAAGAAAGTTTCGTCAATCCTCTTGGTAGATCGATTGAACAATGTAAGAAGAGTGATCTAATACCACTCAGCCTTTGAAAAGGCTTCAGGATGTACTTTTATTTCATATGTGTGCCAATAATCTCCCAACACAATAGCTTCTATTTCTCCAGATCCCTATTAAAAAATGTCATTTTCAATAAAAATAACATGAGAATGATAAGGAAGTAAAGAATATTAAAAACAATAAAGGAACGTCAACAAAATGAGATACTTAGAAAATAAGGCATTTACCTCGTTATTTTCCAAGACATCCTTAATTTCCCAATACTTCCGCAATCTGCTATTGGGGGACTTTTGTTCAATTATATACCAACCCAAGTCTTCATATAATTCATGCATATCCAACTTGCCCGCTTTAGTCTCGACTAGTAAAGTTTTTTCAATCAAGCGCTCTATTCCAATTTTAGGATTAAGATCACAAGCTCTCAATATTTTAGTCACTTCATTTTTATCCCAATGCTTGTATAAAAAAACAATATCTAAAAATATTGTCTGTTCTTTCTTATCTAATCCATTATAACTTAGTTTAAGTACTTCAAGAATATTTTCATAAGGATTAATTTGCTTCAATTTATCTAAAGCGTCTCTCCACACAGCTTCTTCCCTTCTACCACAAAGATAAGAACCCAAAGCTTGAAGAGCCAGTGGAAGGCCTCCCACACATTTTACCACAGATTTAGAATACTCCAAATACTTCTCTTCAGGATGATTTTTGTTGAATGCTTTTTGTGAAAACATTTGAAGAGATTCATCATCATTCATGGTATTCATCTTATATATTCTTTCCACACCGAATGAGGTGAGCAAGTGGCTATCTCTTGTTGTGATAATTATTCTGCTTCCTTTACCAAACCAATCTGGGCTTTCAGCCAAACCCTTTAATTGGCTCACATCATCTATGTCGTCAAGGACAAGAAGAACTTTTTTATTCCAGAGGAGCTTTCTTATCGTTTCCATTCCTTTATTACTGTCATATATTTTCGGAGTTTTACTTCGAGACGAGAAAGAAGACTTTTTTGCAAAGAGACCAACCCTTCCTTAGGCAAAGCATCTTTAACTTTTTCAAGAAAACAACAAATATCAAACTTGTCTGACAGTTTCTTTGAAACAACTCTAGCCAAAGTTGTTTTACCCACACCGCCCATCCCCCATATCCCTACAAAACTTTTGTCATCGAACCCAATCTCCAACAATGGAATCACATCAGCCACTTTTGAGTCAATTCCAACTAAATTGTCATCAAAAGATGGTAATTTAGTACTTAAAAACTCCATACATCTCCAACTATATCTTTTATAAGATCTGCTTCGTGCCTACCAAAAAATTCATTGTTAGCATGACTATTATATACATAAATAATATAATATGATAAAATAAAATGAAAATGAAAAATATAATTTTCATGAAAAAAGCATTATTGTTTACTAAAGATACACTTTCTTTTTATATATATAACTAGGAATTGTTATTAAATTTTCATAAGAATATAAAGTTGAGAGTAGGAATGGAAATAAGTGGAGTGTGAATTATTGAGCTAGCCAGAGCAGAATTGATCCCTCAGCCCATTAAAATTAGAAACGTGATCATTCCGCCCAAAAAAATCATCCATTGTGTTATTGTAAATTTTTAATTCACTAATTTTTAATATGTGAGTTAATTATTTGACTAATTATTATTTTCTATTTAAACTTATCTTATCTATGTTAAGATACTTTATATATCAAATTGTTGATGGACAAAATATTAAATAATTAGTCATCTATCTTAAAGTTTATAATAAATTCGCTAATTAATTAGTTTATTAATTAATCTTGTTCCTAAAGTTTATAATAAATTTTAGATATTTCAGTTCTCTCAATTATTAATTAAAATTATTATTCACTCTTTTCATTATTTATAATTAATTAGAAATATTATTTATAATTTCAAATACAATTATAAATATTATTATTATTATTATTCACACCACTCTATAATTCACCCCACCACTAGAGAGTGGCGTGAATTATATTCACACCACTCTAGCGGCGTGAATTATATTCACACCACTGGAGTCTTACGCCACTACCCAGTACGTCAGCCTTTCTGACGTCACTAGTCGTCAATATTAGTTTGGAAATTATTTTCAAAAGTGTATCAATCTAGTACAATTTTTTTTAAAAAATCTTTTTTGGTTTTTTTCCCAATGTGAATCGTCACTCGAGCGGCGTGAATTATATTCACGCCACCGCAGCCTTACGCCACTACCCAATGCGTCGGCCTTTTCGACGTCACTAGTCGTCGATTAATTTGGAAATTATTTTCAAAAGTGTATCAGTCTGGTACAATTTTTTTTTAAAAAAATCTTTTTTGGTTTTTCCCCCAATGTGAACTGTCACTCAAATAACCCATTTATCATTCAAAATTTGATTTTTCTCTTAACAAAACAAATGAATATCTTTCAGTTTTCCGCTGTCACATTAATATGTTTCTCACAAATTAAAATGATCTTATGCACAAGTATAAAGGGACTTTTAATTTCAAGTAAAAAAAAAAAAAGTCTATCAAGTTAAAAAAAATGAAAAATAAAAATGAAAAAATTTATCATTGAAAGGCTACACATATTACAGAGAAAATAATTAATGAGTGGTATCTATGAAATTTCTTTATAGAAAATATATTTTACTTTAAAATAGCGATAAATTAGGGGAAATATTTATCGAAATTCAAAATAGTATAGAAAAACTTACAGTGAGGGACAACTGATAATTATTGTTCGGCAGAATTAAACTTGTAATAATTATATTATTGAAGGAGACAAGGGACCACTAGGGAGTTGGGTGCTTGATTTTGCGGTATTTTAGCTATGGAGCACAATTATCGATTATGTCTTAGAATATTTCAAAAGAAATTTGAATTCTTATGATCATATGGAAGTTAATTAAATGTGTTCCGGTGCTTTACTAAAATTCGGGAAAATCCCATATCAACCTATTTAAAATAAAAAAAATTCCAAGTCAGACACATAATTTCAATAAATCTTTAATTAAGGTTTTAGCTTAATTTGGGATTTCAAAATGTAGGATTGCTTTGAACCCTTCCCCTCTATCATCCTTACAGAGTTTTATCACTCTATAACTAATGCTTTCAATAAATATATGCACACACATTAATGTTTAATAAAGCAAAATATGATTTAACTATAATTTACTTACTATAGCTTCCTTACAAACGATGATAGTTAAATATTTTTTTGTTCAAGAAAATATAATAAATATAATTTTTAAACAAAGAGTTCATCGAGTTTGTTTGTCTAGATTAATGTTGGTAAAAGTGACTATTACTTTAATCAATTTGCAAAGTGAAGTTGGTATGTGTTATTCTTTCCTCTTTTTTTTTTTTTTTTTTGACTCACTTGCTAAAAATAAATAAAATATTTGAAAAACTCAAATTATTTTCTACATCTTTGAAATCAATTAATTGATTTTTCAACTAAAAATCATTTAATCCATCATTTATAATTAAGTTATTGTAAAGAAATTAAAATTAACATAACCAGCACATGCATAACGGATATGCTTCAATGAACGAATATGACCGATTTTTGATGTTGAATGAATATATAATAAATGAATTATTAATGGTTGATTCTCATTTCTGTAATGCTGTTCAAATGGATGTGAGATTTCCCAGTTATTGTTTAAAAGGAAGACTATGAAAATGATTATGACCAATTTAAACCAAAATTATACATCATGACAAAAAAAATAATAATAATAATATGGTAAATATGATTAAATGGTTGTAAAAGAAAACTTACTGGTCCTTTGTGACCCAGCCAGACAATTTGCCAATCTTATACAAAGCAGTTCTCCAATTTCGCACTTTGGTTCGATTTCGTTTGAGTTTCTCTTCAAGTTCAGCCAAGGCTTCTCCAAAACTTCCTCGTTGGCCTCTTACATCAGCTGGATCAACATTATAGAAGATGGGAAAAACCCTTCGACCCAATTTCTCCTGAGATTCAAGAATTTTTTGAAGTTCATCCAAACACCATTTAGATTTTGCATAATTTTCAGAGATGACAAGAACTGCACAGAGAGAATCCTCAATTGCTTGAAAGAGAGAATTTATGTCTTTCCCTTTCTGAAGATCTACATCATCCTTAAAACATCTGATGCCGCTTCTACTGAAAGCTTCATATAAGTGATCGGTGAAATTCAAGCGAGTGTCTTTCCCTGCAAAACTCAAGAAAACGTCATATTTCCATTCAGGACTTGAATTAAGAGTATTAGAGGTAGAAGAAGATTCTGCCGTTTCCTTTCCTTTTTTCCCCTTTCGTTTTTTCCCCTGTGTAATTGGCAAAGACATGGAAAGTAATAAAAAAGGTATGAAATTAAAACAAGTACACGAAACAATATTAAAAGGAAAAAAAAAAAAAATTGTGCAGATCTATAAAACTCGTTATACCATAACCAATACTGCTTTACGAAAGTTGTTGAAGCGATCTCACTTCCTTCTCTACACTCCCGACTCACTGCTAAAAGATGATTCACTAGGACTTTATACTGACTCTAGCTAGCTTTTGGTAATCGTGACAACTGGAGATGTTCTCAAGCGCTATTATATAGCAGTTGTGAACCTGGTGTGAAATTCACTATTTTTTTTAAGAAAAAAAAAAAAAAAATGGAAGATACGCTTCATCCGGGAAAGTCGCAGATGTCTCTTTATTTTATTTTTCTTTTCGAAGTAAGTTTTTCCGCGTAATTTTAGCAGTTGCTTCCACTTTGTATTATGTTTTTTTTTTTTTTTTCATTAATAATATAGAGGTATCCGAGGTGACACTGATAACATTATGTCGTCCTTCAAAAAACTTTTTCTTTTAAAGGCCATACCAATTTACTTATCAGATGCAAATGGTATCCCCAAACAGGCCCTTACTCCTTCTGCTTCTAGTCTTTTTTATAAATTATCATCTGATAATTCTCAATATATCAATAAAAATAGTTAAACTCAATAAAGTTATCGTAAAATTTAAATAATTTTCAATGCTACCCCTACTAATTTCACTAAACTCTAATATTAGAGTTTAGTGTAATTAGTATGAGTAATATTGGAAGTTACTTAAATTTTAGGACAATTTTTTGTTAACTTTAACTGTTTTTATTGATTTATGAAAATTATTAGTTAGTGTCTAATAATAAGCATGAGAGAGAGTATAAGTATATAATGTATACAAATTAATTAAGTTACTCTTTATCAAGGACTGGTGGAAAACTATTAAAAATGTTTGACTAATTAACCAAACCCCTCTAATTAATAACTTTCATCGAGTAAAATTTTGATATTTAATCTTAAATAACTAATTTTAACTAACTTTATTTATTTTGAAATGTTATTGTTATATAATTATAATTATAATGGGAGAAGGTATTTACATTTTTAACAAGTCAAATATTCCCATGATATCCTATGTCATGTTGGCATTGTTTCCATATTATGTGTACATACCTTCTCAAGTGCTTCTTATGTGCTTGTATCTACATTAGACATATAAGTATTTTTTTTTTTATAAATTGTATTTATTTAGATTTAAATTATATGCGGCTTTCTTATATGTTTTTTGTATCCAATATCTCAAATTAATTAGTTTTCAGTTCTACATTTGTCTAACACCAATATCATAGAAACTAATTAATTTGAGATATTGGGTGCAAAAAATATCTCAGAAAACAGCATATAATTTAAATCTAAATAAATACAATATATATTAAAAAAAAAAATGTCATAGCTCCAATAAAGGTATGAGCACATATTAAAAATGTTATTAAAAAAGGGAAAAAAAAAAAGAAGAAGCTCATCTGTGGATATTTCACACTCAATCTCGACATTTCTAAATGATTAATTTCTTGCTCAAAAGTTATTATCGTGCATTTTTTAATAATAATTTTATAAAATATTGAATCTGAATAATTCAATTTTTTAATTAGGGAGCATATTCTAAAAAAAAAAAAAAAAAAAAAAAGAAAAAGAGGAAAAAGAAAGAACTCAAACCCAATATTTATTTCTTTTAGACTCTGGGTGTTATAATTAATAGCAAAATGGAGATAAATTGATATACCAGTATTGATTATAACTTGTGATATAGGTGAAGCATGAAAGCATAATTCGAAACATTCAAATGATTTGGCAGTGACTTGACTTTATCCTTTTACAATATTCCAAAAGGGCAAAAGCCAGGACGGCCTCTTCACGCGGTAGGTTGAGCTCGGATCAATTAATTAAGAGGTTTGATTAATGGGTGGGTTTGGACAACCTAAATGGATATATTAAGAATTAATTATGCACCACCCGTTGTTTTTTGACTCAACCGATAAAGGGGTCGATACTCTCATAAAAAAGAAGAGTTTGATTATGGAGTTGGTCAAAGATTAGAGAAGATCCTAACTCCTAAGTATTTGGTAACGCAGCGAGAGAATAAACTACTACTCTACCCAATATCGATATCACCTAAAAGAAAAGGAAATTTCGTTCCACCTTTGAATCGTAAGTGAACCTAATCCCTTTCTTAAAAATTTTTTAATAAAAAAAAAAAAAAAGAATTAATTATGCACTAGACCTAGTGGGTCGGTACTCGGTGGGTTGTTGGCCTGATTCTTGGGAATAGACATTGTCCCGCTTGGGCTCGTAGATCAAGAACTAACTATGATCAGAGTTTGTGGGTCCCCCCAATTTCTCTCTTCCTTTTTATTTTTGATTTCCTCTTAAAGTTTGAAGCGTCATAAATCAGCTAAATATTATATATTTTTTAATAATTGTGAATCTGAAATTGATACACTAGTATTAATTAACCTCATAAAAAAAGATAAACCAATGTCAATAAATTAATTATAAACTGAATTATTAGGCCGAGTATGGTTAGCATTTAGCTAGTTTCTTAAATATCTACCTTCAATTTCAGATGATGTGGAAGCAAAAGGTCTCATAACTAAGACTAAAGCCTCCTCGAAAAGCCTATAAGGTTTGGGTACTATTACAATGATGACGGTTTGTGCCGATCAAAAATAGTAATTAATTATAAAGTGGAGCAGCAAAAGTACTCCAGTAAAGTGATGTTTTAGCTTTTTTTTACACTTTTTATAGATAATCCCACTCTAATTTTATTTATAAGTTTTTTTTTATCAAAAAAATTTAATCCTAGTTATAAGTCCCTTTTGATCAAATAAATAAGATTGTGACAATTTTACTCATATTATTGTACCAATGAAAATAGAGAGAGAAGAAAAGTTAAAAGGTACCCAATCATAAATGAGGGTAAAGTTGAAATTTTACCCTATAATCATTGAGCTACCTACCTCTCCTAAGATGTATGATTTGGTCAAAAATAGACTTATAATTATGACCAGAGTGGTAGTAGTTTTGATATTTTACCATAAATTACTAATTTTAACAACCTTTATTTGTTTTGAAATGTTATTACTATATGCTTATAATAATAATGGGAGCAGGTATTTACATTTTGAACAAATCAAATATTCCCATGATATTCAATTTGCATGATTAGTTTTTTTTTTTTGGAGAGGGCCATCGCCCGCTGGCCTCATCAAAGATCCGCCACCGCATTATGGTTCGCACTATTTAGTTAAAAGCTGTCTGACCTAAATTATTTTCATACCTGATGTTATGCTATGTCATGTTGGCATTGTTTATTTGCCCACTTGTATGTAGAATAATGGGGTGGGTATATACGCGTGTGGGTGTGGGGACAACTTGCATGTCATTAATATGTTTTTAAAAAAAAAAGAAAAAGAAAAAGAAAAAACACCTCATCTGTGGATGTTTCGCGCGCAATCTCGACATTTCTAAATGATTAATTTCTTGCTCGAAAGTCATCATCGTGCAATTTTCTAATAATAAATTTATAAAATAATAAATATGAATAATCCAATTTTATAATTTAGGAGCATATTCTGAAAAGAAAATAAGAAAGAGGAAAAGGACAGAACTCAAACCGAATATTTATTTCTTTAAGACTGGGTCTTGCACGGAGATAAATTGGCATATTGATTATGACCTGGGATAGGGTGATGCATGAAAGCATAATTCGTAGGTGTCCGTCCATGTGAGAAACATACAAATGATTTGGCGGTGACTTGACTTTCACGTTTTACAATATTCCAACGCAGTGGTTTGAGAGCCGGCTCTCCTCCCTTATATCCAGGATTCGAATCTTACCTCCTCCCTACTATAAAAAAAAAGGCAAAAAGCCATAATGTACGTCCTCCGGTAGGTTAAACCCCGAATCAATTATTTAATTAATAGGATTAATGGGTGTATTTGATGAAACTAAATTGATATATGAAGCATTAATTATGCACTAGTGGAGAAGCTGACGCATAATAGAGCAAGTGGGTCGGTGGGTTGTTGGCAGGATTTCTGCGAATGGAGATTGCCCCCCGTGGGCTCATGAATTGAGAACCAACTAACTTGGTCCTTAATTATTAGATTATGTTGATTTTTTATGGAGAGGTTAAAGAAATTAAATAAATTATTTAATTATATCATATATTGTGTACCCTTAGTTTATATATTAGTTTATTTGTTAAACTAATTAGTTTAAAGATAAAAATAAAAATACTCTAAAGTAATTTAATTAGTTTCCTTAACCCCTCTAAAAAAATCAACTTAATCTTATAAATAAGACTATAAGGAGTACCTCTTTTTATTTGTTATTTTTTTTTTTTTTGTAAGATTCAAATGTTATAATTAATCCAACTTGTTTGTAATATCCATGTCAGTACAATTACGAAAGTTGTTGAAGCGATCACGCCTTCTTCTCTATGCTTAGTGCTGTGATCTGAAGATGCGGAACTGTAATAAAGGAGAGACGTGGATGAAGTAACCATAACCTACCCTCTTTATTGTATTGATTTTTTCATGCGTGAAATTTACTATTTTTTTTTAAGGGGAAAACCGCGCTCAATAACATTTGATCAAAACTAAGAAAACACAAGCCCACTTTGGATTTATTTTTTGATCAGTCACTTTCAATATTAGTACTCCAAAATATTTAAAGTTCTATTTCATTATATTATTACTTCCTCACCATGTTTTGCGCCAAACTCCTCAACCTGAAGGCATACCTACGCCAACACAGAGGTTAAAAGTCTGTTTGGATAGACTTTTTTGATTAAAAAAACACTTTTTAAATGCAGAAAAACTGTTTTTTTTATTAATTTATGTGTTTAGATGATATTTTAAAAAAAAAAATCCAGGTCACAAAAAAAAAGTCAAAATACTGTTTTTTTTAAAGCTCCAATTTAAAGTTAAAAAAATCACTAAAAAAAAGTTACTTTTTTAAAAACCCCATCCAAACAGGTCCTAAGAATAATGTGAAGGCAATACTAAAAAAAAAAAAAAAATATATTTATTTATTCCATGTGAGAAAGATTCAAATGATTGAAGCCGAAGCCCAGGTGGGAGATTTGGCAGTGACTTGACTTTAGCATGTGAATTATATTCCCAAAGGTGGGTGGTTATTGGCAGGATCATTGGCAATATATATATATATATATATATATATATATTATGTACTAGGTGACAAGCTAAGGCATAGAGTTGGTCAGTGGGTGGCTGTCGGCAACAGTTATTACCCCCGTGTGAGCTCGTAGATCGAGAGTTTGTGGGTCCCTCCAATTCTTTTTGCCTTTTTATTTGTACTTGATTAAAGGGTTTCTTTTAAAAGACTTAACGGTTGAAGGTTTTTTTTTTTTTGGGCCAAATAACGGTTGAAAGTTGAAACCAAGTAAATGAGCTTAAATATTGTATTTTTTTAATAATTGTAAATTTGGAATAATTTCTATTTATTTTATTTTAACATATGATTCTACTTTTGTTTGTTTGAATATGTCGGTGATGATATTCACCAACAATAGGTATCAAAATTTACACTTTTTTTTTTTTTGATCTAATGTCACTCACCATCTAAGCTCAATTATTTCATAACTCTACCCCACATTAACCTAATTCTAAGAATCAAGTACAACCATCACTCTTACTTAATTTAAGGTTAAGGTGCGATTTGTCAATAAACTATTGGCTCAAGAGCTTCCAACACAATTGACTATTAAATAGATCAAAAATACCAACAAACTTTTAAAAAAGTGCAGCCAGCACAAAAAAAGTTTGATTCAGGAGCGCCCAGCACAACACCGTTAGAAAAAAGTTAACGTCTAGGTTTTGCTCTGAATATCTTGCTTATGAAGATTGTCCTGATCTGAAGAAAAAGAATTTACATCTTACAAAGGCACTTGAGAAATTCACTAGAGGAAGTGAAATGCTCAATTCATTTTGAAACAACAAAGATTTATAAATGACAGATGAGGAATTGGCTACAAACCTAATTTTGATAAAAAGAAAGGAAGAAAAAAGTCTGGTGAAAAATCCCATATGAACTATTTTACAAAATCAGTTCATTTTTCAAATCTTTTTGCACACTGTAATTACTGCAATAGAAAGGTTCATACTACTTCTTCTTGCTTTCATAAGAAGGAAATAAAGAGTAAACCCATAGGGAATTATCAATGGGTGCCAAATGGATCTTACAAGATTCCTAAGACACAAACTAACCCCAAAGGACCCAAGAAAAGATAGGTACCTAAGCCCCGATTTGTTGAGTCTTGCGGTTTGTCTAAGAGCATCAAAATCCAACAAATGGTACATTGACAAAGGATGCTCTAGGCACATGACGGAGACCAATCCAAATTTGCCTCAATCAAGCCCAAGGATGATGGCAAGGTGACCTTTGGTGGAGATCAATCTGGAAAGATTGCTGGAATTGGTGAAATTGGCAACAATGAAGGACCACTCATTAAAGATGTCTACCTTGTGGAAGGACTTTGCCATAATCTCCTCGGTGTGAGTCAAAGCACTGATAAAGGTAACTTAGTTATCTTCGATTCTGAGGAATGCTTGATTGTGAGCAAGGATATTCTCCCTTTAGAAAACATAAAATCAAAAGCTTTATTTAGAGCCCCTAGAGATGGCAATTGTTATACACTTAACCTCTCTAGTGATGGTTCTGTTTCGAAAAATGTTTTGTTAGTAATTTGGATGAAAGTTGGCTATGGCAAAAGCGATTAGCTCATGTCAATATGATTCAACTTGACAGACATCGAAAAAGGATTTGGTCATTGGTGTTCCCAAACTTCATTTCAAAAATGACATGATTTGTGATGCTTGTCAAAAGGGAAAACAAACCAAATCATCTTTCAAATCTAAAAATGAGATTTCAACTAATAGACCTCTTCAATTGCTTCATATGGATCTAGTTAGACCAGCTAGAGTAAAAAGCCTTGGTGGCAATCTTTATACCTTGGTCATAGTTGATGATTTCTCTAGATTTGCATGGACAATATTTTTATATTCTAAAGACGAAACATTTGATCGAGTTTGTTGTGTTTGCCAAGAAGGTCCGAACGAGAAAGGTTTCTCTATTTCGTGAATCGAACCGATCATGGAGGAGAATTCGAAAACAATGCATTTGTCGAGTTCTCGTGATGACATGGGGATAGACCACAACTTCTCAAATTTCAAGGACTCCTAAACAAAATGGTGTTGTGGAAAGAAAGAATCGGGTCCTCATCGAGATGGCAAGAGCTATGCTTAATGAGAACAACACTTCTCAAGTGTTTTGGGCTGATGCAATGAGCACCGCTTGCTACATCTCAAATCGGGCATACCTTCGGAAGAAGTTGGACAAAACTCCCTATGAGCTGTACAAAGGGAGAAAGCCAAATCTTGCTCATCTGCATGTGTTCGGATGTAAGTGTTTCATCTACAACAATGGTAAGGATAACTTGGGAAAGTTCGATCCCAAGGCCGATGAAGGTATATTTTTGGGATATTCAAATAGAAGTAAAGCTTATAGAGTCTTTAATACTCGGACTCGTATTGTTGAAGAGTCAATGCATGTTGTTTTCTGTGAATCTAAATCTGATGAACCTTTGGATGATGATGAAGAAAATGTTTTCAAAAATCAATTCTTTTCCAAAACTACTCATGCATCTATTGAAAATCTTGAAAATGTTTTCGAGGCTGATTCCCAAAAAAATCTTGAAAATTCTGATCAGTCTCAGCTTAGAGCTTGGAAGTTCATAAGAAACCACCCTTTGAACCAAGTTATAGGTGATGTAAATCAAGGAGTAAGAACCGAAATGATTTTTAAATGAAGTAACATTTTCTGCTTTTATATCACATATTGAACCCTCTAAGATTGATGAAGCTCTTTCGCACAATGATTGGGTGATAACAATGCAAGATGAGTTACATCAATTTGATAGAAATCAAGTTTGGGATTTGATACCTAGGCCTAAGGACCATCCGGTCATTGGCACTAAATGGGTATTCAAGAACAAACGAGATGAGTCGCAATCATTGTCCGTAACAAGGCAAGATTGGTTGCTAAAGGCTATAATCAAGAAGAAGGAATTGATTATGAAGAAACTTATGCTCCAAAGGCAAGATTGGAAGCAATAAGAGTTCTTCTAGCCTTTGCTTGTGTCAAAGGTTTTAAACTCTATCAAATGGATGTGAAGAGTGCTTTTCTAAACGGCTTTATTCAAGAGGAAGTTTATGTAGAAAAACCTCCCTGTTTTCAAAGTGAACATCATCCATCATGTTTATCGTCTCAAGAAAGCCCTCATGGCCTTAAGCAAGCTCCTAGAGCTTGGTATGAGCGATTAAGCAAATTCCTTCTTGATCATGGTTTTATTAGAGGAAAAGCGGATACAACTCTCTTCATAAAGAGTAATAAGCTTGGTGAAATTTTAATTCTTCAGATATATGTTGATGATATTATATTTGGTGCTTCTAATGATGCTTTGTGTGAAGAATTTGCTGAGAATATGTAGGGAGAGTTTGAGATGTCCATGATGGGAGAGCTCAACTATTTCCTTGGTCTGCAAATCAAGCAAAGAAAGAATGAAATCTTCATATCTCAGACCACGTATTTCAATGATCTGCTGAAGAAGTTTGGGATGGACCAATGTAATGGTGCCGACACTCCAAGAGTTCCACCGCTTCGTTGGATGCTTGATGAAGAGGGCAAGGACTTCAACATTTCAAAATATCGAGGAATGATTGGATCATTGCTCTATCTTACTGCAAATCGTCCTGACATCCAATTCAGTGTGGGGATATGTGCAAGGTTCCAGTCTGCTCCGTAAGGAGTCGCATGCTGAACATGTGAAGAGAATCTTCAGATACCTTGCTGACACAAAGACACTAGGACTGTGGTTTCCCAAAAGTTAACCTGAACATTTGGTGGCATATTCAGATTCAGACCATGCTGGGTACAAGACTCGATAGAAAGAGCACAAGTGGCCAATGCGAGTTTCTTGGTGGTTCACTTGTGTCATGGTTCAACAAGAAGCAAACCAGTGTGGCTGTGTCATCAACTGAAGCTGAAATGTAGTTGCTTCAAATTGTTGTGCTCAAGTTTTATGGCTCAAGCAGCAACTGTTAGACTTGGGAATCAACTTGAAGGAGATCTCCATATTGTGTGATAACACAAGCACAATAAGCTTGGCAAAGAATCCAGTTCAACATACTCGGACCAAGCATATTGATGTGAGACATCATTTCATAAGGGATCATGTTCAGAAGAAAGATGTCAAAGTCATGTTCATCCCAACTCATCTTCAACTTGTTGACATCTTCACCAAACCATTGGCTACGGAGCAATTTAATTTCATAAGAAGAGAATTGGGAATGGTAAATCCCAATGAGTTGTAGGTATTTCTTACTCAATGTTAGTTATGGTTTTGATGATTGAAAATTACTAACTTAAGCATTGAAGTCTCTAGACTTGTTTTATGCGGGATATTGATCAATGCTGGTTTTGTTTGTCGAAGAGCAAAACCTCGAGGTTTTGGAGAAAACCTCGAGGTTTGGTCGTGGATTGTCGAGGTCAGAGAAAAGCTGGATTTCATGAAGAAGCAAAAACCTCGAGGTTTCAATGAAAAACCTCGAGTTTTCATAAGACAGAGAGCCACTCAATTTTGAAGGGTTGCAAAACCTCGAGGTTTTAGAGAAAACCTCGAGTTTTGGACACTGACGTTTCAAAGGTTCACAAAACACCTTTGAAGTCCAAGTTGGTGATTGTTCATCAAACCTCGAGGTTTGGCATAAAACCTCAAGTTTTGATAGTGACTATTTATATGTGTGCACTGTTCATGTTCTTCAAAACTTGACCTAAACCTCTAGGTTTTGAACTCGCTCTTCTCTCTTATCTCTGAATCTCTCATCTTTCCGACCTAAATTCATCTTCTAAATCCTCCAATGGCTTTGAAATCCAAACCCCAAGTCGTCTCTGACACTGATTCCAGTGAGGAAGGAACAAAATCATGGTCACCTCCTCCTCCACCTCCTTGTCAACCAGTGAAGACACCTCCTCTTCCTCCCTCTGAACGTCCAGTAAGAATGAAATCCATCCCCAATCGTCTTCGCTGTGGAGCAGATCGAAGGATAAGAGGAATTACAACAGATATCCCCTCAGAAGACTCACCTCCTTCAAAGTGCACCAAGTCCGCTCCCTCTCCTTCTCCTAAAGGAAAAGGAGTTTCTTTCGATGAACCTCCTTCAAAGAAAAGAAAAGAACCAGAGATTCAAAGCCAGGGAAAGGCGAAGAAACTGAAGAACCCTCTAAGTCACCTTCTAAGAAGAGAAAGGAACATGAACCCAAAGGGAAAGGAAAGAAGAAAGCCTCTGAACCAGAGCCAAAGGGAAAAGGAAAGGCAAAGGCTTCTGAGGCTCCCAAACCGTCAAAACCAGCAAGAAAGAAGAGGGCGTCTGTGTCCCAGACTGGGCAATCTTCTAGAGGCCAAGCATCTTCTCAAGCTACTACCTCTGCTCAGAATCAAGATCAAGAGGAAGAAGAGGATGTGCCTTCAGTAATCGAAGATGCCGTTTCAGAAATCTATTGCAATCCTACTCCACCCAAAGGTTTTGTTGTTTCTTTCTCTACTATGACTAAAGAAGAGAATGAAAGATTTAGGGAAGCTTATTTACATAGAGATTTCTGTCCTGTGGTTGCTATTGATCTAAAAGATTTTCTCAAAGAGTGTCATTTTGATCTGTCTCCTTGGCTGAAACAGTATGAATCTTTCATTTGCATATCAGCTCCTTATACTCCAAATCATGTTCGCTTGTTTTACTACAATATGGAGTACAATAATGAACTAGGAGAATATGGTGAGTTGATTGAGGAGAGAGTCACCACCGTTGTTAAAGATGTCAAATTCACCCTGTCTGCTTCAATTCTAAATAAAATTCTGAAAATTGACAATCCTCCGCCTATTCCTGAATTCAACTATAGCAATAAGGAAATCTTTGAAACTCTAAGACCAAATGAGCCCTTTCCTCCAGACCAAAAACTTAGACTTACATTTAATCCTAGTTCTATGTCTGCTGAAAATCGAGTCTTATGGTATGTCTACTCTAGAAACTTCATTCCAAAGGGTGGCAATTACACCCACTTCACTCAGCATAACTACAGACCCTTTACTGCTTTTGTGAAGAAGGTTCCTTTTAACCTTGGTCACTGGCTTCACCAGGCCATGACCCAATTCAAATTTTCAAAAAGAAAGCTATCCCATTGTCCATTCCCTTCATTGATTTAAGTTATCCTTTATTATCACAAAATATGGTATATGGGCTCTGTTGACACTCTCAAGTATCCCCCATTCTTTGGAAAGACACAGTTGAATCTGATGAAGATCAAATTTGGGGAGGAAGGTTCTGTACACTCCCAAGCTCCTTCAAGATTTCATCCAAGATCACAAGCTCAAGAGGCTCAGTTAGCACCTCCACCTCCTCAGACATCACTGCCATCTGACCTTGCTTCACAGATCAAGGAAATTGTGGATGCTGCACTTGCTTCCATGACTATGCGCATGGAGTTTGAATTGGGAAAATTGAGGGCTGAGGTGACTCGTGGAACGATGGACTTATTGAGATTCAGGATGCCATGAAGGAGCACCTTGAAGCAGTCTCTGGTCAGTCAGCTGAGATTAAAGAGAAGGCTGAGGAGATTGATATCAAGTTGTCCACTCAGATTGTATCTCACATCGACCTTAGTGACAAGGTGGACAAGATTGTCAAGCACTTGCATATTGGACCCTCTTCACCTCGTGGCACCGTCTTCTGTCCTAGCACTTCGCCCCGTTTCAGTTCATCCTCACCCTCCTTCACCTTCACACCTCACCTCGATCCCTACCACCTCTCCTAATCAATCAACTCCTATCTTTCCTTCTCCAGTTGGAGATCCTACACCATCACCAACTACCCCAGCAACTGAAGTTCTTACTTCTCCATCTATGGCCACTCCTTCAACTGAAGTTCTTCATCTTTCCCCTCTTTCTACACCTTTGGTCAACCTTAATTTTGAAGATGACAAAGGGGGAGAAAAGAGCAATGATTAGAATTTGAGTTTCAGAGAGTTTTGGAGAACTTAGAACTTAGAATATTTTTTTGTATATTTCACTTTGCTCATGTACTGCTTTACTCTTACTGATATGCAATATGAGTTATGTTCATTGTGTTCAATTTTGCTTTTGTTGCTCATCTCTGACACTTATATGTTTGCTTAAGTTGTGACATTTACAAACTCGCATGTCAGAATGCCCAAGTTTTTCAAAGTGAAAATTTTCAAAAAACTTTCAATTACTAAACTTGTTTTAAAATGAAAACTCTCTCAAATTCTCAAAGATGTTTGTTTACAAGTGTTGTCATCATCAAAAAGGGGGAGAATGTTAGTTCTCTAAGAGTTTTGATGATCTCCAATGATTGTAAACAAAGCATGAAGTTTTGCTCTCGGTTGTTGTAAAACTCACTATGAGAGCAAACCTCGAGGTTAGCACGAAACCTTGAGGTTTGGCCTTACGAGGAGTACTCAAGGGTTCGGACTGAGCAAAACTCAAGGTTTTCGAGAGAAACCTCAAGGTTTCATCACACGAGACTTCTCGATTTTCTAGAAAAAGAAAAACTTGAGGTTACTTGTTTAAACCTCGAGGTTTGGTCACACAGAGAGTCTCCTAAGTTTTGAATACTTGAAAACCTCCAGTTTTTGCCTTAAAACCTCAAGGTTCTGTTTTTAACTTGAAGAATCTGGGTTTCACAAAATTGTGTGAAACCTCGAGGTTTGGCAAGAAACCTCGAGGTTTTGACCTACCGTGAGAAAGATCGGGTTTTCGCCGGTTTTCGGACCCTCCAGGTTTGAGCTCAAATGGTATTTTCTCAAAGTTCTCAAAATTATGAGAAACCTCGAGGCTTCCGGACAAACCTCGAGGTTTGTCCAGCGAGAGAGGATCTATGTTTTTCCAAGTTTTCAAAACCTCGAGTTTTCTTTTAAAACCTCCGGGTTTTTGTTTTGGCCCAAAACTCGAAATTTCAACGTTTAAGTAAAACCTCGAGTTTTGCTGAAAACCTCGAGGTTTTTGGCATCCAGAGAGCAAACGATTTTTCACTGATTTTGAAAACCTCTAGGTTTCCAGAAAACCTCTAGGTTTGTTCTTGGCGCAATTTTGCAAGGTTTCACATTCAAAGTGAAACCTCGAGGTTTCTCGCGTCTTCGAATTTCAAATCGACGAATTTGCAATACCTTCTTGTTTGATCTTGATACTTCCTATGATTAATCTCTAATGTTTCTAGATATGTTTAACCACTTTATTGGTGAGTTTCAGATAATTTAGAGGATGTTTATTGAAGGTTTAAAGCAAAAGCAAAAGTGATGTCGGCACATTAATTGCAAACCCGAGAAAGTTGCATACTTTTGGGTAATCCATCCGCACACGCTTACAAAGAATTAAAGAATGATTTCCTCATCCAAAAAGCATGCTACTCCAACGGACAAATTTGCGAGAGAGTCAACTCGAACTTCGCCCACTGGATTAAGTGAAGTTTAGAGAGAAAAAAGACCTAAACCGAACGAAACCTTGTCTAATGAAGGCAACGGTTATAATCAAGATTACAACGGTCATTTAATGCTCTCTCAGTATAAATAGGAAGCATTCAAGTCTTCTCAACAACACAACTACTAAAAACACATAGCATTCAAAGTTCTTCAACTACCTTTCGTTTTCACTTGTATTGTTTCTTTTATTACTCAAAGCTTCGTGTTTATCATTATCCACTCTTAGAGAGAGTTTTTATCTCGTAAATCATTTATTGTAAAGAATCATAAGTCCGGGACTTGGTGATTGGGTTCATTGATTACAACTTGTAAGAGGGAGTAAGTTCTAGTGAGAGAATTACTCTTGAGTACAGAGTGTATAATCATTTCAGATAGTGGAAATCCTAGAGAGTCTAGGGACTGGACGTAGGTCAAGAGGTTAGACCGAACCAGTATAAATTCGTGTGTCTTGATCTTCTCCTCTCTACTCTTTTACCTCTTTTTTGCTGCCTTAAACGAGCAAAGTTTTAAAGTTTTTAAAATCCCTAATTTACCCCCTCTTGGTGAATAAGCTCCACTTTCAAAATTAACTTCATTTTGTGAGGGAACATATTTTTCCTCGCAAAATGAGTTAATTTTTGAGGGAAACTCTCACAAAATAACTCTTAATATTTTAGGGTTGTTTTTCCTTCACCTTCTCTGTTCCCTCCTTTCCTCGTTCCGCGACCTTGCTTTTTCTTTCTCAGATTCACACAGCTTTGGGTGCTCTCACTCTCTTCAGTTTGCTTCGATGACAGATTTCTGAACCTATTTGGTAGGTTTCAAAGTGTCTCCTTCATCTTTGGCAACTGAGACCCACTTTTCTTTCCCCCAATTTGCCTTCTTCTTTTTCCAACTCCCTCATCAACAAGCGTAACTCCCCTTAAACCCTAGTCACGGGTTCGTCCGATTCTTTCCTCTTGATTCTTCTCTTAATTCGATTTTATTTTAATCTTACTTTGTGTTTCGGATTCGCTTTCTTTTGATTCTAACATCGATTCGTTCATTCCCCTCTTTTCTCCTTTGGTTTTCGTTTATGATTGAGTCATTTATCCGTAAAGAGATTGAGTGTTGGAAGGTGTGAAATTATATGTTGTTGTTCTATCTCGGTCTTAGATATTATGCTTGGTATTTTGTTCCTTACTAAAAGGTTGACTCTCTCTCTTTCTTTATTTTTCGGGGTAAAGAGTAAATTGATCTTTGAAGCGATTACTTGCTTGTACGTAAATACACATACGGTTGTTAGATATTTGACTGGTTGGTTGTGGCTAGGTAGTGGTAGATGGATAGATTTCCTCTTTGTGCATTAGCGATTAAATCGGGGCATTATGAAAGAATATTGTAATGTGGAGTATTTTCATCATATTCCTTTTTTTGTTGTTTTGCTAGACATATAGTGAATAAATAAACTAAGGGAAAGAAAAGATATAATTAACCAGCTGCGTAGAACCTTAATATTCATCCTTAACTGAAAATTTGCATTCATGTCATATTCATATCCTTTAGCAAATATAGCTTGACGTTGTGGATTGTCACCCCATAATTCTTGAGCAGGTATTGATTTTTGGCCTGTGATTGTGACTGTCATTAATGCTTTTGTATTCTTGTGAAATTTTCATTAACTTGATCTAATCACCTACACCATATGCCCCCAATAACCATTTTATTCCTTCTTAACTAAATGTTTTACTTATAGCGAGAAGGCCTTGACCAATGGCTTCAAAACGGATCAACAAGGAATTGAAGGATCTGCAGAAAGACCCTCCTGCATCTTGCAGCGCTGGTTTGTGCTCTTTCTTTCATTTTCCCCTTTTTTCCTTCGGATGATTGTGTCTAGGCATACATTAATTGAATGAACAGCACACTACATGCAAAGAGGAAGCAATGAAAGCATTATGGTTGATGCTTTACAGGAATAAAGTTACTTCCATTTGGAACTTGGAATGTTCAAAAAAATTATGCATTACATTGTTGCACTTGTGTGCATAACGTCCACCTAATATGCATTTATGCCTTAATAATAACTACCGAGCGCCAAATTTTATGAACAAGTTTCTTAAATTAGAATATATGTCCTGCACACATATAATTTGTCCCTCTCGAAAAGCAAGTGATTTGTAATTGTTTCTTCAAGTTGGTATCTGTGAAAGTGGGATTGACCATGCTGTTCAAAAATTGGTAGCTCGTGGGTAAGGATGGAGTTGGAATTTTATTGCCAGATCATTGTTTATTCCTGCTATTTAATGCCATTTGGATGATATAAAGCTGTATCATATACAAATACAATTAATTAATGTACTTGTCTGAGGATGTTTAACAATGAATCAATGCATGCATATGAGATCACTCCATATCTACTAGTTGTTTTCTCTCCCTATTCCAGATAGGCGCACACAAATATAATCTTGTCACTCATTTAGATGTCAATTCCATAGTGCTTTTTGTTGTAGATTCACTGTACTTTTTTATTTCCTCATTGTGAAGATATAAAGTTGGAAGAGTGGAGCAATTGGAGACATCTGAAGAAGCAAAGGCCAAAGGCGCTAACTCTGTGAGTTTTACTCTTCAATAAACTCGAGCAATTTTTTTTTTTTTTTTTTTTTTTTTTCAGTGAACGAGTTGTGTGTGATGCAATAAAATGCTTCATTTATATTTTTACTGTATACTTATGACTTTGGAGATTATGTCTTAAGATGGAGAAGGGTGCATAATAAATAATAGAATGTTAATTTTGTTTCTATTCGGGGTTAGTTTGTTAATTCCTTGACAGTCTAACCTATATAACCTGTAATCACCAGAGCCCCTTGGCTTGACAAATGATGGTTTGGCATTCTCTTAGTCTCCTGCTTTTCTTTCATTTCTCTTGCCACTATCAGTATCTTAGGTCTGTGTTGATTCGTCTTAAATTCTGAAGTTTGTGTGACTTTATTCTAATAGGACAGTTTCTGTTGAACTTGCTGTTATCATTTGAAATTTGTTTTTATCCCAGTTATTTAAACTCTTGGAGTTGAAGTCAAATCTGACTTTATAATGTATTCATGAAGCTTTTGGATTCATCAAGTTTTCCTATGGGACTGCTTGGACTTGGATTTCCTTTTGCATGGTATGACTCATGTTCTGTTGCAGATTATTCCAAGAAAATTAGTTCAGGTTGTCACTCCATCAACCTTGGTGGATAACAATATTGGTCCTGATGCCGTTCATCTTCTTGCGAGGAAAGAGGTTCACATGCTTTTTTATGTCATTGCCAGATTACGTATATTAGTATCGCAAAAAGTATATTAGTATATTAGTATATACTTTTTTTATTATTAAAAAAAAAAGTATATTAGTATCGCAATAGTAGTTTTACTTTTACTTTTTTATTTATCTTTTGTGTTTCATGAACATTTTTTAACTTCAATTCAGTTTACTCCCTTCGCCGATGAGGTAACTGGATTTTTGTTTTGAGAATTTCATACACTATTAAAAGTGCATAACACCTTGATTGAAACCTCTATCATTTTGCAGATGTATCAAGAAAATATTTATGATATGCAAGTCTTTTTATTTTCTAATTTTTTTAATATTTTTTATCTATTTTTTTTAATTTTTAATTTTTTTATTTTTTATATTTTTTAAAAAATAAATTGAATTTTGCGAGGGAAAACTATTTCCTCGCAAATTATAATTTTTTTTTATATTTTTTTAAAATATAAATTGAAAATTTTCCCTCGCAAATTTCATTATTTTGCGAGGAAAAAATTTTCCCTCGCAAAATTCAACTTTTGCGAGGGAAAATTATTCCTTCGCAAAATCCGAAATTTGTGACGGAAAATGGCATTTTTACGACGGAAAATTGGTGTGCAAGAGCCATTTTGCGACGAATCTTTTTCCGTCGCAAATCGGTTTACGACGGAAAATAGCTTTTTTGCGAGGAATTTTCCGCCACAAAAAACAGTTTTTTTTGTAGTGATATATATCCATCATCCCTAGATTAAATGTTATATTCATTAAATCTTAGACATATCTTAGATTCAATGAATGCGGAATTATAGCTCGTGTTGGGTTATTCTTGTGTGCGATCTGTAGGCTTACATGAAATTGGCAGCAGGCCAACACTGTACCATCCCACAAGTCATAAGCGTCTTCTAACAAGACATTACGACTACCTAATTCATATGAGGATCGATGATACGATGCAACCTATCATACAACCATGCCACGCCTCTTTTGTCACCCGATAATTTGGTCAAGAATGAAGCATAGATAGTATCATCCTCCTGTTCTTGACCGTTACTTTCTCGATTCTTAAGTAGTCTAACAATTGAAATGGAAACTCCTTTCCATCGTAGTATGTCCATACTTTTCTCAAACTTACTCATCGAGGGGCTCAGTAATATCTCTCTACAAATGTGAGGGACAAATCTCATCTTGACCATTCACATTCCTTTGCATGAAAACCACTAATCTCGATCGAAGCCTTTATCATCACTCGGTCAAAGGTGACTTTTGACTAGGTCAAAGATTAATGACTCTCATGTAGGAATCCATGATGATCTCAGGTCAAAGGGCATTGTGACGTGGTTATACATGAGATAAGCTTATGTATTAATTCATGCAGCTTTCTCATAGTGGGTCGGTTTAGCACCTTGTACTCTTACAAGTGCCTAAGACTTTGATTCGTATCTCCATACCTCATCAAAGTCATATTGATCTTATTTCATCTTTGCTCCCGTATAGATGACCGACTAGGGACATTTAGGACAATCTTTATGATACATCCAAGGATACAGTCATCATAATAAATATGCAAATGATGTGATAACAAAATAGAGAAAGACTTTAAATAACAATAATGTTTAAAGTACAATAATTGACCCCTAAGGCATAATTTCCAACAGCATATATGGGAAAAAGACTTAAAATTGAGACAGACATACCTCTACATGCTTTGGAAAAAGGGGGAGTCATCATATACCTCTTCAGAGAATACATATTTAGTTCGTCCCCAATGCTAAAATAAAATATTAGTTGTGCATGTTATGTATACATAGTTATATATATATATATATATATATATATCATTAGATAGATTGTTGGAAGACAAAACATACCTCATGATCAAGTGAAGCAACCAAATTCCATAACTGTCTCACTTTAAATAAAAAGGTTCCATTGAATAACAATGGCATGTGGATTTAATCTTCTTCAGGATGATCCATATTTAAAAGGAGAGTTATATGGTTGAGCTAGACAAATCTTTGTCGTTAACAACTGAGATGCTTTCTAATTTTCTTTCACTTTTCTCAAGAGTTAACTTATTAATTAATTAATCCTTCATGTCAATTCGTTCTTATGAAATTTAAGAAATCTATATCAAATAAATATTTTGAATATTGAATATGAAAATATTAAATTTATTCAACTATTAATTTGAGAGGTCCGAAGTGTAGAAAAAATACTAAATTTGATACCACTAAATATCATCTCGCCCCAAAAAAGATAAATTTGTCAGCTGTTATGATTAAAAAGCAACTTAATTAATTTTCTAAATTTCTTTTTATGGATGTAGTGAGGAGAAATTTTGTTCTGGAAAAAACTCGTCTTTTTTTTTTTTAAAGGAGTTAAAATTAGAAAAGAATGTCGACAAAAATAGCTTCAGTTAATAAAAATTTGGCTTATAATTATCTTATAATATCATGTGTTCATATCTTACATCATATGAGGACTTTATTAATGGGTGATTATAAGTGTCTTCATCAAGGCTTTTTAAGTACGAATTCATGTCATGATTTTAGTGAACCCCAAAATTCAACCATTTTCTATAGCAATATAATGGTCATTTCGTCTACCCACTCTTGTTTTTAACTTTTTATATTCTGGCAAAATCTCTTGTTATATATGTGTGCGTATATGTCCAACTGAATTTATGTACATTAAATACTTAGAAGCAGAAAATTTATAATGTCTTTCATCTATAAAAAAATTTGCTCTCCAATCAATGTCTTTAGAACATCTCTATGCTCTTATTGGTCACACAAATTAATGCTTTTATTTTTTTTCTCGAAAAATTAATGCTTTTATTAATATACAATAAAGGTACTCCATCTAAATAGTAACAAGTGCCTTTTTTCTATAAATAGGACAAGCTGAGTTAAATTCCCCCCCCCCCCCCCCCCCCGGCTCTCAGACTTCCCCCTTATCCCTTAAATTATACTTCATTCGATTATTTTTATAAGAGTCCAAAATTTTAATTGTTTTAATCATTTTTTATGAAGAGCCCAATAAAAATTGTCTAAACATTTACTATATATTTGGATTGAGGGAAAATTGAGAGGAAAATGTAGTGAGGTAATGTTAGGAAGGAAAACTTTCCAAAATTGTAAAAATTATTACTATTTTCAAGAGTTTTCCCTTCTAATATTCTTTTCTCACCATCCAAATTTTTCCATCATTAATTATATATATTGCATTAATTAAAGTATTGGTGATACGGATACCTATATTTACTTTACTTTTCTCTATTACTTGCCCCTCATAAATAAGGTTTAATTAAAAACAGATTCATTTATGACATGCTTATTGTTTTAAACTAATTTTAACCACTTTCTTAAACTACATAATTCGGTTATCAAACTCTTTTAAATAGGACCAAAGGGAGTAAATATATAGGATATGTTTAAATTATCCTTATATACTATACTCTCCAGCCCTTAATAAGATCTCATTTGTAGAGCAATAATTTACCTAGAGATTTTATATTAAAGAGAAAAGGTAGTGTAAGGTTAAATTTGTTTTGCAAACCCCACATGAATCATTAAGCATGTGACTACACTAATTACATAATTAAAAGTTAAAAACACTGTTCCCAACGCACATGGGAATAAGTAGAAGCAGCCAAGGATCTAGACCATACCCTTTTTATAATTGGATCTATGAAGAAATTTCATCATGTATTAAATGATTTAAATCACGAGCAAGATTAAATTTAGTGTACTAATAATTAATATGTAATTATGGAATTTTGGCAAATAAAGTTATTGGCGTTCATATACCGATGAAAATATTAGATAGAAAATTAATGGAACAAAGTTTATTTTATTTATTTATTCATTATTATTATTATTATTTTGCATATGATCCGATCCAGCCATTGCAGACATGTTAGAGCAAACCGATTTCGAAGAGGAATGCTCTCTCCCATCTTTAATATAATAATATAAAATATATTTACCTAATCTTATTACATTAAGAAAATTAGTTAATATAACATGTATTTTTTTAAATAACCTAGTCGTCTTTATTATTTCTCCCCCTCCTTGATTATTGTTGAGAGATCATTAATAGAAATAAATTATAAAAAGATTGACAAATATAATAAAATTATTTTTATAGTTTTTTATATTTAGGATAAAGATTAACTCCTTAAATATATCATATATTAAAGACTGGTTGGGGGTATTATGGAAAGATCATCCACTTTCATTGAATATTACAAAGATGAAATGAGGGTGATTAATATTGTTTCACGCTTTGTTATATTTTATCATAGCAATCAAAAATAAAATAAAATACATTCAACGACAAATTCTCATAAAAAGTGGGATGCAATTTGCATCCCAGTCCCGGTATCCTGCTAGTATTGGGACAGACTCTCAGTTTATTGTATATAAAAAAAAGAAGCAGTTTATTTTTTAAAAAAATAATATGCTTAAAAAATATAAATATATTCTATTAGAGTTGAAGAATAACATTTATTATTATTATTATTATTATCATCCTTATCTTTATATGGTATATTGTTAATATTAGTATCATGATATATGCAGTTTAACTCCAACTAAAAATGTGATACATATCGTATTAAAGAATAACTTAATTTATGAGGTAACATTTTTTTTAAAAAATAACCAGGACTAGGATTGAGACGGAGATCTCAAGAGTGATCCCGATTCTTATCCCATTCTAGGTGGTTCCAGACGTGACAGGAGATTTCAATATTAAAATGTCTAGTCACCTTGAACACCCTACCTGGGTTATCAAAAATCAACCCCCGTTCGCAATTTAATCTCAAATCCAACACCAATATTTTCAAGTGGTCCAACCCGGTCCAATTGGTAAAAACAGTTAAACCCTTTGAAGAACACAAGTATTTTTTTTTTTTTGGGGCCAACTGAAAAACACAAGTTGAAAGACTCATTAGCTGACGTACGGGCTGATCTGAGTCTTTAATCATTCATAGTTCTGTTATTAATTATGGTGCCGTCTCCCAAAAATCCTCAAATCATTTGAAATTAGGGATGGAAATAGGCCAGGCCAGGCCAGACTTTAGCTAAATAGGCCTGAGCCTGTAATGGAGTTAAAAGGCCTGAGCCTGTAATGGAGTTAAAAGGCCTGAGCCTGGGCACGAGCTGAATGCGGAGCTTTTTTTGGGCTCGGGCCCCCTTCATAAGGCTGTCGGAGCCTAAAGCCTTTTAAAGCCTACTTACAATGTAGGCCTTTAAAAAGGCCTCATATTAATAGGCCTTGAAGGCCATAAGTAGGCTTCATACGCTTTGAGCCTATCAAAGTCTATATAAATATAATAATAAAAAAATAAATATTTTATTATTATATAATATAAATATAAATATATTTATTTAATGTGTAAAAAGTAATTTTGCCAGGCTGACGAAGGCTTACAGGCCAGGCCTTAACAAAATAGGTGCGGCCTATTTACACATATAGGCCTTTAAATAGGCCTTGGCACTGGCCTTTTTTAACAAACGAGGCCAGGCGACCAAATTTTAAATAGGCCAGGTTGTAAAAATTTTGATAGGAGCCTGGCCTATTCCCACCCCTATTTGAAATCAGCTTGGGCTTATGCCATTCCATTTGTATTAGTTTGTAGGTTATAAGGATTTCTAGCGGGTTGTTACTATATGTCAAAATCAAGCTCCTGAGAACAATTTAAATAATTCAGGTTTTTCATTGTAATTATTTCAGTATGCATTTTATGAAAGGTGATAACATCAAAGTAAATATAACTTAAATAAAAGTAAGTAAAAGCCTACTAATCTTTACGATAACAATATTTTACCATCAAATTAACTGTTAATATTGGTGAGAATTGACAAGAACCTCCATCAAATTAAACAAATTTGGGTTGAAAAAGGTTGTACTCCTCCTATCATAAATGTATGGCTTAATTTTCATTACAAACTATGCCTTATATTTATGAATGTGACTCAATGTAGTTTAAATATTAGTTAGGCTAAATATTTAAGGGAAAATCCCTAAAAAAGAATTTTAAAAATATAATGCTAAAAGATAAAAAGGTTTTCCAAATATTTATAGTGTCAGATATGTGTGAGGACATGCTTTTAGAGTGTCTTCTGCAAAACTCAAAAACAGATCAAACTAATTTGGAGTTGAATTCGAAGTGCCAGATTCTTCCCAGACTGGATGTTCCATTTAAGGATGTGTCTAAATTTGATTCTGCACCAGCGAAGTCATTATATCACTAATTACCAAAGTAAAAGGATCTGAACTAATTCCCGGAATATGAATAGCCATATCCTTTAAGCTTGAAATATATAGATTTTATCATACTTACATGTATATATATTTATACTGCATATCATAAAGTCTATAAATATAATTCATATAATTAAAACATTATAGACTTCCTGAGAGATGTTGGCAGTGTCTTCTTAGTAAATGTAGCACCTCTAAAACTATGCTACAGCAAAATCAACACAACTCAGTCATAAAGAAGCTCTGCTCCATGTCAATTGGTATATGAAACAAGAAGACGAGGATCTTAACTATAGTCTACGTGGAACCCCTAAATTACATACATAAACCCAGAAGTTTGCATCACATTAAATAGGAATTCTTCAAACAACGCTTCAACCTCAAGTCCACAGTAGAATCCCTCAATGGCCAGAAGAAGGAGGAGATACAAGGTTAACTACATTATCTGAGGGTCAAAAATACTTTCAAGTAAATAATGTCCCATTCCAAATTTTAAAAAATTAAATAATTAAAAGGAGTATACAATTACAAAATTTACTAAAATAAAGTATCAAAATCATATACTTCACAATCCAAATAATTCTATGGGAAATTTTGTATAAGATACTAGATAACGGTGAGGCACGTAAATTTAAGTTCGACACTACAATGTTGGAAAATAATTAAAAAGTAATATAACCATTGATTACGATAAACCAAGTCCGTCATAGAGCAATTTTCTTAAAAGAATCATATTAAGACAATAAATCTCAAATCTCATTTTCCTAGAAGACTTCAACAGAACGGATGACAAGTGTGGACACACAGTCCAGGATGGTAACTAACCAAACACGGCTCAAGACCACAAACACAAGCGTGGACATACAGTCCACGAGGGTAAGCAACTAACCGCGGCTCGAAGCCACGAAACAAGCACATGTAAAAACCCATGAATAACAAGCATAATAACGAATCCCAAAATATCAAGTGTGAGCATTATGCCCACAAATGCCAAGCAAGTTTGAGGTTAACCATGACGCGCCAAAGACTAACAGTACTGTTGTTAGTAACCAACGTTTTGTATTCAGTTTTCTCAAAAACGTTTTCAAACATACTTGGGGCCAATTTATTAAAATAATGAGAAGTTCTTCCTTCAATACCATGATAACTTGTATCAAATACGATATAAGAGTATACCCGAGCATGAAAGTTCATAAACAATATTTCAAAACTTTCTTTCAAATTCAATCTATCGACAAAAAACCCTTCCCGAATAATAAAATTTGCGTATAAATATTCTAAAATACAAGACTACCTTAACATAAAAATTTCTTTGAGAAACTTGAAAGTTTCCTAAGCATTTTCGTACATCATCATAAATTATACTATGAAGTAATAGGAAAATAATAAATAACAACAAATAAAATCATCAAAATATACTCATTTCAGTATCAATAAGAGCATGAAAGAAATCCAATAAACTTTCATTGGCAAAATCGTACTTGTAAAGATGCTAATTAACATGAAAGTATGGTAAGTAATAAAAACACCATTTATAAAAACTTATGATGAGACGCTATTCACTTATTTCTCAATTTTCTTAACAATGAATTCCAATAGTCTAAAATGACTTTCACATGGTCTATATGTCTCTTCTATTTAAACATTTTTTGGTTGCCCAAATTTGTATTAATCCAATAAATTCAAATTTTCTTCAGTTCAATGCAACTTAGTTATACCCATAGTTAGGATACCCAACAAGCTTCAAGTCTGACCCCAAATTCTTACATGCCAACTTAAAACTTTGATGATTCGTTAATAAAACTACTTATTAAAAGTAACATCACAAGCTTCCAAGTCTACCATAGTCATCGTAACCATCTTACAAACTATTTATTCATTTTCTTTCTTGCAAGCATTTATCTATACGTTTTCTTTCTTGCAAGCATTTATCAAATACTTTGTATGCACTCGCTCTACCATGTTTCAAGATTATTCATTTTACTATTTCAGTCACTAAATCTTTACGAGGACCTATTATGTGTACATAATTATGTGCTTCTTAGGTGCTTATATCTCTAATTAGAGGTATGAATATTTTTTTTTGATTTTTTTTATATATTATTTTTTACTTAGATTTAAATTATATAATGTTTTCTGAGATTTTTTTTTGCATCTAGTATCTTAAATTAATTAATTTCCATAATATTGATGTTACGAGACTAATGTAGAACTGGAAAATAATTAATTTGAGATGCGTACAAAAAACACCTCGAAAAACAATATGTAATTTAAATCTAAATAATATATATATATATATATATATATATATATATATATATATATATATATATATAATATGTTCATACCTCTAATTAGAGGTATGAACAGCTAAGAAGCACCTAATTACGTGCATATAATGTGGACTCTAGGCTAGATTTAAATCATAATAAATCCAAAATAGAATCTAAATTCTTCTTCACCATAAGAATACCATGGAAACGCATATCCATCTATAGGCCTCATTCATATCAAACATTTTATCGAACACCGCGGTACTACATTTATAAACTACCAATCATACATCTGCAAGTATCCAAATAATATAATTATAATAAAACAACACTCAAATACATTTCCCCCTGAAGAATTAACAAAATATACTTTAAATACATATTCAAGTATATCTCTGTCCCATTATTGGTTAACTAGAAATTCCCAATTTAAGTGTATGATTAAACATTGAAAGAAAAGGAAGAGAAAAATCATATTATGGTTCGAATTTGTTGATCAATACACAACCCATAAAACATCTATCTACACTAGCTCCATTTTCTGCAATATTTTGGTTGACCCTTACTAACACTCCCCTGTTTCCAGCGCCCCAATAGTGAGAAAGAGAAGAACAATAATACCATACACATCACACAATGGCATTAAGACAAGGAGAAGAAAAGGAGGTGTTTTCAAGCGTACCCACATGCATAGCATATTACAGCAGCAAAACAGAGGAAGGGAAAAGATGAAGGCCCATCTTCACACAGGCAATTGCAAGGGAAAAGGAAAAGAATCACAGCAACGTCACACGTTGACTGGCACACCGGCAAAAAGAGCACGGAGGAGAATGACAAAAAGAAAAAAAGTAGGGATGAGATTTTCATATGCCCCTATTCTTGAAACTTACCCCTTTTATTTTCATTGAAGTGGTGGGTAGCGCTGACAAGTGACTTATTTGTAATTTGACTTTTGTAAATAGGAGATCGGATAAAAAGTTAGATTATAAATATGATTTGTGTTTGAAATGATGGTGGGAAAAATGACTTTTTTCCAAATGGACTCTTGTTTGGATGATTATTTAAAAAGTCAGTTGAGATGAAAAATAACATGAATTTTATTGAATACTACACACACACATACATATAGTGACAATTGAAGATAAAAATTTAAATTTGATAAAAAATTTAAATTATTATTAAAAAATTAAAGTACTTAATTAAATATATTCTAATGGATAAATTAGAATGCATACTAATGTATATTTAATAGTATATTGCTTTTTGGATCACCATCCCTAACATTTTTCTCCAGTTTGAAAAAAATCATGGCGAGAAGCTAAAAAGAAGTGACTTCTATCGGAAGTCACTTTTTTAAATAAGCACATTTGAGACCACCATTATTTCAAACAGTCCATTTTTCTCTGTTGGGCTTAAATCACTGTGCATTGGCCTTTTTCCTCCTCGCCGCTATGCCAAACGGGCCTGAAGTTGGTGGGTTTTGGGGGAAAAATATATTATTCTTCTTTTTTTTTTTTTATTTAAAATAAAAAGGGCATTTTGGAAATTTCCATTGATCTAAAACAAAATAAAGCTCCCATGATGATAATAGGATTCGAATTCAAGATCTCTTATTAAAACCCATGTAAAATTCCCATTTGTCCTCAAGTTCCCTTTGTTACATTACCAACAAAATTTTATATTTAACAAACAATTTTTTACGTTATGTTAATATCAATTTTTTTTTTGTCACAAAATTTTCTTATTTAAAATTTCAGGTTCAGTACAAAAAAGTTGTTGGTTCAAATTCCATCACTGAGGTAAATATATTTTTTATTATGTATTTTTAAGTGTTTTTTGAGCTATAAACCTTTAACCTAAATGAGTCTCACAAAGACCCAATTTTTTCTTAAAAAAATAACTATAGTAGAGATATGTCCAATAAAATTTTTTATTTTAGTAAAATTATGCGTAAGTTTAATCAAGACAAAATAGAGGGAGCTCATCAGCACTATAAAATTCACATTGAGCTAAGTAATTATTTTTATATTAAAGTAAATGATTTTTGGGAGTTGGTAAGAATTCGGCTATTGTGGCCATAATTTTAAATGATCATACACGTCATTTAGATTATTAGAGAGTATAGAAAAAACTGGAGTTAATGGAAGTGATTATATTTTCTGTATTCTTTATATGATATATATGTATATATACGGGTGTGTTTGTTTGCCAACTATGTGTGTATATATCTCAATTGTAATACCCTAAAATTCATGTTCATTATAAACATTATATTTTGGTGAAAAATACCTATTGGAAAAAGGTTAATATGTGGTCTCAAAATTTAGTAGCTTATTTAATTTAATTTAGGAAATTTTCTCTTAGAATTAAATAACCAAAGACCCAAATTTTATAATCTTCATTTGGGGATCATAAAATACCCTAAAATTGTCATATTACAACATAGTTTATATTTAATCATAAGGAGCCAAAAACGTGTTATAAAAATACATAAATCAATTAAAGAAAATTACCAATAATTGAAGGGCAATTAAAGTTACAATAATTAATTGTATTAATTTGCAAAATTAATTAAAAGGCATATTAAAAGTCATCAACTAGGGATATATATAAATGTAATGAAAGATTTGACAAATAATACAGGTTAAATAAAGAAATAAAGGAGAGTATGTTGTCTCTGAATTTTGCAAGTTATTAATTAGATTTTAGACAATTTTTCCTTAGAATTTAATAAACTAAAGATTAAATTTAAGACCACATTTAAGGATCATAAAATACACAATAATCATCATATTAAACCATAGTTTTTAAAAGAAGCAAGATAATGTTATAAAAATGCTTAAACGAATTAAGGGAAATTAATAAAGATAAATGAACAATTAAGTTTCCACTAATTAAATGATTGTGTAAATCTTCATAATTAATCAAGGGGCAAATTAAGAAGCAACAATTAGGGAGTGTCTTAATTAAAAATCAAGGATCAATTAAAAGACAAATGGAAATAAGTAAAGATTAAGGTGCATAAAGCTTGATTTAATTAAGCACTAGTTTCCATGGTTAGCTAGCAAATGCAATTAAGAGTTAATTAAACTTTGCTAATGACACTTAAGCTTTGATGATGTCATCAAGATGACATCACAAGGATGACATCACAAGAGCACGTGCTTATTAGTGAAGGGTTTAGATTAAAACTTCTTGATTAAGTTTAGATCTAATGGTTGAGATTAAGGAAGAGGCAAATGGTGGGGCCCACATTGGGTTTGAGATTACCATCCTAACCTTGAGATTTTCCCTATAAATAGAGGCCTTGCCTCTCCTCATTCTTCACACCAAATCTAACTCCAAGAGTTGATTTCTAAGAAGTAAGAAGGAGAAGCAAGAGTCTTCAAGAGGTAAGCTTGTCTTTAGATTTTAGTTTCTAGTCTTTAGTTCTTTAGTTCTTAGTAGTTATTAGTATAAATGTTAGTTTAATCTAGAAAATAGGTAAATTAATTTCCTATAAATGTTTTCAAGCCTTATTGCAACGAAAGATGCCTGACAAGGTGGAAACATGTTGGGGAGTAACTTTTAGGATTAATAAAACAAGTTAGAGTAAGATAGGAATTGTGGGGTTTTGCTGGGCTTGTTGGGATCAGTCAGATAGAGGGCACTGTTTGATATGTAAATTTATATTCAAAAATTCTGAAATAATTCACGGTCATAGTAGACATGTGTAGCTTTCCATTGATATACAATATGCATCAATTAGAGGTCTGTAGAGGGAGATACAAATTCTGGAAATAAGGCTATGTTTTTCTGGAAAAATTCTGGGCAGAGGTTGAAGATAATTAAACTGGGAGTGATTCACGAATTCTGGGTGAAAACCAATATTTTTTCTCAAAGTTAGACATGCTAAGGTTTCTGGGAAATTTTACGGAACCTCGTTTCGATTTTTTGGAATTAATTATGATTTTTCAAAGTTAAACAAAAATTCTGCCTAGAAATATTACAGCAGCGTTTTTGAGAAAATAAAGGGATATAATTGGATTAACAAATCCACCACGGGTAAAAAGGGTTGGTAGTGGCTGAAATGTTCCCTAAGATATTATTTACGAGGTAATAATGCGATAATACTATTATAGGATATCCGGGGAAAAATCGGAGACGTACTGACTAGGCAAGTGTACCGCCATCCAAATGGACTAAGGTACGGACGCGTCTTGTAACACTAACTCTGATGCTCATTGTATGCTTACATATGTGATAGATACTTTCATAAAGACATGGACGGGACTCTGTCTTGGACATGCACCGTGACTAAGTTTGTGGAGCTTAGATCACATGTGTTTATACATTCACTTTATACGGGTTACGATCTTGGTAATTCTGTTGAGTTTTCCTAGCGCGAGGACACGATGGGCCGTCGTGGCACCGGTTAGTGCAAACATGGGTGACCGTGCATGTGCTTTGTGTGCTATGTACTTGTTGATATGTTAATCTTGCATCTGCTGTGTGCTTATGTATTGATTACTGCTGTAATGTCATGAATATCTATCATACATATATTGTTTTACTTGAGCATGAGGTTAACCGTTACCTGAGGTCCGATGGGCATTGGACCTCGCTCTTACTATAGCTTCGTGTCCGGAGAACCGAGGACCGAAGACAAGGGTAAGCGAGTAAACAAGACGCGTAGAGACCCGACCGAAGATTCCTATCTTTAGACTCGTAACAATATGACATTACTCGGCTAAATGTACTATACATTATAAACAGACGGATACGCCACAGTTAATGATATATTAGTTACTCACTTTTTTACTTGCTTCCATGCTCTATTCTGATGGAAAAAAAATTTATTCTGCTTTCGAAAAATGTGGTGTTACATCAATGGCTGATTGACTCCAGACCAGACTATGGAGCATAAGAGAAGGTGTGGTCTCTACAACAATAATAGGATGTTTCATTGTATATTGGATTTTTGTTCCTGCACAATTGTTTCTCCTCCAATACAGTATATTCACTAGCTAGTTTTAATTCCTTATCTCATTATTTTCTCTTTTCCTTTGGAACCTAGTAATATGATTAATTATGTTGTTGCGTATTCCGATTCTGATACAACCAATGATTCCATTTCACATGTGGTTGTATTGTAGCGTTCAGCAAATACATCCATTCATTGTCAAAAATGGGAAAGAGTATTTAGTTTTAACATACTAGGTATCGGAAGGAGATTCCCTCCGTATCTCTTTTTTCATTTTTTTTGGGCTCAATCTGGGCCATTGATTGAAAGAATAAAAGAAAAGTAAAAGTATTATTGTATTGTTTAGACATATGTGATTAAGAGATTATGAAGGATAATGAGAAAATGATGATGAGAGAAAACCAACCCGTATGTACCATAGTGTAGAGGCAAAATTTGGAGTCAATGATTTCTGGAGGGTTATTACTATATATTAAAATTAAGATTTTTTGTTCAAATGTCATTTTTGTCCACTTGCTTAGAAAACAATTTAAATATTTTATGTCTTATTCATTATTGTAAATTTTATCAGGTTCATATCCATGAGTTAAGTTGGCTAAATGATAAGCAACAAAAGACGAGTTGGTATGTCAAAGCTACAAGCAATGTGGTACTACATAGTCGTTTAATATGCCAACTTCGAAAAGTGCAGTTGGTTGGATCCAACCTATTCTTGAAATAAACAACTCACACACACTCCCTTTCCAAAAAAGATCAATACACCAATCACTACACTTAGATTTATTGGATTTGTTGCTAAAATATCGGTATTAAACCCGAAACTCCCATGGATGGCCGAACCCAAAGAAAGGAAAGAATCGGTTATATTTTTCATATGATATCATCTCCTCTTATAGATAGACTAATTATCTTTCTATGATTTCTATTTTTGATCGATTTTTTATTAATCATTAATCTATTATTATCTATTAATTATTTATTATTTTATTATTAATATTATTCTTTAATCTTTAATATTATTAATAGAATAATAATTCTATTAATTGGGGTACAAAAAATGACTTTAAGACCGCCTCATTTATATCGAGTATTGACGTCCTGGTCTTAAAAGTATGACCGCCGCGCTTTTATAGATATCGAACTTCATGGACTGGACCTTTTATTCATCGATCTTAAATATATTATTCGATTGCTTTCCAAAACAACTAGTCTTAAAAATGTTATTAAAAAATTGAAATATCAATTAATTTTTAAAGAAATCTCATACAACTAGACTTAAATTTTATCCGGTCCAAAATATAAGGAAAAATTTAAATATAAAAGTCTAAAAATTTTAAGACTGGATATATTTAAAAGCCTGGTCATAAAAGTGTAACTTTTAAGACTGGACTTAAATTGTGGCCGGTTCAAAAGATTGAAAAAAACTAAACAAAAAATTAATTACTTTTAAGACTGGAGTTTAATAAAGACTGGTCTTAAAGGTTAACTTTTAAGACTGGCTTTTTAATATATTCGGTCTTAAAATTAAGTGCCAAATATATTCTTCTTCACGTGAAACCTTACGTTGCTCTTTTTGAAGTTTGAACCTTTGTTCCCGTTGTGAAACCTCTCTTCCTCACCCACCACCAATAACCTCTGTTACTCTCTCATTTGCTTAGGCATTCCTCTCTTGCACCACCTCTTTCAACCTCTTTTCTTGTCTCGAAAATGAACGGAGAAAATGATTCTAGTCCTATTTGTGGAATGCCAGTTACTAGTGTGACGGGTGTGAGTCAAAGCGAACCCTATTCATCTCACAACAAGTGTTTTTAGCATTACTTTTGTTGTCTCGCAACAATGACGTCTTGTAGAAGAAATCCTCAGCAAAATCATTTGGATTTATATGCTATAGGTGAGCCTACAAGACCTTCGTGCGATGCATTTATTTTGCTTCTTGGATTCACTATGATACATTTATGACCAAGAGTGATTCTTCGTTATGCATTTAATGGGTCTCCTTCAAAATAATAATACATAACCTACATTGAACATATGCATTTGGAGTTGGCTTAGTTTATATGCAATTTTCATTTTTTTTCCGATAATGTATGTTAAATCTTTTCGTCTATATGAATTTTAATATGGATCACAGTGGGCTCAATGCTTTACGACGAGTGTTGAATATGAGAATGGGGTGAGGGAATTTATAGAATTTGCTAAACGAAATGTCTATGATGATAGTAGGAAGTTTTATTGTCCTTATGTAGAATGTTTGAATGAGAGGCGATTAAGTCCTAAAGTTATACACACACATTTAATTTGTGAAGGATTTTGTAAGATCTATACAGTATGGGTATGACATGGTGAAAAATTGTCAAGTGCATCTCAACATAGGGGAAGTGGCCTTTGATGATAATGACACAGATATGGATGATCACATAGAGGACATTATTTGTGATGTAGGAGAAGAGGGTTTTGAGCAATCACATGCATATGGTAATATGTGCAATGATGCAGAGACGCTGCTAAACCCTAAGTGTAAAAAATACCAATTATTGAACGATGTATTGAAATTGGTAAGATTGAAAGCACGTCATGGATGGAGCTACAAGAGCTTTTCAGAAATGCTTGAGGCTTTTAAGGACATGCTTCCAGATGATAATGTGTTGCTGCATCGATACTATGATGCTAAGAAAATACTTTGCCAATTGGGGATGGAATACATAAAGATCCATGCATACCTGAATGATTGCATATTTTATAGAAAAGAGTTTGAAGAGAAGTAGAATTGTTGATATGTAAAACCCCAAGGCACAAATCAAATAAGGGGTCTACAAAAGTGTTGTGGTATCTTTCAATCATACCAAGGTTCAAGCGCTTATTTGCTAAAGAAAATGATGCAAAAAATTTGAGATGTCATCAGATGAGAGGATTTCTGATGAAAAGCTTTGACATCCGGTTGATTCTTCTCAATGGAAGAAAATCGATCACTTATTTCCTAACTTGGGCGAAGAACCTAGGAACCTTAGGCTTTCCCTTAGCATGGATGACATGAATCCCTATGGTAGCCTTGGCAGCATACATAGTTCATGGTCTATACTCCTGATTGTTTACAACTTATCTCCTATGTTATGCGTGAAACGAAAGTACATCATGTCGTCTATGTTGAGTTTGGAACCAAAACAACCCGGAAATGCCATTGATGTTTACCTTGAGCCCTTGATTGAAGACTTGAAGGAGTTGTGGAAAGAAGGTGTTGTTGTTTTTGACTCTTTCGAGAAGGAGGTTTTTAAATTGTGAGCCATGATACTCTGTACTGTAAACGACTTCCCAGCATATGGTAACTTGTCACGGTATATAGTGTAAAAGGCCATAAAGTATGTCTGGCTTGTGAAGAAAGCACATGCTACCATCAACTTCAACATAGAAGAAAGATCGTTTATCTTACACATAGGAGATTTGTTAGACCGGGCCACCCATATCATCAATTAAAGAAAGCTTTTTTTTTGGTGCCGAAGAGCATGAACATGCTTCGGTAGCATTGACTGGGGAGCAAGTTTATGAAAAGGTGAAAAACATCAATATCATCTTTAGCAAGACTGCAAAGAGTAGAAAAGAAACAAATATATGGAAAAAGAGATATGTATTCTTTGATCTTTCATATTGGCATAATCTTGATGTGAGACATTGTATTGATGTCATGCATGTGGAGAAAAACCGTATGTGATAGTATTGTTGGCACGCTTCTCAACATACAAGTAGTTCCAATAATGGTGTGAAGGTAAGATTGGATTTGCAAGCAATAGGAATATGCGAAGATTTACATCCAAGGTCATATGGTAAGAGAATTTATTGTCTCCCAGTTTCTCATACATTGTCTAAAGATGAGAAAAGAAGTTTTTGTGAGTGTTTAAGACCAGATGTGTAACCGGTTTTAAAAAACACCTTTTAGACCAGATTTTTAAAATATTAGGTCTTAAAAGTCTCTTTCTATAACAAAAAAAAGACTTTTAAGACCGGTTGTGAAAACATATCCAGTCTTAAAGGTCTCTTTCTAGCTATCATAAAAAAAGGAGAAGAATGGACTTTTAAGACCGGATGTGAAAACACATCGGATCTTAAAAGTCCTTTTTTATCACGAAATAAGAAGGGACTTTTAAGACTAGATGTGAAAAAACATCTGGTCTTAAAAGTTTCTTTCTATATATAAAAAAAAAAAAACTGGACACCGCAGATCATCGCGCTATCCCTTTCTTCCTTAAAAATTCAGGGATCTCAACCAAACCACCATTATTGAAAGAGGAGGGTCTCCTCTTGATACCGGCAATCGTATCTCCTTGTGTTAGCTGACTTGCCTGTGATTAGAACAAAAAAGAAGAAGAAGAGAGAGTTGAGATAACTGAAGAATTGATGAGCATAAATGAAGAGGACGAGTTGAGCCATACCTGCAAGGGTTTCCCATCACTTTCCTCTTGACGCTTGAAGCCAGTTGCAATTAATGTGATGCCTACCTATACCATAACAAATTCATAAGCTCCAGTTTTAGAAAGGCAAGTTAAGAAAGCATCAAGCCCCAAATAGAAGCAGCAGTAACAAACTCATCATCGGTCAACTTTACGGGGCTAGAAGAACAATAACCGCTATAGATGGTAGATTATAGGGATAACTATCACTTTTGCCCTGGAAGTTTTGGTTGAAGAGCAAGGTGTTGGGATCCTACAACGCAGGGGATTAAAATTTTTACGAATCCCGTCCTGAGGATCACATAGGTGCGTTTAAACCAGGGCTAAGGGAATCCGGATTACCTACGCGTCGAAATTGTACGAGTCTCCTTCGGTTTGAACTGGTGGGCTACCTCCTCGATTAGCAGAAGACGACTCTTAGAATCGGCTTCCTCTACCGGTATCCACACGAACAATCCCCGAACACGGCTATGGCAGGGTGCTAGCGCCTTTGAGTTGTCCTCTCTCTCAATTTTCGTCTAAAGTTTTCTCGCGGCTTTCTGTAATACGCTCGACAAAATGTCCCGTAGGATTTTCTAGACCCGTAGGCGTATTATATAAAATTAATCCGCATTAATTTTGAATTTCGAATTTCAAATATGGATTAAAAAATATATTAATTAAATCTATCTCGTTAGATCTAATGTAACGTATTTATTTAATCCGATTAAAAAAACCAGATCAAATTTGAATTTTGAATTTGAATTAAAAAATATATTAATTAAATCTATATGATAGATCTAATCTAAAGTATTTATTTAATCCAAATTAAAAGCCTTCGATTTAATTTATCTCTATAAATTAAATCCGAGAAATAATATCTATCTATTTAATTAAATCGAGATATTATATCTCAATTTAAATTAAACAGATATATGATATCTTTATTCGAAAATTAAATGAGATACAATATCTCTATTTGTTTTACATATTTAATTTATCAAATAAATTAAATACAAAATAAATATTATATATAATAATATTATAATCTCCATTAATAATATTGATATATATATTAATTTCGAATTTAATATATATATATATATATATACATATACATATATATATATATTTATCCTAGATTAAATTTAGTATTCATTTAATCTCAGATTAATCTGAGATTCAATGAATCTGGGCACTTTTGCTCGTGTTGGATTATTCTTGTGTGCGACCACGTTATATATAAGATTGGCGTGGACCAATACGTACCACCCACAAGTCGCAAGCGGCCTCTAGCAAGACATTGCGACGACCTAATTCACATGGGGATCGATGACATGATACAACCTATCGTACAACCATGTCATGTCCCTTTTGTCACGCGATAATTTGGTCAAGGATGAGGCATGGATAATGTCAACTTCCTTTTCTTGACCTTTTCTTTCTCGATTCTCGAGTAGTTTAATAAGTGAAATGGAAAATCCTTTCCATCATAGTATGGCCATACATTTCTTAGACTCACTCATCGAGGGGCCTAGTATTATCTCTCTACAAATGTGAGGGACAAATTCCATCTTGACCACTCACGTTCCTCCGCATGAAAACCACTGATCCTGATCCCAGCCTTTATCATCACCCGGTCAAAGGTGACTTTTGACTAGGTCAAAGGTCAGTGAGTCATCATGTAGAAATCCATGATGATCTCAAGTCATAGGGCGTCGTGACGTGGTTATACATGAGATAAGCTTATGACTTAATCCATGCAGCTTTCTCATAGTGGGTCGGTCCAGCACCTTGTACTCTTACAAGTGCCCATGACTTTGATCTCTTGGCTTGGGAGGCTTAGGGATGTCTGGAACCTTCGATTTCCCTCTGTCTTCAGATGATGGAACACGCTCATGGCGCTTCTTTGAGCGGATTTCTGGAGATTCAGTGGAAGAGTCCTTTTTTTACTTGGACAAAGACTCTGCAGATCTCTTCTTGCTCCTCGAACGTGGAGAATCCTTGCTAACTCCATGGCCAAAGCGATTAGGGCGAGTTTTTACCCTCACAGGACATTCAGAGGGAGTAACTGACAGATTGGATTCCCTTTTAGGGTTAACAGCATCGGAGGTAGGTGCTGGAGGGGTAGTCGATGACATCTCTAGGGTTAGAGAGGAGGATTTGGTCAAGAAGGAGAGAAATCGAGATTTGGAGAAGATGAGGACAAAAGAGACAGAGGAGCACTAGGGCAAAACTTGAGTTTTGAAGCGAGTTTTGAAGAATTAAACAGTAACTCATTTAATTAGACACAACTAAAACTCGAGTTTTGACTAACAAACTCGAGTTTTGATTGAAAGTTACTAACCTGGACTTCAAAGGTGTGAGGTGAACCTTTGAACTTCTGCGACCAAAACTCGAGTTTCAACTTATAAACTCGAGTTTTCACCATGCTTCAAAACTTGGTTGCTCTCTGTCGATGGAAACTCGAGTTTCCGACTTACAAACTCGAGTTTTCAACTTCTTCAAAAATCTAAAGTTTTTCTCTCTCCCTGATAGTCATTTCCAAAACTCGAGTTTTGCACCCAAAACTCGAGTTTTCACTCCTCGACAGCAAACATCACAATTTCAAGCATCCTGCACAAAATACAACTAAATACTCCGATGCTTAAGTTAGTAGCATTCAATCATCAAAACCATAACTAACATTGAGTGAGAAATACTTACAACTCATTGGGATTTACCATTTCCAATTCTCTTCTTATAAAATTGAATTGTTCCTTAGCCAGTGGTTTGGTGAAGATATCAGCAAGTTGAAGATGAGTTGGGATGAACATGATTTTGACATCCTTCTTGAACATGATCCCTTATGAAGTGATGCCTCACATCAATATGCTTGGTCCGAGTATGTTGGACCTGGATTCTTTGTCAAGCTTATTGTCTTTGGTGTTGTAACACAATATTGGGATCTCCTTCAAATTGATTCCCAAGTCGATAGTTGCTGCTTGAGCCATAAAACTTGAGCACAACTTGAGGCAGCTACATATTCAGCTTCAGTTGATGACACGGCCACTTGTTGGTTTGCTTCTTGCTGAACCATGACACAAGTGATCCTCCAAGAAACTCACATTGGCCACTTGTGCTCTTTCTATCGGTCTTGTAACCAAGATGATCTGAATCGAATATGCCACCAAATGTTCAGGTTGACCTTTGGGAAACCACAATCCAAGTGTCTTTGTGTCAGCAAGGTATCTGAAGATTCTCTTCACATGCTCAGCATGGGACTCCTTGGGAGCTGATTGGAACTTTGCACACATTCCTACACCGAATTGGATGTCAGGGCGACATGCGATAAGATAGAGCAATAATCCAATCATTCCTCTATACTTTGTGATGTTGAAATCTTTGCCCTTTTCATCAGCATCCAATGAAGCAGTTGAACTCATAGGAGTGTCAGCTCCATTACATTGGTCCATCCCAAACTTCTTCAGCAGATCATTGAGATACTTGGTCTGAGATATGAAGATTCCATCCTTCTTTTGCTTGATTTGCAGACCAAGGAAATAGTTGAGCTCTCCCATCATGGACATCCCAAACTCTCCCTGCATATTCTTAGCAAATTCTTCACACAAAGCATCATTAGAAGCACCAAATATAATATCATCAACATATATTTGCACAATTAGAATTTCACCAAGCTTATTACTCTTTATGAAGAGAGTTGTATCTGCTCTTCCTCTAATAAAACCTTGATTAAGAAGAAATTTGCTTAATCGCTCATACCAAGCTCTAGGAGCTTGCTTAAGTCCATAGAGAGCTCTCTTGAGACGATAAACATGATCTGGATGATGTTCATTTTGAAAACCAGGAGGTTGTTCTACATAAACTTCCTCTTGAATAAAACCATTTAGAAAAGCACTTTTCACATCCATTTGATAAAGCTTGAACCCCTTGACACAAGCAAAGGCTAGAAGAACTCTTATGGCTTCCAATCTTGCCACTGGAGCATAAGTTTCTTCATAATCAATTCCTTCTTCTTGATTATAGCCTTTACCAACCAATCTTGTCTTGTTAGGACAATGATTGTGATTCATCTCATTTGTTCTTGAATACCTATTTAGTGCCAATGACCGAATGGTCCTTAGGCCTAGGTACCAAATCCCAAACTTGATTTCTATCAAATTGATGTAATTCCTATTGCATTCTATCACCCAATCATTGTCTGAAAGGGCTTCATCAATCTTAGAGGGTTCAATATGAGAGATGAAAGCAGAAAAGGTTACTTCATTTAAAGTGCTATTTCTGGTCCTCACTCCTGGATTAATATCACCTTTAACTTGGTCCAAAGGATGATTCCTAATGAACTTCCAAGCTCTAGGCTGAGTTTCATCAGAGTTTTCTAAATTATTTTGAGGATCAGCTTTAAAAACATCTTCTGGATTTTCAATAGAAGCAGGAGTGGTTTTCGAAAAGAATTGATTGAACATTTTCCTCATCATCATCCATAGGTCTATCAGATTTGGATTCACAGAAAACAACATGCATAGACTCTTCAACAATATGAGTACGAATATTAAAGACTCTATAAGCTTTACTCCTATTAGAATAACCCAAAAATATACCTTCATCTGCCTTGGGATCAAACTTTCCCAAGTTATCCTTACTATTGTTGTGGATGAAACACTTACATCCAAACATATGCAGATGAGCTAGATCTGGTTTTCTTCCTTTGTACAGCTCATAAGGAGTCTTATTCAGTTTCTTTCGGAGATATGCCCGATTCGAGATGTAGCAAGCGGTGCTCATTGCATCAGCCCAAAACATTTGTGAGGTGTTGCTCTCATTCAGCATTGCTCTTGCCATCTCGGTGAAGACTCGATTCTTTCTCTCCACAACACCATTTTGTTGAGGAGTCCTTGGGGCTGAGAAGTTGTGGTCTATCCCCATGCTGTCACAAAACTCAGCAAATGCATTGTTTTCGAATTCTCCTCCATGATCGGTTCGATTCACGAAATAGAGAAACCTTTCTTGTTCGACCTTCTTGGCAAACACAACAAACGATCAAATGTTTCATCTTTAGAAGATAAAAATATTATCTATGGAAATCTAGAGAAATCATTAACTATGACTAAAGTATAAAGATTGCCACCAAGGCTTTTTACTCTAGCTAGTCCAACTAGATCCATATGAAGCAATTGAAGAGGTCTATTAGTTGAAATCTCATTTTTAGATTCGACAGATGATTTGGTTTGCTTTCCCTTTTGACAAGCATCACAAATCATGTCATTTTTAAAACGTAGTTTGGGAACACCAATCACCAAATCCTTCTTAAGTAATCTGTCAAGTTGAATCATATTGACATGAGCTAAACGCTTGTGCCATAGCCAACTTTCTTCGAAATTACTTACAAAGCATTTTTCAGAAACAGAGCCATTACTAGAGAGGTTAAGTGTATAACAGTTGCCATCTCTAGGGGCTCTAAATAGAGCTTTGGATTTTATGTTTTCTAAAGGGAGAATATCCTTACTCACAATCAAGCACTCCTCAGAATCGAAGCTAACTAAGTTACCTTTATCAGTGCTTTGACTCACACTGAGGAGATTGTGGCAAAGTCCTTCTACAAGGTAGACATCTTTGATTAGTGGTCCTTCATTGTTGCCAATTTCACCAATTCCAAAGAATCTTTCCAGTTGGTCTCCACCAAAGGTTACCTTGCCACCATCCTTGGGCTTGATTGAGGCAAATTTGGATTGGTCTCCCATCATGTGTCTAGAGCATCCACTGTCAATGTACCATTTGTTGGATTTTGATGCTCTTAGACATACCTGCAAGACACAACAAATCAGGTCTTAGGTACCCATCTTTTCTTGGGTCCTTTGGGGTTAGTTTGTGTCTTAGGAACCTTGTAAGATCCCTTTGGCACCCATTGATAATTCCCTGAAGGTTTATTCTTTCTTTCCTTCTTATGAAAAGAAGAAGAAGTAGTATACCCTTTCTATTGCAGTAATTACGATTGCAAAAGGATTTGAAGACCGAACCGATTTTGTAAAATATTTCATATATGATTTTTCACCCGAGACTTCTTTCTTCCTTTCTTTTTATCAAAAACGGTTTGTAACCAATTCTTGATCTGTCATTTATAAATCTTTGCTATTTCAAAATGACATTGAGCATTTCACTTCCTCTAGTGAATTTCTCAAGTGCCTTAGTAAGATGCAAATTCTTTTTCTTCAAATCAAGCCAATCTTCACAAGCAAGATATTCAGAGGAAGAAAGTTTTTCTACTTGCAATTCAAGAGTTGTATTCTTCTTTTTCAAATTGAATTTTTTTTAAGCAAGTTTTTTAAACTCAGATTGCACAACAATATATTCAGCAAATAACTCATCATAAGATGGTTTGGAATCATATACCTCATCATTATTACCATGTTGCTCTTCTTCTTCAGCAACCAAGAAAATATTTGCTTTCTCTTCCTCATCCTCATCATCTTCATCAGATGATCTATCACCCCAGATACCAGAGACATATGCCTTCTTTTTGAATCTGTTGAACCTCTTCTTTTCTTCGTCTTTGTTCTTGATTGAGGCATTCGATTTGATGTGGCCGTGGTTTTTCACACTCGTAGCAAATGATTGGCTTCTTTTCCTCATAAATTTGGAGCTACCCTTGTGAAACTTCTTTAAACCTTGGTCCTTCTTGTAGAATTTCTTGAATCTCCGGACCATCATGCCTATCTCTTCATCATCGTCTACATCTTCATCATCATTTGATTCCTTAGCTTCTTTGACAGCTTTGAGAGCAATTCCCTTGTTCTTGCCATGGACTTCTTCAAGTCCCTTCTTGAACTTGAGCTTTGCCTCATATTCAAAGAGACTCCCAAAGAGGGCTACTATAGATGCCATAGAATCTCCACGAGCTTCTTCAATGGCAGTGACTTTGGCTTCCCATTCCTTGTTAGGATGTCGAGAATTTTCCTCACTTGGACAGGTTGCTCATATTCTTTGCCCAATGCAGCAAGCTGATTGATGAGATGAGTGAATCTCAGCTGGAAATCACCAATAGATTCTCCAGGCTTCATTCGAAGAAGATCATACTCAGTCATGAGAGTATTGACTCTATTTTGCTTCACTCCAGCAGTTCCTTCATGGGAAATGTCAAGTACATCCCACATGACTTTAGCAGAAGTTAAGTTGCAGACACGAAAATACTCTTGTTGACTAAGAGCACTTTGAAGTAAGAGGACATCCTTGCTGTTGAGTGTGACATTTCTTCTGTCATTCTCATCAAATTCTTCTTCTAGCTTAGGAGTTCTTACACCATCTTCAACAGTTGATGGCTCATAATCTCCTCTTTCGAATACTCTCCAGAGTCCATACTCTGTAGCCATCACAAAGACCTTGAACTTGGCTTTCCAGAAAGAGTAATGCTCTCCACTGAATCTTGGTGGTCTGTTGATCGAAGCTCCATCAGGTATAATACATTCCATAGTGATCCTTCTCGAGATGTTAAGCTCTTAAGAGAAGACCTTGCTCTCATACCAAATGAAAGTGGAGCTGAATCACCAAGAGGGGGTTGAATTGGGGATTTTTAAAACTTTAAACTTTGAAACTTTGCTCTGTTTAGGGTAGCGAAAACAGAGGTAAACAGAGTAGAAAGGAGAAGAGCAAGACACACGAATTTATACTGGTTCGGTCTAACCTCTTGACCTATGTCTAGTCCCCAGACTCTCTGGGTTTTCCACTATCTCAAATGATTACACACTCTGTACTCAAGAGTAATTCTCTCTTTAGAACTTATTCCCCCTTACAAGTTGTAATCAATGAACCCAATCACCAAGTCCCCAGACTTGTGATTCTTTACAATAAATGATTTACAGATAGAAACTCTCTCTAAGAGTAGATAATGATAAACACTGAAGCTCTATGTATCAAAAGATACAATACAAGTGAAAACTGAAAGTAGTTGAAGAACTTTGAATGCAATTCATTTTTAGCAGATGTGTTGGTTGAGAAGAATTGAATGTAGCTCTATTTATAACAAGAGATCATTAAATGACCATTGTAATCTTCAATATAACCATTGCCTTCATTAGATAAGGATTAGCTTAAGCTTTGGTCTTCTTCTCTATCTAATCTTCACTTAATCCAGCTGTGCAGAATTTCAGAGTTGACCCTCTGCAAATTAATCCGTTGGAGTAGCAGCTGCTGGATGTGGAAAACATTCTTTAATGCTTTGCAAACGTGTGCAGACGGATTACCCAAAAGTATGCAACTTTCTCGGGTTTTGCATTTAATTTGCTTGACATCACTTTTTACTTTTGCTTTAAACCTTCAATAAACATTCTCTAATCTATCTGAAACTCACTAGCAAAGTGATTAAACATATCTAGGAACATTAGAGAACAATCATAGTAAGTATTAAGATCAAATAAAAAGGTTTTACAATTTCTTTAGATTTGAATTTCAAACTCACTCACATGCAAACTCGAGTTTGTTCATGTAAACTCGAGTTTTCAACTATGCACTTAAGTCAAAACTCGAGTTTCAATATCAAGACTCGAGTTTCCTCCATCGAGAGAGGAAAGTCGCGATTTGAGCTTTGAAGCATATTTTGAGAGAAACTCAAAACTCGAGTTTCCAAAACAAAACTCGAGTTTTGTACTTTTAATGAAAACGTGTGTTTAAGTCCAAAACATCAAAACTCGAGTTTTCATCCAAAACTGGAGTTTTCAAACCATTGAAAAAACTCAAAGCTCTCGGGTTGCCCAAAACTCAAGTTTTCAAAACAAAACTCGAGTTTTCATTTAAGTATGAAAACATTGAGAGATCGAGTCAAATCAAAACTCGAGTTTCCAAAGGGAAACTTGAGTTTTCAAAATCTTGAAAAGTGACATTGCTCTCGGCTTGGCCAAAACTCGAGTTTTCAAAACAAAACTCAAGTTTTCACATAATTATGAAAACCTTGAGAAATTTGAGCTAAGACAAAACTTGAGTTTTCTCTAAAGACTCGAGTTTTCAAAGACGAGTAAAAACTTGAAAACTCTCTGCCAAGTCAAAACTCGAGTTTTGAAATCAAAACTCGAGTTTTCTCCGAACTTAGAGAAAACTTATAAAACTCTTATGCAAATCAAAATCCTGGAGTTTTAAGTTGAAACCGAGTTTGCATATGTTCAAAATGTTTAAGACTCTTTGTATGGCCAAAACTCGAGTTTTCAAACCAAGACTCGAGTTTTGTCCTCATTTGAAAATAATGTGAAATCTCGTGTAGTGCAAAACTCGAGTTTTGCATATCAAAACTCAAGTTTGTCTTTAAGTGAAAAAATGAGTGCTCTTTGTAAGTCCCAAAACTGAGTTTTCATTTGAAAACTCGAGTTTTGCTTTGATCATTGAAAATGAGCAACTCTCTCAAAACCAAAACTCGAGTTTTGAAACCAAAACTCGAGTTTTGTCTTGACATGATAAGTTTTTCAACTTACCAAAGACAAAACCTAACTTGTGTTACAATTGTCAGTTATCATCAAAACACATAGAGAACTAACAATCATCACCCGGTCAAAGGTGACTTTTGACTAGGTCAAAGTCGTGACTCATCATGTAGAAATCCATTATGATCTCGGGTCATAGGGCGTCGTGACGCGGTTATACATGAGATAAGCTTATGACTTAATCCATGCAGCTTTCTCATAGTGGGTCGGTCCAAAGCACCTTGTATTCTTACAAGTTCCCATGACTTTGATTTGTATCTCCATACCTCATCAAAGTCATACTGGTCTTAACTCATCTTCGCTCCTGTGTAGATGACCGACCAGGGACATTTAGGATAATCTAAAAGATATATCCAAGGATGCAGTTATCAATATAAACATGCAAATTAAATGACAACTTAAAAGAGAATACTTTAAATGACATAAATGTCTAAAGTACAATGACTTGCCCCTAGGGCATAATTTCCAACAGATTCCCACTTGCACTAGGTGCAATCATTAATTACTCTAATTCCCATTGCCCTAACATGACGCTCATGTGTCACTTGTGCAAGCGGCTTAGTAAGAGGATCTGCTACATTGTCTTCTCTGGTACTTTGATTATGCTAGTACCACCTCTCTCATTGATTTCTTTGATGAGATGAAATCGCCTGAGTATGTGCTTGGTCCTTTGATGTGACCTAGGCTCCTTTGTCTAAGAAATAACGCCGTTATTGTCACAGAACAAGACTATTGGATCTAAGATGGTAGGAACCACCCCTAGTTCAGTGATGAACTTTCTGATCCAAACGGCTTCCTTAGTTGCACCGATCTGCTATATACTCAGCTTCCGTTGCAGAATCAGCTACAGTGCTCTGCTTAGAGCTCTTCCAGCTTACCGCACCACCATTCAACAGGAATACATATCCTGATTGCGATCTTGAATCATCTTGGTCAGTTTGGAAACTCGCATATGTGTAACCTGTCACACAGAGCTCATCTTCCAAGCCACCATATACTAAGAATGAGTCCTTAGTCCTTCTTAAGTACTTAAGGATATTCTTGACAGCAGTCCGGTGACTTTCACCGGGATCTTGTTGATATCTGCTGGTCATACTCAAGGCAAATGACACATCCGATCGAGTACATAACATGACATACATGATAGATCCAATGGCGGAGGCATATGGAATCGGTCTCTTTGATCTTGTGTACTAGGACACAGACCCTTACTGAGATGAATGCCATCAGACATGGGTATATTACCCCTTTTAGAATCTTGCATCTTGTCTTGTCTATATATGTGCTCTGACTTAGGCCTACCAGCCTCTTGGATCTATCTCTATAGATCTTGATCCCTAGGATATAAGTGGCTTCGCTAAAATCTTTCATTGAGAAAGACTTTCCTAACCAAGACTTGACACTCTGCAAGGTAGGAATGTCATTCCCAATGAGTAGGATGTCATCAACATAAAGCACTAGAAATACAACTGTGCTCCCACTAACCTTCTTGTAAACACAAGGTTCATCTATGTTTTGAATGAATCCAAACTCTTTGACTACTTCATCAAAACGAGGATTCCAACTCCGAGGTGGCTACTTCAATCCATAAATGGATCTTTGAAGCTTACAAACTTTACCAGAGTCCTCTGGATGCAAAAACCCTCAGGTTGTGTCATGTACACATCCTCAAGCAGCTTTCTGTTGAGGAAGGCTATTTTGACGTCCATCTGCAATATCTCATAGTCATAATATGATGCAATGGCAAGAAGGATTCTGATTGATTTGACCATTGCAACTGGAGAAAAGGTTTCATCATAGTCCACACCATGAGTTTGAGTGAATCCTTTTGCAACCAACCATGCCTTGAAGACATTTACTTTGTCATCCATGTCAGTTTTCTCTTTGAAAACCCACTTGCACCCAATGGTTTTTACACCTTCAGGTGGATTGACTAAGGTCCATACCTTATTTTCATACATGGATTGCATTTCAAACTTCATGACATCAAGCCATCTTTTGGAGTTTGGTCCCACCACGACCTTTCGATAGGTAGTTGGCTCATTCTGTTCAATGAGCAAAACATCCCGACTTCCAATAATCAGAAATCCATATCTCTGAGGCTGTAGTCGTGATCTATCAAACCTTCGTGGGCCTTGTGTTACTTGAGTAGGCTTAACAACTTGTTATGAGTCTTCTCCGGTTTCCATCTGTGGTTCCACATTGTCCTGTAACTCTTGAACTTCTTCGAGGTTCACTTTACTTCCACTGGTTCTTTTAAAGATAAACTCTTTTTCCAAAAAGATACCATTCTGAATAACAAACACTTTGTGATCGGTGGGATTATAGACATAGTATCCTTAGGATACCCCACAAAAAGGCATTTTGAGGATCTGGATGATAATTTATCAGAGGCTTGTTGTTTAACATAAAACTCACATCCCCAAATCTTAAGAAAAGACAAACTGGGTTTCTTCCCAGTCCATATCTCATATGGTGTCTTTTCAACTGCATTTGACGAAACACGATTTAGTGTGAACGCAGCTGTTTCTAGGGCATGGCCCCAAAAGGAAGGTGGAAGATCAGTTTGACTCATCATGGATCGAACCATATCTAATAGACTTCGATTCCTCCGTTCAGAGACACCATTCCATTGAGGTGTTCTGGAGGAGTAAGTTGTGAGATGATCCCACAACTCCTAAGATGGTCAATGAACTCTTGGCTCAAATATTCACCACCCCGTCAGATCGAAGTGCCTTAATTGTTTTGCCAAGTTGGTTTTGCACTTCATTTTGGAATATTTTTAACTATTCAAAAGATTCAATTTTATATTTTATTAGGTAGATATACCCATATCTACTAAAATCGTCTATAAAAGTAATGAAGTACAAATGACCTCCTTTGGCAGATGTATTCATTGGTCCACACACATCAGTATGTATGAGGCCCAATAAATCGGTGGCCCTCTCACTGTGTCCAGTAAAAGGTGCCTTTGTCATCTTTACCAATAAACAAGATTCACATGTATTAAATGATTCAAAATGAAATTAATTCAAAATCCATCTTGATGGAGTTTCAAAATACGTTTCTCATTTATATGGCCTAGACGACAATGCCATAAGTAGGTGGGATTCAAATCATTTGACTTGAACCTTTTAGTAGTTATGTCATAGATTCGTCCATTATTAGGATGTTCTAAATTTAGTACATAATGACCAACATGCAAATCTCCATGAGCATAAAAACATCATTATGATAAATTGACTATTTACGATTCCTAGTAATGGAAGTATAACCTTCCTTATCCAAATAAGAAAGCAAAATAATGTTACTACTCAAAGCAGGAACATAAAAGCAATTGTTCAAAATTAAACAAAAGCCCACTGGGCAGAACTATTTCATAAGTGCCTACGGCTAAAGCAGCAACTGTTGCTCGATTTCCAACTCGTAGGTCAACTTTGCCCTTCTTCAATTTTCTACTGTCCTTGAGACCTTGCGCATTTGTACAAATGTGAGATCCACATGTAGTATCTAATACCCATGTAGAGGAAGTAGAAAAGTGAATATCTATGACAAAGATACCTGAAGCCCACTGGGCAGAACTATTTCATAAGTGCCTACGGCTAAAGCAGCAACTGTTGCTCGATTTCCAACTCGTAGGTCAACTTTGCCCTTCTTCAATTTTCTCTCAGTCCTTGAGACCCTACACATTTGTACAAATGTGAGATCCACATGTAGTATCTAATACCCATGTAGAGGAAGTAGAAAAGTGAATATCTATGACATAGATACACCGGCGATAGCCCCGCTATCCTTCTTGTCCTTTTCCAGATCTTCTTGATAGAGCTTGCAGTTCCTCTTCCAATGACCGATTTCATTGCAGAAGAAGCAGACCCCATCCTTAGGAGGTTTTGCCTTCTTAGCTTTCCGTTTCATACCCCTTCCTCTCTGAACGGATAAAACAGAACTAGGCCTCTTATCAAGGCTTTGCTCAGCAGTTTTGAGCATCCCATGCGGTTCAGAAATTGATTCCTCCATGTTGTTCATGTTGTAATCCATGACAAAGTGTTCATAACTTCCTGGGAGTGAGCTCAAGATCACATTTGTAGCTAACTCTTGGGAGATGGGGAATCCAAGCCTCTCAAGGTGATCAATGTAGCCTTTCATTTTCAACAAATGAGGACTAACTAATTCACCTTCAGCCATCTTGCAAGAGAATAAGGCCTTTGTGGTCTCATACCTCTCTTGCTTTGCACATTCTTGGAACATTTCCATAGGATGATCAATCATCTCGGACACCTCCATGTGTTCTAGATCTCCATCGAGGTCTGGAACCACAGTGGAAGGCATTAGGCATCCTTTATCCATAGAGTCATCTTGATGCTTCATGTAAGCATCAACGATCTCTTGGATTATCAGTGCAGGAGCTAGTCGGGAATGGGTTGATAGATGAGATACTCCTTTCTTTCGTGTTTAGGATCAACGCTTAAGTCCCCAAACATGTCAAGAAAGTTTGTCTCATCGAGTTTGTCCTTCTCAAGGACTGATCACATTGATGGTATTGTGGTGTTACTATTCGACATGATTCTACAATTTAAAAGATATGCAAAGTTTTATCAGGAACCTCTTACTGAATTAATAACCCTCATTATAATTAGTGGGCTAAGATCCATATTTGGCTTAATCTTAAGTCCGCTTTGGCAGGACGCTTAGAATCAAGTTATTTAGGTAGGCAACTTCTTTGCCAATTACATCACATGTAATTCTTAGATCTTTATGGGATTCGATCATCATATGACCTAGCATGTTTAATCCCATCCAATGCCTTGAGATCCAAAACCATTTTGATGATCTCAATTAAGTCAAGACAATAATGAATATAGAGTATCACCATTACACTCTCTTGTCTCACCAAGATTACTTAGATGCATCCACTTTGGTGGAACATACAAATAGGTGATCTAGGTTTTGACAAGTATTCATTAATTGACAGCATTGTGACTTAAGATTTTATTTAGAGGGTATTATTTGATATTATCTCATTAATCCTATTAATTCTACCTATATGAATGCAATCATTATTGTATCTCATATAGTGTCTAAATTAATCATGCAATGATCATATCAAAACATAATTAAAACTTGTGACACAACATGGCTCATCTAACCTAGAGTCCTCTCAAGCCAATGAGGGGACTTCTTTAAATAATAAAAGAAAATACATAAGGAGAAACCTCGTTTAACATTCGAGGGGAGTGAGATGAGAAGAGAATGTACATAAAGATTATTTAGAGAGAGGCATGGCTTGCGAGGCCATATTTAAATTTACAACAATTGTAAAATCTAGAGCCAAGTTGTTCACCATACCCAAACAACACTTTGAAAGGTAAATTAGAACATATTTTAATTCATACAATTATGAGATAAAATATTATTCATGATTAAAATTCTCTAATTTATATTATATTATATAATACATGTAATATAATAAATTCTCCAATTTATATTATATTATATAATTATATAATATAGTATCATGTTTTAAATTCTCTAATTTAATAAATATTATATAATAAATATAATATAATAAATTCTCCAATTTATGATAGTTATTTAATTTATCAAATAAATTTAATACTATATATAATAATATTATTACCTATAAATAATATCATTATTATTTTTAAATTTATATTATATTATAATATAATATCATGATTATATATAATATACATAATCCACGAATCTTTTCCAATTGCAATTACGGTTTGCAATTTGAATTGCAATTACGAGTTGCAATTTCGAATTGCAATTTTGATTTGCAATTTCAAATTGCAATAATTGCAATTTTGAATTGCAATCTCGAATAATTTAATTACGTAATGAACGTGTATAGTCACGGTGCATGCAATGGCTTCACTTGCATCATCCTTCACTTTTCTTTCGGTTTTAGCATACAAGATTCGGTTTAAACACATATATCACATATATACGCATGTAGAGAAACCCAATTTAAACGATCGGTTGAGTTGGCTCTGATACCACTGTTGGGATCCGTACAACGCAAATGGGAGTAAAAAAAAAACTTTACGAATCCCTTCTAAGGATCGCTCAACCATCATCTAAATCAAGGTTAAAGAACTGAATATTACCTACGCATCGAAACTATACGAGTCTCCTTCGGTTTGAACTGGTGGGCTACCTCCTCGATCAGCAGAAGACGACTCTTAGAATCAGCTTCCTCTCTCGGTATCCATACGAACAATCCCCGAACATGGCTACGGTAGGGTGCTAGCGCCTTTTGAGTTGTCCGTCTAGGGTTTTCTCGCGCTTTACTGTAATACGCTTGACAAAATGTCTCATAGGTTTTTCTAAACCCGTAGGCGTATTATATAAAATTAATCCGCATTAATTTTGAATTTTGAATTTCAAATATGGATTAAAAAATATATTAATTAAATCTATCTCGTTAGATCTAATGTAACGTATTTATTTAATCCGATTAAAAACCGATCTGAAATTTGAATTTCGAATTTGAATTAAAAAATATATTAATTAAATCTATATGATAGATCTAATCTAAAGTATTTATTTAATCAAAATTAAAAGCCTTCGATTTAATTTATATCTATAGAGATATTATATCTCAATTTAAATTAAACAGATATATGATATCTTTATTCGAAAATTAAATGAGATACAATATCTCTATTTGTTTTAGATATTTAATTTATCAAATAAATTAAATACAAAACAAATATTATATATAATAATATTATAATCTCCATTGATAATATTGATATATATATTAATTTCTAATTTAATATATATATATATATATAGACACACACACACACACACGCACACACACACACACACACATATATATATATCATAGATTAAATTCATTATTCATTTAATCTCAGATTAATCTGAGATTCAATGAATTTGGGCACTTTTGCTCGTGTTGGATTATTCTTGTGTGCGACCCTGCAGGCCCATATGAGATTGGCAGTGGGCCAATACTTGTACCATCCCACAAGTCACAAGCGGCCTCTAGCAAGACATTGCGATGACCCAATTCACATGGGGATCGATCACACGATACAAGCTATCGTACAACCATGTCACGCCCCTTTTGTCACGCGATAATTTGGTCAAGGATGAGGCATGGATAATGTTAGAGCTGGGAATTAGGGCCGGTCCGGCCCTACAGGGCCTGAGCCCGACAGGGCCGGCCCTACAGGTCCTGAGATAAGGAAAACATCTGTTTTTCAAAGCCCGGCCCGATAGTACCAGGGCCGGGAGTTTGGCCGGCCCTACGAAAAATTACTATTCCAAATTTTAACTATTTTTTTCTCGGTTTTTTTCTAAAGAAATGTAATTAGTAAATTGCAACTATTAAAGTTCTAATCTATCAAATAAATATTATCAACATTAATATCTAAACAATACAAATCATCCAACAAATAAATGCATTCATTAATTCGTAATAAAAAACAAATCATTGTCCATAATTGCCTCACATAAAATGTAAGAAGCATTAAACTAAGCAACATTAAATAACTAACATAAAATATAAAAGCATACCACTATCATTGTCAATTGTCACATTCTTCATCACTATCATCAATTTCATAGATATTTGATTGTGCTTCACTTTGAGCAGAAGGCTATCTTCACTCTTTGACTATTTTTTTTCCTTAAAAATTGAAAATGCTACGATGACGATGGGCCGGCCCGATTAAGCCCGAGGCCCTATAGGGCCGGCCCTGCAGGGCCAATTTCAAATTTCATGCCTATTTTTCAAGCCCGAGCCCTACAGGGCCAGGGCTTAAACGGGCCGGCTCGATGGGCCTGGCCCGATTTCTCGGCTCTAGATAATGTCAACTTCCTTTTTTTTACCTTTACTTTCTCGATTCTTGAGTAGTCTAATAAGTGAAATGGAAACTCTTTTCCATCATAGTATGACCATACATTTCTTAGACTCACTCATCGAGGGGCCCAAATGATATCTCTACAAATGTGAGGGACAAATTCCATCTTGACCACTCACATTCCTCCGCATGAAAACTACCGATCCCGATCCCCTTTATCATCATCACCCTAGGTCAAAGGTGACTTTTGACTAGGTCAAAGGTCGATGGCTCATTATGTAGAAATCCATGATGATCTCGTCATGGGCGTTGTGACGTGGTTATACATGAGATAAGCTTATGACTTAATCCATGCGGCTTTCTCATAGTGGGTCGGTCCAAAGACCTTGTACTCTTACAAGTGCCCATGACTTTGATTTGTATCTCCATACCTCATCAAAGTCATATCTGTCTTGACTCATCTTCGCTCCCCGTAGATGACCGACCCGAGGACATGAAGGATAATCTAAAAGATATATCCAAGGATGCAGTTATCAATATAAACATGCAAATTAAATGACAACTTAAAAGAGAATACTTTAAATCACATAAATGTCTAAAGTACAATGACTTGCCCCTAGGGCAAAATTTCCAACACAAGGGGCATCTGGAAGTTTTTTTGGATAAAAATTGCCCTGGAAGTTTAAAGACATAGCAATCTTGCCCTTTGGTTAATCTTGACCGTTAAATTGTTGCTCCAATTTGTAAGCTTCTAGGGGCAAAATTGCTCCTGAAAAAACATCCAGGGTAAAATTGTTTCATTTTGTTAATTTCTATGGCAAAATTGCTCAAAAAAAAAAAAAACTTTCAGGTGCCTGATGAGCACAAATAATACCATGTTTTCCCTATACTAATTGGCTGAATTGAATGTTAAATCCAAGCTCAACTATAGATAATCTAAGCAAAAAGGCATACATTCATCATATAGGGACTAAAGAGTAGAAATCATTTGCATGTCTTTGGGAATGGAACAAATTGCTTTGTTTTTAAGAGAAATCGAATAGCGAGAGGCGATACGATGCTATAGCATTCTCGACGATTCGAAGTACAATACAAGGCATCCCGAATGCTATAGCGAGTAGAGGAAGCAATGCTATGCGATATGTTTTCTGACCTTTTTACCCGATGATTTCGGAATAAAATAAAGGGCGATATTTACGAGATAGGTTGTTGACATAACAAGAGAAGATGCGGAGGATCGAAACCGAAAGATTTGAAGAATCCCAAAATCAATAGCAGCAATCTACTCGGATCCAAAGATATGATAGATTCCGACCATTAGGAAAGGCCCAACTCGCTGGAACTTGCACTGCAAGAAAGTACTGATTATAAAAGGAAACAGCAGAGCTAACCCTAACAGAGTCGGAGAGCCCTAGAACGAGATTCTGACTTTCAGCTGACTATAGAGAAGAGTGAGAGATTTCACAAGAGCACGAGACTTCCAGGATCGCCTAGCATTCCTTCCTGCAGTGAGACGGAACGAAGAAGACATGGAGTGGTGACGTGACAGGACCTCAACCACGCCGTCGAAAATTCCATCAAGCTTTCTGTTTTCTATTTTTCATCTTTGTTTTATTGATCATGGGTCATTCTCGGTAGTGTACCGTTATGTGTATCCCTCGTCAGTCATGAACTAAACTCTAGATGGCTGGACGATGATGATTCTTTAAGTGGTGAATGAGCCCAGTTGCAATTCTTAATTAAACAAATTTGGTTTGCGTATCGGTGTGCTTATTACTAGTTGGTTAACGGAAGTTAAGGGCTAGATCTGTGGCCTCAGCTTACTGGCAAGGAGTTGAGGTTAGACCTATGAGAAACAGTGTTTGCTAGGCTGCCCGTGCACGGCGAGACCTATTGTTGTAGGCTTCAAGAATGGGTCTACCTCTCATAACTATTACACCCGGAGCGTAACGCAGGTCTGACTAGAAAGTTACCATAGGAATATGGAAGGAGTATAGTTAGTATCAAATGTATCGGATGTGGAAGCTTCGGTAGATTATAGTGGTGGGTTAACCAAATAGCTTTGCAGTCGGTGTCTATGCTGTAGCAATTGCGGAAGCTGTACAGTGTAGATGCTATAGCATTGGGGTAGAGCAACTGGGGAGTGAAGCACTTAAGGACGATCCTGAGTCCAGCCTAACTTCTCACTGATATCTTCTCTCGTTTGTAGATCTTTGTTTATGTTTGCTAGTAGCATAGTTACAAAACCTCTCAACCCAATTATATTTACTTTTTGCTTTCACAACTGTCATAGGATTGGTGCGTCATTCCTCGGTATCTCAGTCTCTGTGGGACTATACTCTACTTTCACTTTTTTACTTGTTCGACTGGTTCACTTGCCATTAAGGAAATCGACCAACAAGTTTTTGGCGCCGTTGTTGGGGACTGTTGATACCCTTTGTGATGATGCCCTTTTGCTTAATAGTTGTGATCATTCAATAAAGGAGCTCACTTTTTCTGCTCTTGATTTTCAGGTACATTCTGTAGTGTATGCGCAACTCGCCTCCAACCAATCTAGAGCCTTACGATCCTGAGATAGAACGGACCTACAAACAAAGGCGCAGAAGGCAGAAGCGACGGAGTCAGTCTCTTGACCCAGCAAACATGGCGGATATACTTGGAGACCACGAGCGGGAGCAACGATAGCGCCCATTAATAAACAGGGACAACCAGGTCCCTCCACCTCCAAAACCAGATGGGAATAAGGCCATCATGGAATTCGGGATTCCAGACTTAACCAAGCTGAACTCGGCCATCAAACAACCGACCCTCAATGCTGGACACTTTGAAATTAAAGGTGTCATGATTCAAATGCTGAATGCAGCCGGGCAATTTGGAGGACTTCCGTCCGAAGACCCATATCTTCATCTTAAATCCTTCATGGAGGTGTGTGACTCTTTTGTTATCCCAGGAGTGACATCCGAAGCCATTCAATTAAGTTGTTTCCCTTCTCTCTGAGGGACAAGGCTTGAAAGTGGCTCAATAATCTACCTGTCGGCTCAATCGCGTCCTGGTAAGACCTCGGGAGAAGATTTCTTCTTTATTTCTTCCCACCAATGAGGAACGCCCAATTAAGAAAAGACATAGCCAGCTTTAAGCAAAATCCTGAGGAGCTAGCCCATGAAGCTTGGGATCGATTCAAGAACCTGTTAAGCAGATGTCCGCAAAATGGATTACAAGAATAGGCTCAACTGGAAACCTTCTACTGTGGGCTGAACAGCAATACTCGAGCCTTTGTGGATGCCTGCGCAAATGGGTCCATGCTCATGCAACCATACAACAAGGCATGCCAGTTATTGGAGACAATAACAGCATAGGGTCATCAATGGAGTGACAGGACCCCATGTGAGGAAGTCGCAAGTATTAGCACAACGGATGCGTTAATGACCCTCACGACACAGATGAAAGCTTTAACTAATGCTGTTGAAGGATTACTCAGACCCGCCGTACAGGCCAATCACCAAAATCCATTATCTTGCAACAGCTGTCAAAAGAGTGGCACGCCCACTGATCTAAGAAGGCATCCCACTGACATTCTGGGAGACTACATAGCAAGAAGCAACTCAGAAATGCTAAGTCAACAGCTCACACTTCAGAGGTTAGAAGAGCAAATTGGCCAAATGACAGCTCTCACTAAGGAACACCCGAACACCTACCTCATAGCATAGCAATTACCCCTTTGAAAGTAACAAGCAAAGGGTAACGTTGCATCCAGGCAACCTATCGGGCGATCTTTGCGTGTTCACCAGGGGTAGTGATAAACGAGCACACACCAAAGGTACTGAGGATGACACCACTGAGTTTATCAGACATAACGAAGCCACCAAACTAACCTCCATCCAGCAACCTCGAAAATTCTTAGAACTCGTGCAGCGGTCCCACGTTCACATGGCACCGGCAGCAAAAACAAAATGCCCACCTATGTGAAGCTCCTCAAGGACACCATATCCCCGAAGAAAAAACGGTTGGGATTTGAACTTATTCCTTTGACGTAGACTTCAAGCGCATTCATGCCGGCCAGAAGAACAGCTTAAACTACAAAACGCCGATCTCCTAGAAATTCCATGCATCATGAACAAACGCACCATCACAAGGGCAATATGTGATCCAAGATCTCAAGTTAACATAATGCCAAGACAAGTCTCTTAGCAACACCACCGTGCATGAGCAATCTGCTACAAATGGGTCTCCAATTGACAGACAAACGTGATCTACCCAACCAAAGGAAAGTCACAACGTCATGATGCAAGTCGGAACAACGGTCTTACCCATGGATTTCATTATACATGATCAAACTGGAGCACACGAGGTACCAATTACCATTTTTAGCTCTAGGACAAGCACTAATGGATGTAAATGAAGGAGAAATCACACTAGACATAAATGGCAAGGGAGTGAGCTTCATCCTATGTAAGGCAATGCAGTACACAGATGACTCAGACACGTGCTCGGTGTTAGACGCAGTGGACAAAGTTATACATGAGGCTTTTCAGGAATCGTATGATAGGGAGCCCAGAGAGTTGGAATTAGGAGCAGGAGAGGAAGTCCCCATCCAAGCAAAGAATGCTAAACGATACCAATCGCACCTATCCTAGCGACAAATAGTGCGAGGTTCGAATCATTAGAAGGTGACCAGCAGCGAAAGCAACCAGTTAGACCATCCATAGAGGTACCACCCATTCTGGATCTCAAGCCGCTGCCTGATAACTTGAAATATGCTTATCTTGGAGAAAATCAAATGCTGCTGGTCATAGTATCCGCACACTTACCAATGATCAGGAAACCAAACTCCTGACAGCACTTACCAAATTCAAAAGAGCTTTTGGGTGGACAATAGCTGACATAAAAGGGATAAGTCCATCCCTATACATGCACAAAATACGCCTGGAAGAAGGATGTCGACAATCAGTTGAGCCACAATGAAGACTAAACCCCATCATGAAGGAAGTGGTGCGGAAGGAAATTATCAAGTGGTCGGATGCGGAATCATCTATCCTATATCTGATAGCGAGTGGGTCAGTCCTGTGCAGTGCGTGCCCAAGAAAGGAGGGATTACGGTAGTGGAAAACGAGAATAACGAGCTAATTCCCACACGAACAGTCACCGGGTGGAGAATATGTATGGACTACCGGAAACTGAACAAATCCACCCTTAAGGACCACTTCCCATTGCCATTTATTGACCAAATGCTAGACAGACTGGCAGGTAAGGAATACCACTGTTTTTTAGATGGTTACTCCGCTACAATCGATTGTTGTAGGACCACAAGACCAACAAAACCACCTTCACTTGCCCATATGGGACTTTTGCATTCCGAAGAATGCCCTTTGGACTTTGCAATGCACCCGCTACTTTCCAACGTTGCATGATGGCAATATTCTCAGATATGGTAGAAAACTCCATAGAAATCTTTATGGACGACTTTTCAGTGATTGGGAAATCCTATGATGACTGCCTGCAGAACCTTGAATCAGTCCTTCAGCGCTTCGAGGAAATGAATCTGGTACTAAACTGGGAAAAATGTCATTTTATGGCGACAAAATCTGGTACTGGGGCACAAAATCTCGAAGAAGGGAATTGAAGTTGACCGTGCAAAAATAGCAGTTATTGAACAGCTACCACCACCAACCACAAAGGGAATCGGGAGTTTCCTAGGACACGCCGGTTTCTACCGACGCTTCATCAAAGACTTCTCCAAGATCACAAAGCCATTATGTGCGCTGCTCGAACTTAACGCCCCGTTTAATTTCGATGCAGCCTGTTTGGAAGCGTTCCAAACCCTCAAGGAAAAGCTTACTACTGCCTCAATCATATTAGCCCCTGACTAGAACTTACCTTTCGAACTCATGTGCGATACTAGCGACTCAGCAGTTGGAGCAGTACTAGGTCAATGACATGATAAAATTTTCCACTCCATCCACTATGCAAGAAAAACTCTGTCCAGCGCCTAGATGAATTACACCACGACAGAAAAGGAGTTACTGGCGGTGGTATTCGCCTTCGAGAAATTCTGGTCTTACCTATTAGGCGCCAAGGTAATAGTCTTCACAGACCGCTCCGCCATAAAATACCTGGTGGCGAAAAAGGATGCCAAGCCACGACTGATCAGATGGGCCTTACTAATGCAAGAATTCAACGTGGAGGTTCACGACAAAAAGGGGACAGAAAACCAAGTGGCAGATCATCTCTCGCGATTGGAAAGCCATACCGTAGATAATCCGAACATTCCAATACAGGAATTTTTCCCGGATAAGCAACTATACGCCATTGCATGCATCGACACAGCATGGTATGCAGACATCGTGAATTTCTTAGTCACAAAGGAAATCCCAACAGTTAACATACCACCAAAGGAAGAATTTCCTTTATGACAACCGAAAAGTATTTTTGGACGAACCATATCTGTTCAAGCAATGCCTAGATCAGATGCTGCGACGTTGCATACCCGACGATGAATTCGATGACATCCTGAGACATTGCCATTCATCACCCTATGGTGGACATTATGGAGGAGTTTGAACGGCAGCCAAGGTGCTTCAATCGAGGTTTTACTGGCCTACCCTGTTCAAAGATGCCCATCAATTTGTGTCCAAGTGCGACAGCTGCCAACGAACTGGCAACATATCCCGCCGGCATGAAATGCCGCTAACACCTATCTTGGAGGTCGAAGTGTTCGACGTCTGGGGAATCGTCTTCATGGTCCCTTCCTTCCATGAAGAGGAAACCAGTACATACTAGTCGCTGTTGACTATGTTTCCAAATGGGTTGAAGCAACCGCCTTACCAACAAATGACTCCAGAGCCGTGAGCAGGTTTTTAAAAAAGCAGATATTTACGAAATTTGGCACCCCCCGAGCATTAATTAGTGATGAAGGATCTCACTTCTACAATCGAAAAATTGTAGCGTTGCTTGCCAAATATGGAGTTAAGCACCGAAGTCGCCACGGCCTATCACCCTCGATCAAATGGTCAGCGAGGGTCTCAAACGGAAAGTCAAATGTATCTTGGAAAAGGTGGTGCACCCGAATCGAAAGGACTGGCCCGACAAGCTCGATGATTCATTATGGGCGTACTGCACTGCGTACAAAACTCCACTAGGTGTCTCCCCCTATCAACTGGTGTTCGAAAAATCCTGCCATCTCCCGGTTGAAGTGGAACATAAGGCCTATTAGGCGATAGCACAACTGAACATGGACCCCGCCACAGCAGGTGACAAACGGCTACTACAGTTGCATGAGCTAGATGAATTCCGTTTGGATGCTTACGAAAATGCCAAGTGTATAAGGAAAAAGTCAAGCGATGGCATGACAAGCGGCGATTCCCCACACTTTTGAGGTTGGCCAAGAAGTCTTGTTATACAACTCTCGTCTCGAAACTATTTCCGGGAAAGCCGAAATCCAGTGGGCGGGACCCTTTGTGATGATGCCACGACTCCGCATGGTGCGCATCGACCTTAGAAACCCAAGAATGTGGGAATAACTTCCGGGTCAACGGTCGAGGATTAAACATTACTTGGGTCAACCCCGTTGACAAGACAAGACAGCTATTGATCTAAAAGCACCCTAAGTCATAGGAACTACGTCCGGCTGAAGACGTTAAAGCAAGCACTACTGGGAGGCAGCCCAGGTTCACGTTTCGTAACATCACAAAGGAGGGAGCAGGTCCAGCAGGGAGCATGCTATAGCATAAAGTCGGACATCAGGGCCACAGCACCACACCACAACAAAGGCCCAAAATGTTAACCAGGTACCCGTTTCTCCCCCTTACTGAACATCTCTACGAATTCGTAGCTTAGTGGGCCACTCTGGTGGGCCCGTGCCGAGCCAACTCAACGTACCAAAGGGACGCGACGCTTGGTATTCAAACTCCACCTTTTCTCTATCCACTCCTCCCACATCTTCTCCCATACCCCCTGCTCTTCTCTTTCCCACCACGCCATCGAACCAACATGCCGAGGGCTTTGAAGACGACAAGGATTCATCAAGCACACTATCCAGTCCACCACCGCCACCAAGATGAATAGCCACCGGTGCACAGACCGGCCACACCCTCTTCTTCGACCTCTTCGTACTCCTCCGTCTCTTCCGGTTCCCCAGGACCAGCCTCTGTGTACGACAAGGCGTACATAGTTGAGAATGCCCCGCTGTACTGGCGCCCAGAGACAGATGCCAAACACCTGCGTCGGTACAGAAACCGCATTCGCTAGCAGCGCTTGGAGCTGAAGAATGTCCACATCGACCCGCGCACGTTCTCTGCCGCTCACCGTCGAGGTGCCCCAGTCGCCATCTCCCTTTCCCAATCCCACTCCGGCCTTCCGTTCGTAACAGGGGTTGCGGACGCCTCCGCTGAGGAGGACACCTCCAGCAGTGCCCTTAACCCTCCAGTCCCTGCCCCTCCAGCTTCCCCCGCCCCGTAGTTTTCTTGTGTTATAGTTGGTGTAGTTAATTTTCCTTTTCTTTTTCGTTCGCCTGACGATTGTTCCGGCCTTGGGCGTTCTCCCTAGAACCCCTTTTTGGTGAATGATGGTATAATTGCAATCTCTTGCTTTCTATGGTTTTATCTCTCCCTTAATTTTGATTGCTCGTGCGCTCGATTGCTGTTTATTTTTCTAATGCAATGTGGGCATTGCATGATTCAAGTGTTGGGGGGGAGGATATCAATTTGCGCTATAATCTGCCACTCCACTAATACCTCTATGATTGTGTGTTTGTTCTCTGATTCAACCGCATTTAGTTTTTGTGCACCGAAAGAATTTTTTTTTGAAAAACTCCATGATAAAGCATGAATAGGGCATTGTAGCAATGGAATGAATGCTTGTGTGACTGAACATAGCACAATTGCTTAAGGGAACTGAACCTTTAGGCTTGGGAAATTGACAGTGCTAGCCAATCTGATATGAGGTAGAATGGCGATGAGGAAGTTTAAAGGGAAGAACCCCCAATGGAAGGATTAATTTGAGCCTAATTGTTTTATTTTGAGTGCATGTCTGCTAGCCTATTTTTGATCGTTGATTTGTCTTAGTTCTTTGATATACTAGCTGGCATCTGAGTTTGAAGTTCGTAGGAAAAAGGCATTCAGGTCATACCCATTATCCCCATATACAACCCATTGATCATCATCTCCATGTCGTCACCCCCTTGAGCCACACGAGTATGCTATAGCAGAGTAGGTTTGATAAGAGAATTGAAGGAACTGAAAACAATGCTATGGCAGAGTGCTCCCGTGAAAAGTTGCAGGAAGAATTGAAGAACTGTTGTTTTGGTTTGCGTAAAAAAAAAAGAAAGAGAAGGAAGAACTCAAGAAAAGGCTTGAAGTAAAAGAACAACATGAAGTACAAAGATTCAAGGAGAAGCACTTGGCTGAAGACAAGGGACTTATCTGCCAAACTTCTATAGCATTCACCATCTTTTCCATCTCACAACATTTGGCCATCCGCACATTACAACCAAAGAAGCCCTTTGGATGAACGAATGCTCAGAATGCCAGGAAGAAATCTTAGAACTTTGACAAAGCTATGGATCTTCTGGGTCCGTTTGACAAGAGAGAACCAAGAATTCCCCTGGGTGAGCGAGTGCAAACACTGAACTTGAGAGCCCCTGGAAACTTCTTCATCTAAACAATACCACACTTCATGAGCGGTTGGCATTGGGCAGTGGAATTTCCAAATGGGGATGGACGCTGAAAGCGAGCGTGTAAGCAAGGTTATACAAACAGGAGTACCACGACTATGAGCTTTTGGTCGCTTCATCTGATTTTGCCCAGGAGTGCAAAAAGCTAAGTGTGGGGGTATTTGATGAGCACAAATAATACCATGTTTTCCCTATACTAATTGGCTGAATTGAATATTAAATCCAAGCTCAACTATAGATAATCTAAGCAAAAAGGCATACATTCATCATATAGGGACTAAAGAGTAGAAATCATTTGCATGTGCTGGGAATGGAACAAATTGCTTTGTTTTTAAGAGAAATCGAATAGCAGAGCTGATATGATGCTATAACATTCTGACAGCGATTCGAAGTGCAATAGAAGGCATCCTGAATGCTATAGCAGAGTAGAGGAAGCAATGCTATGCGATATGTTGTCTGACCTTTTTGCCCAGATGATTTAAGGAATAAAATAAAGGGCGATATTTATAGATAGGTTGCTGACATAACAGAAGAGAAGATGCGGAGGATCGAAACTGAAAGATTTGAAGAATCCCGCAGAATCAATAGCAGCAATCTACTCGAATCCAAAGATATGATAGATTCCGACAGATTAGGAAAGGCCCAACTCACTGGAACTTGCGCTGCAAGAAAGGACTGATTATAAAAGGAAACAACAGAGCTAACCCTAACAGAGTCAGAGAGCCCTAGAATGAGATTCTGACTTTCGGTAGACTCAAGAGAAGAGTGAGAGATTTCACAAGAGCACGAGACTTCCAGGATCGCCCAAATTCCTTCTGCGGTGAGAGACGGACGAAGAAGACATGGAGTGGTGACGTGACAGACCTCAACCACACCGTCGAAATTCCATCAAGCTTTACTGTTTTCTATTTTTCATCTTTGTTTTATTGATCATGGGTCATTACTGTTAGTGTACGTTTCTGTGTGTCCCTCGTCGGTCATGAACTAAACTCTAGATGGCTGGATGAGGATGATTCTTTAAGTGTTGAATGAATCCGATTGCGTTCTTAATTAAATAAATTTGGTTTGCGTATCGGTGTGCTTATTACTAGTTGGTTAACGGAAGTTAAGGGCTAGATCTGTGGCCTCATCTTACTGGCAAGGAGTTGAGGTTAGACCTCTGAGAAACAGTGTTTGCTAGGCCGCCCGTGCACGGCGAGACCTATTATTGTAGGCTTTAGGAATGGGTCTACCTCTCATAACTATTACACCCTGAGCGTAACGCAGGTCTGACTAGAAAGTTACTATAGGAATATGGAAGGAGTATAGTTAGTATCAAATGTATCGGATGCGGAAGCTTTAGTAGATTATAGTGGTGGGTTAACCAAATAGCTTTGCAGTCGGTGTCTATCTTTGTAGCAATTGCGGAAGCTGTACGGTGTAGATACTATAGCATCGGGGTAGAGCAACTGGGGGAGTGAAGCACTTAAGGACGATCCTGAGTCCAGCCTAACTTCTCACTGATATCTTCTCTCGTTTGTAGATCTTTGTTTACGTTTGCTAGTAGCATAGTTACAAAACCTCTCAACCCAATTATATTTACTTTTTACTTTCACAACTGTCATAGCATTGGTGCGTCATTCCTCAGTATCTCAGTCTCTGTGGGATGATACTCTACTTTCACTTTATTACTTGTTCGACTGGTTCACTTGGCATCAAGGAAATCGACCAACAGTGCCCAGTGCTCCTCAGCCAAAACTTTCGGAGGTAAAAATGATACTTATCTCTAGATTATATAAGAAATAATTTGCGTGGTGCTCGAGATCTGACTTCATTGCTCCTCGGGTTACTTCAAAATTCTAGTAAGGTATATTAGATTTTGAAGACGGAAAAAAGGCTTCATTCTTTTCTATGACTTTTGTGGTAGCTTCGTTTTCAGATCGACCCACATTTGTTGCTACGCGGAAGAAGTTTGCAGGCAAAGTTGAGGGAATATATTGAACTTAAATAATTGTTGAAACCAACAATTGTAGAAAGTTGAAGCAGATCTAAAACTAAAAAAGAAAATCTTAGTGCAGATAATTAGGTGGGATACTAAACTATGAGGTGCGGTGCAACCAAAGTAGAGGAAAGAAGGAAATAAAAAAGAAAGGAGAAGAACAAGTTGTTGCTGGTTATATGTTGGCCTCAGAAATAAGCACCAATAGTGAGAGCAATGAGTGAAAAGAGCAGGGAGCACTCTGTTGGGGAGAATGAATCACTCAGCTCATCAAGATCCAAATATAAGATTTGCAACAAAAGCAACAGTGGTTGAGATAGATCGAAGAAGACAAAGTAAAAATTGCAAACCTAGAGAAGTTAGAACCAAAACAAGAGATCATGAGAGCAAAGGAGGCGAAAGCAATTTTCGCGGTGTCAGAAAATTTGTGAACGAGGTCCTTGAGATGAGACAAGGTTGAAGAGAGTATGAGGCGAGATTAATGAGAGATTCAGAGAACGAAATTCAATTTCCGGTGCGGTAAAATAGAAGATTTTTAATTTTTTAGACTTTTTAAACATCCGGTCATAAAAGTAAGACTTTTCTTATATTTACAAAATTTCGACGGTCATACTTTTTGGACCGAACTCTTAAACTATTAGGTCTTAAAATTAAGACTTTTCTTATATTTACAAAACGCCACGATCATACTTTTTGGATCAGACTTGTAAAATATGAGGTCTTAAAAGTCTCTAGATCATACTTTTTAGACCTAATCCTTTGTAATCTGATCTAAAAAGTTCTTTATATATTTATGAAATTACAACGGTCATACTTTTTAGATGTAATCCTACATAATCCGGTCCAAAAAATTCTTTATATATTTATGAAATGCCACCATTATACTTTTTCAACCTAGTTCTATATAATCTATTCTAAAAATTTCTTTATATTTATGAAACTGTCACCAGTTATACTTCTTAGACCAGAGCCTCAATACTCCCGTCCAAACAAGGCAATCTTAAAGTCATTCTTTGTATTCGTGATTGTAACTCATTTTTTTTTTTTTGGGCTTAACTTTCAATTGCTATTTTGTAAATAAAAGTCGTTAAAACTCACATATATTCATTTTTTTGGCTTAATTTTCAACGACAATTTTTTTTTATTGTTTAAACTCACAAATATTCATTTTTTTAAAATTCCGGCTTAACTTTCAACGATTGTTTTTAGGGTAAAGGAGTAAAAATACACATGTGTTTTACTCTCGGGAGCGCCCAACACCATATGCTTTTTTTGGGAGCAAAAATACATACGTGGTTACCATTTTAGAGCAAAAGTCATTCCCCACCGTTAATTTAACAAACATCCGTTATGCCTCTGCTGCACTGTGTTCTTTGGGTTAAAACAAAAGCAAAAAAACAAATACCCAGAAACGTGTTATTAACGAGAAAGAACCTGATATAAATTTACACCTGAACTCTCTCATTTTGCTTGCTCGCTACATGTACATTTCCCTCAAAACCCGACGCGGCGACAACACAAACCCTCCCGCCTCCTTAATATCGGATACATACACTCCCTTGATTGTGTGTGTGTGTTTGTGTGTTCAGTAAATCTGTTTCCCATGAGTAGCGAAACTTCTATATATATATAACCGTACCACAAGGTCTTTGTTTCGGTTCTCAAACCAGCTATATGTACTCTATTTTCGAGCAAGAAAACAGAGGTGTTTGTGCACATGTACTATTTTTTATGACTGTTTTTTCAAGAACGGTTGTTAAAAGTACTATTTTTTAAATAACGATCGTTAAAAATATTATTTTTTATGACTGCTTTTTCAAGAACAATCGTTAAAAGTACTATTTTTATGACTTTTTTTCAAGAACAGTCATTAAAAGTACTATTTTTTATGACTTTGTTTTTTAAATAACAGATCATTAAAAGTATTATTTTTATATTTATTTTTCTCAATAATAGTCGTTAAAAGTACGCGGCGATACCCCGGCACACTCCCGCGTCGGCTTGTGATCTCCCCATTCTCGCCTGTCTTGAGACACGGACCAAGGAGTTTGACATGTGTACGAGTCATTAAAAGTATTATTTTTTATGATTGTTTTTTCAAGAACAGTCGTTAAAAGTATTTTTATGACTGTTTTTTCAAGAACAATCGTTAAAAGTATTTTTTATGACTATTTTTTTCAAGAATAGTCGTTAAAAGTACCTTTTTTTATGACTGTTTTTTCAAGAACAGTCGTTAAAAGTATTTTTAAGACTGCTTTTTCAAGAACGATCGTTAAAAGTATTTTTAAGACTGTTTTTTTCAAGAAACGATCGTTAAAAGTATTTTTTATGACTATTTTTTCAAAAAACGATCGTTAAAAATACTTTTTTTATGATTGTTTTTTCAAGAACGGTCGTTAAAAGTACTCTTAAAAATAGTCATAAAAAATAGTACATGTGCACAAACACCTCTGTTTTCTTGCTCGAAAACAGAGTACATATATCTAGTTTGAGAACCGGAACAAAAACCTTGTGGTATGGTTATATATATATATAGAAGTATCGCTGCTCATGCGAAATAGATTTACTGAACACACACACACACACACACACACACAAATCATGGGAGTGTATGTATCCGGTATTAAGGAGGTAGGAAGGTTGATGTTGTTGCTGTCTTGTCTCAGTGCGTCAGGTTCAGCTGAGGGAAATGTACATGCAGAGAGCAAGCAAAATGAGAGAGTTTAGGCGTTAATTTACGTGAGGTTCTTTCTTGTTAGTAACACGTTTCTCGGTATTTGTTTTTTTGCTTTTGTTTTAACCCAAAGAACACAGTGCATCAGAGGCATAACGGATGTTTGTTGAATTAACAGTGGGGTGTGACTTTTGCTCTAAAATGGTAACTACGTGTGTATTTTTGCTCCTAAAAAAAGCATATGGTGCTGGGCGCTCCCGAGAGTAAAACACATGTGTATTTTTTCTCATTTACCCTTGTTTCTATAACGATAGTTGAAAGTAACTTTGAATGATTACAACTTTCAACAATTGTTTTTATAACAATCGTTGAAAGTAACTTTGAATGATTGCTTTTAAAAATCGTCATTGAAAGTTTAACTTTCAACTACTTGTTTATCCGAAACAGTTGTTGAAAGTTAAGCAAAAAATTCAAAAATGTCACCGCCTCCTTTTTAACTTCTCCTTTCTAAAAACGGACATTAATTAGTGTCGTTAAATTTACTTTATGTAATAGTGATTTAATCTACAATTGGAGTGACTCCGTCTAAAAAATCTAAGGGGGCAATGCAACTATTGAAATGAATATTTTGATTGAAAGAGCTCTATTGATTGAAAAGAAAACGTGAACGGAGAAACCATATTAAAGGTCCATGATTTTGTCACGCCCGAAAGTTTAGGGTGACCGGCATGAAATGTGAGCGAACTCATATAAGCCTTAAGCTTATAAATGAATATTAAATGCTACTTATAATATCATTAACAACATCATAACTAGTACAATTATCTTAAGCATGCTTAAACCATTTTATATTTGTATATAGTAGCATACCTCACATAATTAAAATATTAAGCCTCTTGAACAGATTTAGGGCAAAGTCTTCCCTATAAATTTGACTTCTCAAAAATTCTACAATGACCTGAATTTTCATAACATCATTAAGAGCTCCACTCCACCACAACATATACACATACATCAAGTCCAAAATAAAGGGAAGATAGGGATAATGCCTATAGGCTACATGGAGCACCTAAACAAGATTTACCAAGATGTACAAAAGAGTTTAAAGCTTTACATTAAATTAGGAATTGTTCAAATGACGGTTCAACTTCAGATCTAGCCTAATTGACCTAAGTGATCACCAAGAGGAACATGACCCGCTGCAAATATTTCATGTGAATAACGTCCCATTTATATAATTTAATAAAATATAGAAGAAAATAATTTAAACATATTTAACTTTTAATAATAACAATATGGCAATAAATTGCAATTTCTATATCATATGATCATGGATAAAAATAAAAGTTTATATAGGATCATCATTCAAATAATTTGAAATACATAATAAATTGTTTTTTTTGACAAAATTAGTTTAAAACAATATATCTCAAATCTCATCTATTTGTAGGACTTCTACAAAACGGATGACAAGCGTGGACACAAAATCTATGAGGGTAACTAACCAAACGCAACTCAATACCACAAAATAAAGCGTGGACACATAGTTCACAAGGTAAGTAATCAAACAAGCGTAACACGAGGCTGAGAAAAAAGGGCAGGGTATAAGACCCACGAATATCAAGCGTGATAAAAAATCACACGAATATCCAGTGAGCTCGAGGTTAACCATGACGCACTAAGGACTAATAGTACTGTTGTTAATAACCAACATTCTGTATTCAACCCTCTTAAAATGTTTCAAGCCATGCATGAGATTGGTCTACCATTTATAAATGAAAAAGATCTAATCTTGAAAACTCGTAAGAAATATTTCATATAAGTGATTAGAGAATGAAGGTTTGCAAATAATAACTCAAAACCACTATCAAGCATGCATAGAGTCTACATCTTCCAAATTATCTCTTTTCAATACAATTCAGCATTTGTTTCCTTTTAGGAACAATCCTTTCACCATCTCCATCCATGAATTACAATTATCAAATACTTCACATATCAATTAAATTCAAAGTGCAAGAGAAATTTATATAAAAAACTCAAGAAGAGCAAACAATAATTAAAAAAATTTCTTGTTCTTTACTTATTTCAATATCAATGTGAAAATGAAATAATTCAAATAAAAGTTATAATAGGATGCTATTCTCGCATCTATTGCGCTCCCAGTATGGATCTGGATTCTCTCATAATCCCATCTCTCCTCATCCTTCAGTATCTTTTCATCTTAGCCATCCAAAAATTGATCTAAACGTTTAGAAAGAGACATATAATCAATAACAAAAAATTGCATGCGGTAAAATCTAACGCACGCGGTAAATATAAAAATTTTAAAAATAAATGACGTGTCTCTCTTTGAATGTTTAGATCAATTTTTGGACGGCTAAGATGAAAAGATACTGAGGGATGAGGAGAGAAGGGATTTTGAGATAATTTGCTTCCCTCCCAATATATAATTCACTTCTTCCAAGATTTCCCAAAATAATCAATCTCATAACCAATGTCGAAGGCTTTGATGGGCCTCGGTTGATCTTATAAAATTTGTGAGAATATATATGTATTTGTTATATGATATTTTATTTGGCCACAAATTTGGCCCCAACTAATTTTTTATCTTCTCTGTAAAGATTTGTTTCATTACCCATTGGGCTGTGAGAAGAATGTAAAATTCTTGTTTGAGATACCGAAAAGGTTAGTATCATCTTATATATTGTTTTAATTTATAATTATCAGTTATTATTTATTTGTATTTTCAAGGTTATTTGATACTATTTTGTAAATACTCCCTCTAGTCCTTATTTAAGCAACCAACTAACAATTCTTACAAGTCAATAAAAAGAGTTAAAGTCATTAAATTGGTCCTAAAATTTAAGTAATTTTCAATATTATCCCTATTAATTATAATAAACTCTAATATCATATTAATTATTACTCTTTTTTTGCTCGAAAAAAATAGTAATAATTCATTTTTATTAATTATTACTCTTACTCACTACCTTTTTAATTATGGGTATACATAAAAATATTTAATGCTATTTAGACACAAGCAAGTGCCTTATAAAAAGGACCAAATATACTTTTTAGTTGGTGCCTTATAATAAGAACTAAAGGGAGCAGTTTAATATGTTTATTTTTTGGCTTGGGCTAAATTTTTTTCATGTTCCGCCATTGCTCATAACCAACTATACATCTAACCAAAAGAACCAGTTCATCACTTCAATATACACAGACAAACACACTTGTTAAATTCTCCAGATAACAATTTCTTATCAATCAAAGATAATTATGTTAGTTATTATTCTTTTTTTCCCCCCTATAAATATGCGTTGATACTTATAGAAGAAAAGCAACTCTCTTCCAACAACTTTACTGGGAACTTAATGACCTTAACATTATTAACAAGAAAAGTTCTATCATCCAGCTTTAAACATGCCACAAAATTCGTTTTAGCAAAACAAGCACCACTCTTTTCATGTCATAGCGATTCATAGATAAGTGTAATGCCTACAACTTGCTTTCTCGACAGTCTCATTTCAAATATCATCAAGTTATAAAAATCTTAAATTTCATATTGGATTTAAGTTAAGTAACTAAGCAATCATCCAAACACATAAGCATAACTTCTATTTCACAATTGGAGTTGTTTCATAGTTTGAGCTAGTCATACCTAGTTCTCCTCTTAGACATTTTATCGAGCACCTACTTATGATGCATAGAAATTGAAATTCCACTAATGCAAAAAAGGGCTTTAAGACCGGACGAAAGAGTTATTGTATGACTGGATCTGTGACCGGTCTTGTTCCAAGCGGTCTTAAAAGTCTGTAACTTTTAAGATCGGATGAACGACCGGTCTTAAAAATTTAGACTGAACTTTTGAAATATCCGGTCTTAAAAGTGTTTCAAAATAAAAAAAAAAAAAAAAAAAAAAAAACCCAAATGAAACAACCGGTCCCAAATCACTAGATCTAGCAACATTTTGAATGTCCCTCCGTCATCAGCGACGGAGAACCAAAAGAAGATTGGAAGCAACACCAACAAGAAAAACAAAAAAGAAGAGAAGATTGGAAGCAATACCAACAAGAAAAACAAAAAAGATGAATACAAAGTCCGAAATAAGAAAACATAACAAGAAAAAGGAATCATTCACCATGGAAATCGAATTTGAATCAATATAAAATCGAGGTGAAATTGAAGTCCGATCTACAAAAAAATCACAAGCTTAAAGCAACCAAATCGAAAGCGGGATCCTCTTATCGATGTTTGGCAAACCTTCAAGCAACCAAAATCAAAGTCCAGATTTGAGCGAGGAGCATCAAGGTAGGAGCAAATAGACTTAAGCAAGAAGAGATTTGGGTTTGATTTTAAGCCGAATACGTGCGAAGGCGGTGTGGGAGGAGCCTAGATCGAAGAGGAAGGAGCCGCCGTCGTCTAGATCCTTGAAACAAGACGCTTGCACCGTTCTTGAGGATTTGAGTTGATGCCATCGCAAAACCCTCGAAGCATCTCACGCCAATTTTGCTCGGGATCGATTGTGTGGCTCTTAGGATGACTTACGAAGATTGCGAGTAGGTTAGAGGAAGGGGATGTCATTCTTGCTGAGGATTTCACCCGTGAGGCTCTTGGGACACTCGTTGAATCTATAACTAAGCAAATGTTTTATCACTGAGAAGACAAGCACGCTCACGGACTTAACGAGTTTAACGAATTTAGTTTTTTTAACACTTTTAAGACCGATTGTTTGTAAAAACAAGTCTTAGAAGTATATTTTTAAGACCGACTCTCCGGTCTTAAAAGTGTTCTATATATTTAAGAAATTGTCACTGATCATACTTTTAAGACCGGTTGTTTGTAAAAATAGGTCTTAAAAGTATATTTTTAAGACCGACTCTTTATAATCCGGTCTTAAAGTGTTTTATATATTTACGAAATTGCCACGGTCATACTTTTAAGATCGATCTTTTATAATCCGGTCTTAAAAGTCTTCTATATATTCACGAAATTGCCACCAATCATACTTTTAAAACCGAATCTTTTATAATCCGGTCTTAAAAGTGTTCTATATATTTGTTGGAAATTCAGATTTGATTAGTTAGCATATACGATTATATTATGCAATTATCTTAATTAAGTTGTTAGAGAGATTTTGGGAATTAAGTTAGCAAATCATGGTTTTTTGAATTTCGTAATTATATTCCTCATTGTAATCATCTTAATTAAGTTGGTAGAGAGATTTTAGGAATTAAGTTAGCAGATCAAGGTTTTTTGAATTTCGTAATTATATTCTTGATTGTAATTATCTTAATTAAGTTGTTAGAGAGATTTAAGGAATTAAGTTAGCAGATCATGGTTTTTTGAATTTCGTAATTATATTCCCCGATTGTAATCCCTAGATTATAGGAACTGCCCAAGTCAAGATTATTTACTTATTAGCATCGTATATAATTCCAATTAAGCGAAGGAATAAATCATCGCATTCTCGGACTCATATCTGATCGGCGTCTTCTTATAATATTTATGAAATTGCCACGGTCATACTTTTAAGACCGGATCTTTTACAATCTGTCTTAAAAGTGTTTTATATATTTACGAAAGTGCCACCGGTCATATTTTTAAGACCGGATCCTTTATAATTCAGTCCAAAAAGTTCTTTATATCTACGAAACTCACGGTCATACTTTTAAGACCTGATTCTTTATAATCCGGTCTAAATGAGGCGTCTTAAAGTTCTTTTTTGCACTAGTGTTCATTAAGAAAACTTCATTTTCTTCAACTTTCTTACCCAACAACATTTGAAAGCCATGCTCTCTCCCAACCAACTGATACACACACCTTTAAGAAAATATTTTACTCTTCTAAACTCCCTTAATTCATTTTGCAAAAAATTTCAATAACCCAAGATAGGATTATAACCATTAAAGATTTCAAATATACTTGGGTCAATTAAATTATTAATCAAATCTTAATTCATCTTTGCACCCATATTTTAATATAATCTTAAACTTATAGTTATTACCCCGTAAGAGTATAACATATGGTCCATCAAGTCTATTTGGCACACTTGAAGGTTCAAATAAACAAAGGAGCTAGTTTCTCAATTTCTCTAGCACCTATAATTTCTCTTTCACTCATGTCATCAAACAGGGCATTTATACTTAACTCAAAACAAATATCTCAATTCATAACTACCGACAAACAATAAGCTTTTAAAAAGCATCAATGAAATCTCTTACAGTTTCAAAAATCAATTTCTTAACAAAATTTAATATCAGTCCTTCTGCATTCAATAAATTTGTTAGCCTAATAGTTTCAATCGATTAACATTATAATCTTTTTCCCTTAATCTGCCACACCTAGAACATGATGGAGAAATTGGGGGGGGGGGGGGGGGGGGGGAGGGAGAGCACCCAAACCCATAGCAGCTACGGGCAAACCAAGAAGAGAAAGGGGACAACATCATTCCACCATAGAAGTATCAACAAGGGAAAGATGTTTCAAACATACCCTATACAACAAAACACACAGAAGAAGGCAGAGGGAAGCCAAAACTATGTACAAGATAATTGAGAAGGAGCTTTGAGCATATTCCACACATCTAATGCAGTAGAGACAAAGATGATGAAAAAATGATGCTCTGCACACCCACGCACAACAGTAACTCACGGAATAGATGAAGAAGAATAACTGAACCCATTCCCCGACCACACACGTCCACTTGAAGAACAGAGAAATGACGGATGATCGTTGCCACACTCACGCTGAAGGGAAGTAGGAAGAAGAACGAGTACCTTGCCGCTGAGCCTCTCTAGAAATTTCCTGAAGCTTCCTTCGGTCTCCGTTGATCACCAAAGCAAAGAAGAAGAAGGACGGGGATGCATCCTCTCCTTATCATTTTTTTTTCCTATTATTTTTCATTAGTCTATTTTATTTCTAGTTGGTTGGAAAGATGAGAGAAAAGTTAAAGTAATATTGTGATCTTTTAAATTGATTAAATAGACATGATTTAGAATTAAAGATGAGTCAATAGGGAAATATTGGTAGGGCTTTAATATTGTTTTTTTTTGTTATTTTATTATTATGATTATTTTTATTAATTTAAAGAAGGGCTTTATGGTAATCTCACAATACAATACAAGAACAAAATAAAATCACCCTTATGATGGAAGGAGAATTTGAATCCAAAACACTAAGGACCCGTTTGTTACAAAGAATTGGAGGGGAAGGAAAGGGAAGATCAATCTTCCCATGGTTTTGGGTGTTTGGTATAGAGAAAGTCCAGTTAGCATCTTCTAGTGAGTACCCATCTTCCCTTATTTGAGGGAAGATGCTTTCCATCCGAAAATGGAAGGAAAACTTCAATCTTCCCAGGAAAGTGCTTTTTTGACAAATTTACCCCTGAAATTCAAACTTGGGGGGAAGTTCGAACTTGGCGGGAAAGTTCAAATTTGCGCGGGAAAGTTTGAATTTGGAAATTTTTTTTTTTTTTTTTCACGAGTTCGAACTTAACAAGAATATATTTTTTTAAAAAATATTTTAGCAAAAAAATATTTTTCTTTTTTATTTTGAATTAATTTCTTTTGAGGGTAAAATAGACATTTCCTAATTCTTTACCAACTACCACATCTTCATTTTCTTCCTACCAAACAACTCAAACCATCTTTACTCATCATTCAAATCTTCCTTTCCTTTCCTTTCCATTCCTTTTCTTTCCTTTCCTTCCTCAAATCTTCTTTGTAACAAACAGGGCCTAAGATGAGAAGCAACACAATTTTCACTACACTACCATTCACTTTTAAAACATATTTCAAACAAATAATTAAATTATTGATCAAGAGAAAAACAATTTATATTCTAATTTCAGTACCATAACAATTCTTTTTTTCCTTTCTATTTTTACTCTTTTTTTAACTTATGTGATCAATTAATTAATTATTATTGATCTTAAAAATTCTCAAATTCATTGGGTTATTACATTACACACTCAATTAATCATTTAATTCTCACTGTTTTTTTTTTCATATGTTTCTAGGATATTACAGATTTACTTCAAGAATTAGCTATGAGTATTGTTTTTCAAGAATCTCCTGGTCATGTTCTCGAACAAAGCAAGTTATGGAATCTAGAAGACATGGATGAAGTATTGAAAAATGGTAAAGTGAGTGCCTTCTTCTAAATGCTTACAAGTTGTTTTAATAATTCTGAGGCCTTTGGTACACTTTTCTTTGAAACCATTCTCTTGTTATTCTTCTTGCAGTGCACATTTTGTGAGGGATTTGAAGGAGTACAAGCTGTTGCTTTGCCTTCTAACCTAGATGGAAAAATACAAGTACATTGTGATGCATTCTCAAATATGTGTAATCTCAGGTTTTTATATCAAGTGAATTGAAACTTCCCATGGGTCTCAAATGCTTTCCTAATGCATTAAATGTTACTTGATGGAGGTCGTATCCTCTAGAAAACTCTTCCGATTGGAACTGAGTTGGATAAACTTGCTGACATTCAAATGCCTTTTAGCAAAATAAGACTTTGGAATGGCTTGCAGGTGAAACACTTCATACCTCATTGTTTTCTTGCATATTTGTGTTGATACAAATACAATTATTTTGTGAGACTAATTCTCCTACATTTTTAATAATTTGATCAGCTCATGAAGAAGTTGAAGTTTATTGATCTAAGAAATTCCAAACATTTGGTTGACACCCCAGATTTTTCATAAATTCCATACTGAGAAAAATTAAATCTTAAAGGGTGCTCTTCTCTTATTGTAGTTCATCATTCACTTGGAGAGTTGAAAAGGCTTCTTGAAGTCAACTTGTCATGTTGCACAAGTCTTGAAATCCTTCTAAAAAATTTGGAAATGAACTCCTTGACACAAAGTTAGATATTAGTTGGTGTGATAAACTTTCAATTCTTCTAGAGTTTGGAAATGTATGAAAAATTAACAGTGCTTGATGCAAGGAAAACCACTATAACCAAACTTCCAGAATCACTTAGATTCTTGTATGGTCTTAGAGATTTGAACCTGAGGGGCTCCAAAATAGTTGTTCGTCAAATGTCTTGTATTTAATCCAACATCATTAAGCATGTCAGACTTGAGCTACTGTGGCATTATGACGAATCCATTCCTGAAGATTTAGGGGGTTTATCATCATTAATTACTTTACATTTGGTAGGAAATGGTTTTGCTAATTTACCCACTGGTTGCTTCTCCAATCTTTTTTAGCTACTTCATCTTTATTTGAATAATTGTGAAAGGCTTACGTCACTGTCAAAGTTGCCACCAACGTTAATTGAATTATATGCATCCGACTGTAACTCAATGGAGCCTTTATTATCTTATAAAATGTGGAATATAGTTTCATCACTTGACCATGAGGTATGTTTAACTATGATTTATGTATCTTTTTCTTTTAACTAAAAATGTATAAACTTGATTTGTTTATTCCTTTTTTTTTTTTTAGTATCACCATCGAACTAATTATGAGAAAAGGGTGCTTCAGCCCATTCAGCTATAAATGTTAGTGATCTCTTTGTGTATATTTTTCATTCTTATTTTCAAAGTATTTACGGGATATGAAAGTTTAATTAATGTTGTTACAGTCACGATATGTACCTGAGGCAAATTTTCTCGCAATAATGCTGAAATCTAAGATACCTTCGTGGTTTCCTAACAGAGGTTTTATTTCTTCAAATGAAAGTGGTACTTCGGAATATGAATTAGTGGTGGACATCCCTCCATATTTTCGTGCTAGTAACTGGTCTGGACTTATTGTATGCCTAGAAATAAAAGACAGGTCGCCCTGTGATAAGCTTGTCATTTCATGGAGTTGTAAAACTCTTGAAGATTATTATATTTGCAAGGATTGGGAAAATGAAATTTCACTTGCGTATGCTTGGCAGCCTCGCCTTTGCCTAATGCTTTTGGATTTCAATGAAAAAACATGCTGGCAACATTTAGAGGAGGCGACCACTTCCTTCACATCAAACTTAGTGTTAGTTGTCAATATTCTAAGAGTCCGCAATTGAAATATGGATGGGGGCGCTATGTAAATAATAGATACAAGAGTGGGTAACACCACCACTGATTTCAACAAACAGAAGCAGAGGTTGGTGGTTCTATAATTCTATTTATTTTAAATTCAAGCAATCATTGCATGTGTTGTATACTTGATTTTCTTTGAAATTCAATATTAATTCATCTTACTCAAGCATTTGATAATTATGTTTTTAACTTGTGATGAATATTAATTTGATCCAGGAAGTAGTTTAAGATATGTTCCTTATTTTCATTTCGTTTTCTTTATTTTTGTCATAGTATACCTCTATTGTTGTTTTTTTAAAATTGTAATTTCATACTCTCTAATTTGTAATGGTATGTCATCGTGATAGCCATATTTATCACTCTGACTGTGTTGTTCCTTACTTACTTCAGCATAATTCTTGTCCTGAATTGCCTCCTCTAGGATAGGGTAGTTCCTATGTAGAAAGGAATTTCAGTAGCAGCACTAACAGTGATTTCAAGCTAGTCTCTGAGGCTAAGAAAATACCCTGTAACTATATTTATAACTCTAACTGTGCTCAGCATAACTCTTTTCTTTAGCTGCCACCTACAGGACAGGGTAATTCCCAAACTCATGGAGGAAGCAATGTCAGTAACAGCAGCAACTTTGATAGCTCAAGGAGACGAGCACAACCAACAGAACCAAGGAAGGAGAGATCCACCATTAGCTTGATGACCAATCTGATCTTCCGATTGAAACACCAGTCATCATGATAAGACGAGTTTGTAAGCAGCTCTTCTACTCAAATTGACCAAAATAATTGGACAGGTTATAGAGGATTGTCATTTGATCACCAATGCTTCAGGATAATTAAAGTCTGGCTGAGTAATAATGTTCTTGTTGATTGATATGAGAAATGAGTTGAAACACTCCAGGATTTTCATTTTCTTAATATAGATAGTGTTCATATAGGTGATAGTTGAGTGAAAAGATTCAATATTAACCTTAATGGATTATTGTTTTTGATGCAAATTTGATGATAAGAACTTAGGTTTATATAATCCCTTTTAGCAACTGTCATTTTGGATATTGTCATTATGAATTAACTTGGCTGAAGTAGTGAATATATGAAAAATTTCTGGTGTTTTAAAGTCCTATTTGACATCTAGGATGATTTCTATGTTTCTTTTACTTTTGTCTCAAATTCACTTTGTTACTTAACTAATCCTTCATGTCATTGATTCTTTTGATTGTTCAGATGAAATTTAAGCAATCCTAAGGTTGTTCATTTTATGTGGAGAGCGAAGTGTGGGGTCTTGGCAACCGAAGATGCACTCTTTAGAAGGAAGTGTTCAAACTCTCCAATATGTGCAGAGTAGAAAGATGGAACTATTTTCTTGCCTTAAGATTTGATGAAAGGAAAAGGGATGGCTTTGTTTGCAGCAATATGTTGGGAAATCTGAAAGTCAAGATGTCAGTTTGTGTTTGGGGATTATACTTTTATGGTATTGAGATGCAATATGACAGGTTCTACAGTAGGAAAGTAATTATGGTGACAGACTTGTTTTACCCCATATATCTACAAAACCTATTTAATCAGACCCTATATCCAAGAATTGTTGATCCGTAGGCCCATGAACCTCAAATTGATTGGATATCTTCCATAGATTGGATGTATTTTATAACTGGCTTGAGAATGATTTGAACGAATATGAGATTAAAACTAGTTAAATAAATGGATATATGGAGTAAGAAGAGAATAAATGGGGCAACACGAGCTGAAGAAAGAGTAATTAGTATAATTATTCTTCCTCTTTTGGTCCTGCCGGTACCCCCACTACTTGACATATATTTATTGCATTGTTCAATACAAAAACAAGAAGGCAAACCTGAAGATAAGATGTGGAGTCAATCTGACCGGTGGCAAACCTGTTGCATGTCTTATTTACATAACATCATCCATTCACATGCTATTGTTTGAAGTCGACCGGATAAATGTGGCATAGAAATCTTAAAGCACGAAAGCCAATTTAGCCGGTTGCTCCAAAAAAGCGTCAGATATGGGTGGTCACGAAGGTTCATTGACTTGAGATCGCAACGTTTAGTTCAACAGAAAGAAAGATCCCAGCGACAAGACTACAACTACAACATCTTTTTAATAGCCTCTGCATATAACTTGTGCATGGATTTTAACAACGAATTTTGTGTAATTATCAAGCTTAGTAGTGTTTGTTGTTGATCTCCATCAATTAATGTTTATTCAACTCCTTCCAATATTCTCATAATTGTAGTGTTTTGTTCTTTCGTCCGGTCATACAAATAAATAAATAGGAAATTCCAAAATATTGAAGGAGAAAAGGACAAAAAATGTACTTCCATTTTTTCTCGTTTATTCTCCTCGAATCAAAAGCTGCTCAAACAAAATGTGAGGTGCAACTTAAAAATGTTTAAGTAAAATATGTTAGAAATGATTTATAGACAAAAAGTAAAAGAGTATAAAGTGAAGAGACTCAAGTATAAGCATAATAGCATGGGCCCGTAATTGTCCCTCATCCCCAATCCCTCTCTTCCTTTTATGTCCCTCTTTCATCCTTCTTTACTTCATTATTCCCAAACACAGAAATTTAGATGAGAATTTGGGATATTAGAGTTCCATTTCGCATGTGATTTTGGATTGTAGAATATATTGAGAAAATATATACATCCATGAATTGCCAACAGTGTGCTTCCACATATACAGTGAACTCATCCCAGTTTTTTGTCCTCCTTCATCATCTTTTTAGTTTCTGTTCCAGGTTTTTAAAGGTTCAAGACAAACTGGCCTTTTTTGTTTTATTTTATGTAAAATTGGAGCTTGATTTGGAAACCACATGAGAAATTGTTGTAACAATATTATTAATATTTTTTGCACATAATATGACTTAGTGCTGATAAGGATAAAATTATAAATGACAGAAAGATTAAAATATGTGTTTCACGCGAGTTAAAAGTTCAGGGAATGAGTTACACCAAGTCAAACTTCAATAAGACTGAATTATAAACAAGTCAAAACGTCAATAAGCAAAAGATTAATTTTTCCCAAAAATTGAAAACAGAATCACTCATGTCCTTAATTTCATATATGGTATAAACTTGTTGATATTCAAATAAATGCATGATGCGTTAGAGCAGAATAAATTAATTTTGGAATGGCTTACCTGTGAGATAATTCACACATTTGTATTTATATTACATAGGAGTCTAGACTCTAGAATACATACATTGCACTGTGATTAGGTTTATTGTCTTATGTTTTGTTTGATCAATTTATGGAAAAATTTGAAATTGACATATATATGAAAGATTCTTATGATCAGATTTGGTTGAAACACCGGATTTTTCGTGAGTTCCAAATTTAGAAAAAATTAATTCTTGATGGGTTCTTATGCTTGCTTGTGTTACATCCTTCACTTGGAGGGCTGAAAAAGTTTTTCGAAGTGAGCCTACGTTGGTGTATAGTTTTTGAAATTCTAGCAAGAACAATGGAAATGAGTTCTTTGGTAAAGTTGAATTAACCTTTTATTATGTTGTAGAGTTTCTGTGCTACATGAGTTTGGGGGAAGTATGAAAAAATTATCTTCCCTTAAATGGGTTTCAGCGCCAAAATTTTTTGAATGAGAATGAGACTTTGAGTGAACATGACATCAGTGAAGCTTTCAAATCCACAAGGAGCTCAATATGTCAATGTAACTTGGGGTTCAGACTTAACTTTGCCGTCGGTACCAGATTTCTGGATTGTTGCAAAAGGTTTGTCTATTTAACAAGGAGCTCAATATGATTTTTTTGGCCAACGGTAAGTAACATGATTATGTTATTGAAAATTACTATTGGGACAAACCAATAGATCAAAATCCTCCAAGGACGTTTAATTGAACCCCCAAATTAGGAGAATATATATATATATATATGAGATATTTTTTTGAGTTTTACAAGGCAACACACTCGGCTGAATTTACTGTTATAGAGCAACTCTTTATTCAATATCTTGCATTAATAGATTGATTAAACACATCCGTCTGTGCAAGTACATGAGAAGAATGATGCATGTTGCTTACAATTTATATAATGCAGCTATTATAAATTTCTATAAAATATATAATAAAAATGTCTTTAGAAATTTTTTTATACATATGGATTAAAAATGATAAAAAAAAATGCTGTTATTAAATAACATGACGAGAAAGATGACAACTGCGCTAGTATTTGTTGATGAGAGTAGATGAGTAATGAGAGTGTTGATAGATATTCGGAAGGGAAAATCTCATTTAAATACCATATGAAATTTCAAAACTCTAGAATGTCTGTTAAAAAAATTAAAAGGACATGTAGGTGATAGGGAGGAATTTGAGATTTTGAAATTTAAGTTTTTTTTTTTAAAAAAAAAAACTAAAATGCCCCTCTCTCTGTCTCTCCCTCTCATCCTCTTCCTCTTCTCGTGCTCTCTCTCTCTCCCCCCTCTCTCCTCTCCCTCTCTTTATCCCTTGATGGCCGTCGCTATCTCGTTGCACCCGGGATGCCTCCAAACCCCTCTCTTGGGTAGCAAGTACGGCTGGACTACCTTCTACGGCCCCCAGGGGCACACCTTCTGCAGCCGTTGGAAAGTTGTGAGAGATTGAGGAGCTTGAACTTTCAATAGATCAGTCCTTCAAAGTTACAATGGGTTTTGAAAAATCCACCTTTCAAAGATTGCAAAGCATTCTTTAGGTTTGTACTCAGGAGTAGTGTGCCCTCCCCTCGCAAATCACATTGAAAGTTTTAAACACAAAACATGAATATGAATTTCCTAGCTCTAAACCATGACTTTCTGAAGTGAAGCTAAAAAGATGTTTCTTGCCTTAACAGTTGCAAACATAATCCCATTTGAATATGTCCTCATGTATTTGCACAACAAGCAGCAACTCCATGTCTTTTTTGAAATTTTTTGTATTAAAAAAATGAAATGAGAAGCATTTGAGGAAGAAGGTGAACAGTAGAAGTAAGTGAATAGTGACGAGATTGAAAAAATCCGTATGTACTAACAATATGTATAAAAGGATTGATACCAATTGAGTAATGAGATTAACAAAATTAGTAATGAAATTGATACAAATGTTGGTGAATCCTGACTTGCATGTTTTCATTAACTAACGCTTTTGTCAAAACCATTACAATTCTTGTCAAAACTATTACTAAACTTGTTGATCCCGTTACGAATTTTGGTGAAATGCCACAAATGTTGGACTTACATGTTTTCATCAGCAAACTCTTGTATTAAAACCATTACAATTCCTCTCAAAACCATGACTAAACTTGTCAATACTATTACGAATTTTGATGAAATGACACAAATGTTAGTAAATCTGACTTATATGTTTTCATCAAGAAACTCTTTTGTCAAAACCATTACTACCATTATGAATTTTGTAAAACTCATTTTATATTTAGTTAATACCATATCAAAATTTATGAGACATTGATGACTAATTCTTCAAAACCCAAGCAGGGTAGGATCTTTAAATTATTCCATTGTAGATGAATGGAGGTCACGGTTAGTCCAAGGCCAAGTCGCAGGGTAAGCATTTAGAAAAAGGAAAATTTCAATTTTTTTTTAAGGATAAGGGTCTTAAATGTCATGGAAGTTTTGCTCAGGAGCACTGGTAAGACGGAAGTTTTTTTGGACAAAAAATGCCACGAAAGTTAACAAAACGTAGCAATTTTGCCCCTCCGTTAATTTTGACCATTAAGTTTAACTGAGTGCACACGTGGCATGCTACCTCATCAATCAAATAAGAGTTAAGTATCATTTTTGCCCTGGAAGTTTTCACTAAGGAGCAATTTTGCCCAAGAAGTTTACAAAACGTAGCAATTTTGCCTTCTGTCCCCCAATATTAAATTTGACTATTAAATCAGTCAAAGACCACACATGTCATGCCTTGAAAAGGTCGAACTTGGAGTCAGAGAAGGAGATCCTTGAGATGTTGAGCTCAAAGCGACCAGAATTTGTGAAGCCGAACTGGTCAAAGGGATTGAAAGGTCTGTTGCAAAACCCAGAGGAAGCATCACTTATGATCTAAGTAAATGATCGTCTATACAAACGTAAATATTATCACTATTGATTTGTTTTACTTGAACCAATTTTTGGAACAATTCATTTCTCGTTTCGCGTTTCATTTGCTTAAATCATAAGTGATGCTTCCTCCGGTTTTGCGATAGACCTTTCAGTCCCTTTGACCAATTTGGCTTCACAAATTTTGGCCGCCTTGAGCTCAACATCTCAAGGATCTCCTTCTCTGACTCCAAGTTCAACATTTTCAAGGCATGACATGTGTGGTCTTTGACTGATTTAAAAATCAAATTTAATATTGGGGGATTGAAGGGAAAAATTGCTCCATAGTGAAAACTTCCGGGGCAAAATTGCTCTATAGTGAAAAATTTTGGGGCAAAAATGATACTTAACTCTTATTTGATTGATGAGGTGGCATGCCACGTGTGCACTCAGTTAAACTTAACGGTTAAAATTAACGGAGGGGCAAAATTGCTACATTTTGTTAACTTCCGTGGTATTTTTGGTCCAAAAAAAACTTTCATCTTACCAGTGCTCCTGAGCGAAAACTTCCATGGCATTTAAGACCCTTATCCCTTTTTTTAATACAAAAACGTTCAAAAAAGACATGGAGGTGTTGCTTGTTGTGCAGATACATAAGGATGTATTCAAATGGGATGACATTTACAACTGTTAAGGCAAGAAACATCTTTTCAGTTTCACTTCAAAAATTCATGGTTCAGAGCTGAGATATTCATATTCATATTTTGTGTTTAAAACTTTCAATGTGATTTGTAGGGGGAGGACACATTGCTCCTAATTAGAAACCTAAAAGATGTTTTGCAATGTTTGAGAGGTGAATTTCTCAAAACCCATTGTGATCTTTGAAGGACTAATCTGCTGAAAGTTCAAGCTCCTCAATCTCTCACAGCTTTCCAATGGCTGCATAAGGCGTTTCTAGGGAGCCGACGGGGCCGTAGAAGGTGGTCTAGTCGTACTTGCTATGCTAGACGAGGGGCTTGGAGGCATCCCAAGTGGAGCGGACAACGATGGCCATCAAGAGATGAAGAGAGGGAGAGGAGAGGGGGAGAGAGAGAGAGCATAGAAGAGGAAGAGGAAGAGAGGAGCATTTTAGTAAAAACACTTAAATTTTAAAATATCATATTCCTCCCAATCACCTCTATGTCCTTTTAATTTTTTAATAGATGTTTTGGGGTTTTAGAATTTCATATCGTATTTAAATAGGATTTTTCTTATTTGAAATGTTAATAGAATGTAATAACAAAAATATAATAAATATTGTTTATTTAAAAAATTTTAGCCCCGCAAGTGTATGCGATCAAAATTTTTAACTTTTCTCACAATTTTGATATTGTTTAGGAATGAAACAAAGTCATCTCGGACATTGTCAAAGCAACATGGAACATCGTATGCTCTAATTCTCCATCTTATGATGATAATTTAGTTGGAATTGAGGCAATGATGGTTGATAATTGAATATTTCATACACTACTTTTTGTCTCTTGATTTATAATTTAGGACCCTTTAGCTAATAAATAATGGCTTTTATACTTATTTGGGCCTTGGGCCTTTTATTATATTTTAGCCATTATTTAATAATAAATTCATGTTTTACATTGCTTCACCATTTTTACCATAACTCTTGAACCAGAGATCGGATTTGCCTCATTTTTGTCTCATATTTTAGATGATTCAGAGAGCTACAATTTTTATGAAGACATGAAGAGCAAATTCGGACAAGAGGGCGGTTGATTTTGGAGCCGAAGTCATATGTATTTTTGGGCTCGAATTTTGTAATTAAAGCCCATTTTATTTTATTTTCGTTCGGGCCTAAATTGTGGATTGGAGGCCCATTTCATTTTGCCATTTTAGGTTAAGTGAGGCAGCAGCCACAAAACACATTCTCATTCACGTTTTTAGAATTCGGAGGATAAAAATAGTAGTTTTCAAATTCTCTCGCAATGTTCTTCGTGTTCTTCGCGTTCTTCATCTGTTTTTCGTCTTTCTTAATTATGTTCGGCTAAATTTCTGAGATTGATCCACGATGAGGGTCCCATCCACTATCCAAGGATTCGCGCCTAATCGGTAACCGTCTAACTCGTTTCGTTTCCCTTAATCGATTTGATTTTTGGTTCGGATTGGGTTTTTGATTAAAAACCCAAATCGATATTTCCCAAGGACGAAGTTCGGACCGGGTTAAAGTATTTCGTGCGATCGCATGAGGTGCGCCACCGATTCGAACAAATTCTGAACGATTGTTCAGTTGAGGGAATTTCTAGACAAATGCGAGAGATTTCGGTTTGTCTAGAGTCGATTACGAGTTCGGTTATAAATGCTTTTCGTTCGAGGAAGAGTAGTGGGTGAATCCGAAATCGTGGGTTAATCCTTTAATCCTCTCGCTTTCGTTTAATCTGTGTTATTTCGTTTTGTTTCTGCATATTTCCATTTTCAATCTCTTCTCCGAATCAAAAACCCCCGATTTTATCAAGTTTCGTTTTCTTCTTTGTTCAAATTAAACCGACCGTGAATTCGTTGGGAAACGACCCAGTTACATTATACTTGCAAATCCTTTTCTAATCTGGTTATTTTGGGAGATTACACAAATCTCTGTCAAAATATGGCGCCGCTTGCGAGGAATTTGCATCGGTTTGATTAGTAACATGTAGTGTAAATAACTTCATTTTTCGGTAGTTTAGGTGGTTCTGGTGGTCGACGAAATTTTTGTGACTCGATCACTCAAATCAGTCTTATTCATAAGGAATTGAGCATTCTAAGAAAGAATCACTCCTAAGTAGGGAGTGAGGTATACCCTATTTTCCCCAAATTCCAACGTTTAGACCACTTTTTCGCCGTTTTAAGTTTTGATTTTTTGATTTCTACTAGTCGGTTTTTTTCGGAGTATCTCGAATGGGCTGAAATTTGGTACATGATAGAAAATGGCCTATCTCACATGACACATCGAAAATCTTTGATTTTCCATGTGCTAAGCTCCGTTTTGCCAAATTCCATCGTTTAGACCACTTTTTCAATTTTTGAAGTTTTTTTATTCCATTTTTGGGTTCCCCAATGGTCTAGGAGTTGCCCCGTCCAAGTCCCAAAAATTTTAAAAATCATTTGATAGTGTTTCTGGACTTGTTTAGGTCAATTTCTACCATAGGTTTTTGTTTTTATGTTGCTTTTGTGTTGTCTTAGTGTTTTACCACTTTTTACCACTTTTAGTGGCATTTTCGTAATTCTGAGTTTCTAGTGGCATTTTTGTAATTCTGATTGGCTGGTGGCATTTTCGTAATTCTGATTTTCTGCAAATTCTGCCTTGTGATTATGCTGCATGAGTACTAGGAGCACTATCAATCCAGAAGACTTGTTGCCATTTGATCCTCAAATAGAAAGAACAATTCTTACTTGTAGAAGAGTTGTTAGGCTAAGTCGTGGGATTAATACCGAATTAGACATTGAACTTAAGTCGACCATTCGATTGTGTTCATTCCGTTGATCTTTCGATTGTGTTTCGATAGTACTTCGATAGTCTTGTTGTTTTCACCGATTCTAGTAGCAATTTTCCTAACTCGAAATTATGGCGGCGTAAAAACAGGAAAATCGGCCTACTTTAAAGGAATTGAATGAACCCGATGTTAATTATCAACCTTTGTGCATCCAATATCCTACCCTAGCTGCTAACTTTGAGCTTAAATCTGGTCTAATACACTTGCTGTCTAAGTTTCATGGTCTTTTAGGTGAGTGTGCCATTAAGCATTTGAAGGAATTCCATCTAGTGTGTAGCACAATGAAACCACATGCCATTGATGAAGATCAAATCAAGCTGAGAGCTTTTCCTTTCTCATTGGAAGGTGGAGCCAAAGACTGGTTGTTGTACCTTCAACCTTCATCTATTGGGAGCTGGACTGATGTTCAGAGGTTATTTATGGAGAAATATTACCCCGCCTCAAGAGCAACCGCGATCAAGAAAGAAATTTCCAACATTAAACAGCCAATGGGGAGACTTTGCATGAGTACTTGGGAGAGGTTCAAAAGGTTATGTGCAAGCCGTCCACACCACCGATCACCGAGCAACTCTTGATTACCCATTTCTATGATGGTTTGCTACCGTAGACAAAGGTTTGGTGGATGCTTCTAGCGGTGGCTCTACGTAACAAGACACCTGAAGATGCCCGAGAATTGATATCCGAGATGGCAGCCAACTCTCAACAATTTGGCACAGGGCCAATAGTACTCCTGTTTACCATGTGCAAACACCTCCAGTCCCGCACGATTCTCGAGATTAGAGAATAGACTTGATGATCGACCTCTCTAGTGAGCGGCTAAACGAGCAACACAAATAGTACAATCTTCTCCTCCTCGGATTGGCTACTCATGTGGTTCTGTTCGACCCTTACCATTCTATCGACTCTTGCCCTACCTTGCATGATCCTACTTATCAAGACCGGTCAAGTAGCTTCAGTGGTGCTTTTCCAGAAAGCCACAATACCAACGTAATAATGCCTTCTCCAATACCTACAATCCCGGTTGGAGAAATCACCCCAATTTCCGTTGGAACCGACCGAAACCGAGTAACCAATATCGCCACTGGGAATTACCAACAGAGACAGTACAGACCACAAAATTTCCAACAGCAATCTGCACCACCTTTACCTTTGCCAGCACCACCTCCGCAACCAGCCATATGTGCACCTCCATAGCAAGACAACAAAGAAGCTAGTAGTAGTGGTAGTGGTGGTTCCTCACTTGAAGATATGATGAAGCAATTTGTCACACCAATATGTAGTTCCAACAAAGAACCGACACTTCCATTCGTAGTTTGCAAACACAGATTGGGCGCTTGGCAACCTCATTGAACCCGCTTCAACCTCGGGGATCCAACACTCTTCCTTCACAAACAATTCCTAATCCTAAGGGGAATGTGAGTGCTATCTCCCTTCGTTCGGCAAGCAATTGGAGGAACCTACACCAAATGCGAGATGTGACTTCCACATCGAAAGAGAGTCGAAAAATGTGAAGATTGACTCTAAAAATAAAAAGGCAGTGCATCAAGGTGAAGAGGAAGACATCCCCATTCCTCTTCCTTTCCCTCGTAGAAAGCGCTTCAATCCAAGAAGTTGGCGTAAAAAGAACAAGAGAAGGATATACTTGAGACATTCAGAAGAGTAGAGATTAACATTCCTCTCTTAGATGTGGTCAAACAAATTCCTAAATATGCCAAGTTTCTGAAGGAGTTGTGCACCAACAAGAGGCGACTAAAGGGGGAGTGAACGAGTGAGTTTGAACTGAGAATGTATCGACTCATCCAAATTTCTACAATGCCTCGCAAGTGCAAGGATCCGTGGACGTTTTCTATCCCTTGCTGTTTTGGTAACTATAGATTTGATGATTACATGCTAGATTTAGGTGCTTCTATTAATGTCATGCCTCGCATCTATTTATAAATCTCTTGGTCTTGGTCCTTTATGTCCTATCGGTGTTGTTGTTCAGCTAGCTAATAGGAGTAATGTTCATCCTTCGGTTTAGTTGAAGATGTATTAGTCAAAGTTAATGAACCGATATTTCCCGCTGATTTTTACATCTTAGATATGGAGGATGAGTCTCCCGATGAGTAGGTCACCAATCATTCTAGGGAGGCCTTTCATGAAAACAAATAGGACTAAGATAGATGTGCATTCCGGTACTCTTTCCATGGAGTTTGGTGATATATCTCGTGAATTTCAATATCTTTGATGCCATGAAACATCCTAGGAAGAACACTGCTTTCTCGCATTGATGTGATTGATGATGCTTGTGGATGATGTTATTGCTTGATTGGTGTCTTGATTATCCCGATTTTGCATCTCGAGAGCGATTCTCCTATTTGTGCATGTCTTGATAATGAATGGTGCTCTGTTTGCACCGATTTGCTTAATGCTTTGCATTATTTGGTGATTCGACTTACTTGGTGATTCTACATTACATGTAGATTCTGATATTGATTCTGAGTTTGAGCTTCACCCTGATCCTAATGTGCATCCTGATTCTGATTTTGATGAGCTTAACTCTGATTTTGATGACCTTGATTTTGATGTTAAGATTGAGCTGTATAGACACGATCCTTCCGCTTTGAATGTGGTTTCGTGCATTTCCAAAGGTGTGATGACATCGATTTGTTGCAACAACCACCCAAGCTTCTTCCCTCCACCGAGCAACCACCCAAGCCCGAGTTGAAATCCCTTCCGATCACCCGAAGTATGCATTTCGAGGTGGATGAACAAGCTTGCGATCATTGTGGCAAATAATCTTCTTCCTGACCAAGAAGAGAAGCTGCTAAGCTTATTGAGGGCGAACAAGAAAGCCATTGGGTGGACATTAGCTGACATCGTTGGCATTAGCCCCTCCATGTATATGCATCGAATTCTGTTGGAAGAGGACTCTAAGCCGGTGAGGCAGCCCCAGAGACGCCTTAATCCTCTTATCCTTGATGTGGTGAAGAAGGAGGTCACTAAGCTTCGCAAGCGGTATCATCTATCCCATTTCGATAGCCGATGGTTAGCCCTGTTCGGTGGTTCCCAAGAAATCCGGAGTCACCGTGGTAGCCAATCGAAGAATGAGCTCATTCCTACTCGAGTTCGAAATAGTTGGAGAGTTTGCATCGACCATAGGAGACTCAACCAAGCCACTCGCAAGGATCATTACCCTCTACCTTTCATTGATCAGATGTTAGAGCGATTGGCTGGCAAGTCCCATTACTGCTTCTTGGATGGTTACTCCGGATACTTCCACATCCATATTGCTCCTGAGGATCAGGAGAAGACGACCTTCACATGCCGCTTTAGAACATATGCCTACCGAAGGATGCCTTTTGGCCTTTGCAACGCACCCGGCACCTTTCGGCGTTGTATGGTAAGCATTTTCTCGAGTTTCTAGAGGACTCGCATGGAGGTTTTTATGGATGATTTCACTGTATATGGGTCTGATTTTGATGCATGCTTAGCTAATTTGTCTAGAGTTTTGCATAGGTGTATTGAGTCTAATCTTGTGCTGAATTATGAGAAGTGTCACTTTATGGTTGAGTCGGGTATAGTCTTGGGACACATAGTGTCTAGGAAAGGGATTGAGGTAGATCCCGCTAAGATAGATGTAATTACGCTTTGCCTTACCCCGCATCCGTACGGGAAGTTCGCTCTTTTCTTGGTCATGCGAGGTTTCTATCGGCGTTTCATTCAGGATTTCAAGCAAGATTGCCCGACCCTTGTCCAACCTTCTACATAAGGACACTGACTTTGTATTTGATGATGCTTGCAAGGCGGCCTTCGATCATTTGAAGCGTTGCCCGACTACGCCCCTGATCCAAGCCCCGATTGGTGCCTCCCCTTCGAGTTGATGTGTGATGCTTCCAACTATGCGGTTGGTGCTATCTTGGCACAAACGAGTTGAAAGAGCATCTCATGTGATTGCATATGCCTCCAAGACTTTGGATCCTCGCCTCCCCAATTACACCACTACTGAGAAGGAGTTGTTGGCTATTGTATTTGCTTTTGATAAGTTTAGGTCATATTTGCTAGCAAGTAGAGTAGTTGTTTTCTCTGACCATGCTGGTTTGAAGTTTCTTTTGAAAAAGGCAGATGCTAAGCCACGACTCATTCGGTGGATGTTGCTGCTCCAAGAGTTTGATGTTGAGATTCGAGACAGAAGTAGAGCACAAAACTGGGTAGCTGACCACTTGAGTCGCATCACTCATTCTCCCTCTCACCCCTCTTCTATTCGGATGATTTCCACGATGAGCGCTTCTACAAACCGCAAGGTAAGCTTTCATGGTATGCCGATCTGGGTTAACTACTTGGTAGCTGGTGTTTTGCCTATAGATTCCACTAGGGCCCAAACCCTTAAATTAAAGAGAGTCTAAATATTATGTTTGTGATGACCCTTATCTCGTGGAAATTTTGTAGTGACCAAGTAGTTAGGAGATGTGTGCCCGATCATGAGTCTCTCTCTATATTGCATTTTGCTCATGCTTCGCCTCGTGGTGGTCACTTTGGACCCCAAAGAACTGCTAGGAAAGTGTTAGACAATGGATTATTTTGGCCTTCCTTGTTTCATGATTCCCATCTGTTTTGTAAGTCATGTGATAACTGTCAGAGAGTAGGGAGTATTTCCCGTAGGCATGAGATGCCCCAGAACCCTATATTGTTTTATGAGATCTTTGATGTTTGGGGTATCGATTTTATGGGTCCATTTCCTGCTTCATATGGTTATACTTACATACTTCGCCGGTCGTTGATTATGTCTCGAAATGGGTTAAGGCGAAAGCCACCCGGACTAATGATTCTTCCGTGGTGGTGGATTTTGTTAGGTCTAACATTTTCTCGCAGTTTGGCATTCCTAGAGCTATTATCGGTGACCAAGGCTCCCATTTTTGCAACCGAAGCATGGGTGCCTTGTTACGCAAGTATGGAGTGCTTCACAAGGTCTCCACAAGATACCATCCTCAAACCAACGGTCAAGCCGAAGTCTCAAATAGAGAGATTAAGCAAATCCTTCAAAAGACTCGTTAACTCTACCCGGAAAGATTGGAGTAAGCGATTAGAGGATGCTTTGTGGGCATATCGCACCGCCTACAAGACTCCGATTGGGATGTCTCCTTATCGGCTTGTCTTTGGTAAGGCATGTCATCTTCCGGTTGAGTTGGAGCATCAAGCCTATTGGGCCATTAAACAAAGGTAACATGGATTTGGCCAAGTCCGGAATGGAGCGGAAGCTACAATTGCAAGAGTTGGATGAGCTTAGATTGGATGCCTATGAAAGCTCGCGGTTATACAAGGAAAAGACTAAGGCATTCCATGATAAGCATATTCGAGGAAAGAATTTTCTCGTGGGCTAGAAAGTTCTTCCGTTTAACTCCCGTTTGAAGTTTATGCCGGTAAGCTTCGATCTAAATGGGATGGCCCTTTTGAGATCACTAACATTTTTCCATTTGGTGCTTTGTTGAGCTATGTGATCCACCCACAGGATGAACCTTTAAGGTTAATGGGCATCGCCTCAAGCCATTTCATGAGGGATCCCAAAGAGCCGGCCCGAGGAAGCGAGATTCTCCTCATTGATGCCACTTATCCTCCATAAACCCCTTGGGGAGTATTCTTCTTTCTTTCTCCCTTTTTCTTCTCTTTGTTTTCCTTTTTCTACATTGCTTTTCGAAAATAAATACAGTCTCTCATTCTATGATTGCTACATATTATGAACTAGGACATTTTGGTTTTAAAGGATCATTCTGTTGGGTCTACGATTCTTGACTCTTCGATTACATGTCTTGGTAGTTGATTTGGTGATATTGGTTGCTTAAGTTGGTGTTGACCTTGTGAGATTTTGGGCCTACATGAATGGAATTCATCTTTTGCCATTCTTTCTTTCATGTGTGCATATGCTCATGATTTGTGTTCTCTAGAACTTGCTCCTTTTCTTTTTGAAACTACATTTTTCACTTACGTGCATAAGTATGATGGAAGCTTGTTTTCGTTCTTTTATTTTCCTCACTTTGGCCAAATAGCCTTTCCCTTGCATTATGATTCCTTTGCTATCCCTTTGTGCCTTTTTGACTCATTCTTTTCTAAGCCACATTACAAGCCTAAGCGAAAAACCATTTTATTCCGCACCTTGAAAATTTATTGAGCATTGGTTTCACCTTGGTTTTGTGTTTAAGTGTGGGGGTTGCTCAGGAGTGCCACAGTTTAAGTGTGGGGGGGATGTTTGCTTTTGTAATTGTGATTATGTATATAGTATAGTTTCATTTTTCTCAAAAAATGAAAGAAAGGAAAAAAAAAAAAAAAAAAAAAAGAAAAGAAAGAAAAGCATAAAAAAAAAAAAAGAAAAAAAAGAGAAGAAATAAAGAAAGAAAATACATAGAAAGAAAGGAGATATATAAGTAAAATAAAAATTTTCTTACATAGAGAATGATTGTGTTAATTAGTGCTCTTTTTAATTTCCTTGGTGCTTGACCTCTCATTCCATACTATTACCTACCTTCACCCTAACCCCATTACAACCTTTCATAACAAGCTCTCTTGATTTGTGCATGCATGTGTTATGAGTAGTGGAGACGTAGAAATTGAGCAAGCTTATGGTAGAGCAAATTTCTTGAGTAGAATTTGAGCGATACACTTATTTACCTTAAACACTTGAGAGATTGATTGAGCGCATCATTTGAGAGACCATCTTATGTGATTAGCATCATTGATTGAGATTACCATGAATTGTAATTTGAGATGAAGGGATTGTGGTCTTGATTGATTGATCTTTTGGAGCTTTGTGTCCCTCATTCAATTTTTGCATTGTTAGCAATTGTTAGAAAAGAAGAGTTTCTCCTTTAGGTCTTTTTCTTTGAATTTTGCTCAGGAGTGCAAAAAGATAAGTGTGGGGGAATTTGATAATTGAATATTTCATACACTACTTTTTGTCTCTTGATTTATAATTTAGGACCCTTTAGCTAATAAATAATGGCTTTTATACTTATTTGGGCCTTGGGCCTTTTATTATATTTTAGCCATTATTTAATAATAAATTCATGTTTTACATTGCTTCACCATTTTTACCATAACTCTTGAACCAGAGATCGGATTTGCCTCATTTTTGTCTCATATTTCAGATGATTCAGAGAGCTACAATTTTTATGAAGACATGAAGAGCAAATTCGGACAAGAGGGCGGTTGATTTTGGAGCCGAAGTCATATGTATTTTTGGGCTCGAATTTTGTAATTAAAGCCCATTTTATTTTATTTTCGTTCGGGCCTAAATTGTGGATTGGAGGCCCATTTCATTTTGCCATTTTAGGTTAAGTGAGGCAGCAGCCACAAACACATTCTCATTCACGTTTTTAGAATTCAGAGGATAAAAATAGTAGTTTTCAAATTCTCTGCAATGTTCTTCGTGTTCTTCGCGTTCTTCATCTTTTTTCGTCTTTCTTAATTATGTTCGGCTAAATTTCTGAGATTGATCCACGATGAGGGTCCCATCCACTATCCAAAGGATTCGCGCCTAATCGGTAACCGTCTAACTCGTTTCTGTTTCCCTTAATCGATTTGATTTTTGGTTCGGATTGGGTTTTTGATTAAAAACCCAAATCGATATTTCCCAAGGACGAAGTTCGACCGGGTTAAAGTATTTCGTGCGATCGTACGAGGTGCGCCACCGATTCGAACAAATTCTGAACGATTGTTCGCTTGAGGGAATTTCTAGACAAATGCGAGAGATTTCGGTTTGTCTAGAGTCGATTACGAGTTCGGTTATAAATGCTTTCGTTCGAGGAAGAGTAGTGGGTGAATCCGAAATCGTGGGTTAATCCTTTAATCCTCCGCTTTCGTTTAATCTGTGTTATTTCGTTTTGTTTCTGCATATTTCCATTTTCAATCTCTTCGAATCAAAAACCCCGATTTTATCTTGTTTACGTTTTCTTCTTTGCCGTTCAAATTAAACCGACCGTGAATTCGTTGGGAAACGACCCAGGTTACATTATACCGCAAATCCTTTTCTAATCTGGTTATTTTGGGAGATTACGGCAAATCTCTGTCAATGGTTTAGATAAATTCATTCACTAGTGCAAAAAAGAGTTTTAAGATCGCCTCATTTAGACCGGACTATTGACGCCTCGCCTTAAAGGTACGACCGGTGGTAGTTTTGTAAATATAAAGAATTTCTTATACCGGATTATTTTTTCATTGGTCTTAAATATATTATTCAGACCCGTTAAAAAACCAAACGGTCTTAAAAATATTATTAAAAAAATTGAAATATCAATTACTTCATAGAGAAATCTCATACAATCGGACTAATATTTTCTATGGTCTAAAATAATTAAAGATGATAAATTTTTAAGTCTAAACATATTTAAAAGCCTCTTAAAAGTTATTCTTTTAAGACCGGACATAAAATGCGGCTGGTACAAAATATAGATAAAGATTAAATAAAAAATTTATTAATTTTAAGAACGGAGTTATAAAAGAACCGGTCTTAAAGGTTAACTTTTAAGATCGGGTACTAATTAGTCCGGTCTTAAAGTTAAATATTTTAAGACCGGACTTAAATTGTGGCCAAGACCTCAATATTGAAGAAAATTAAACAAAAAATTAATTACTTTTAAGATTGGACTTTAATATGACCGATGTTGAATGTTAAATATTAAGACTGTCTCTTTGTTTATCTGGTCTTATAAATGAAGTGCCAAATATACATTTCTTTGCACGAAAGCTTTTGTTACTCTCACTGAAGAACCTCTGTCCATGTTGCGAAACCCTTCCCGTTTTATTACCTCTTCCTCGCCCACATACCATTAGCCTCTGTTACTCTCTCATTTGCTCAAGCATTCCGTTCTTCCTGTCTCAAAAATGAACGGTGAAAATGATTCTATTCGTGTTCCAGGAATGCCAGTTACTAGTGTGAGTCAGAACGAACCCTCTTCATCTCACAATGAGCCTCGTAACCGCCCTGCACGCCGTGGTAGAAGAGGCACACGAATGATGGATATAACCCTAAGTCAGACTTCTGGGTCAAGGCTTGAGATTCAGTTTGATGAAAAGTTGGAACCTTTCGGTCCTAATAAAAGCAAATATACTAGTTTTGTCGACTATCTAGCATGCAACAAGGTTAGCATCTTGACAGATGAGTGGAAAAATGTGGACTTTGGCACAGTAAAGGATCTTATTTGGGACACTATCCGGCTTATTCCCTGACTGTCAGAAGTTGAAAGACAAGACATTGTCTTACTGTGCTGATCGGTGGAGGAAGTTTAAGACCTTTCTAGCTAACAAGTATATTTTTGCCGAGGTTCGGCCTGACCAAAATCCTTGGGACAAGTACACAATTATTGATGAACAAACTTGGCAACAATTTGTTTGGTTGCGGACCACGCCTGAAGCTCTGGTGAGTTTATATTTAGTTTTGTTTGCCCTTTTATTTGCTTATTAAGCTGTGTGGATATGTGAATGTTATTGTGTTCATCTAATCCTGTTAGTTAAATGGTTAGGTGTGTGAATAGAAGCATACATTTCCTGCCTTTGTCTATGCAAGTCTGATATGTAAACCCTGAAAAGGTAAAATACTAAGAAGGTAATTAGGGAAATAATAATGGCATAAGAGTCAAGCCATTATTATAGTCTTAGTTCTGTTATAGTAGGTAGTGGTTAGACATTGCTGTTAGTTAGTTAGTATGTTAACTGTGTAATGGTTTCGGTGCAAGCTGTTATTGGGCCTTAAGAGTCAAGCCTCTAACTATATATAAGAGGTTAGTCTAATATGTGTAGGAATCAGTTATGATGAATGAATAAATTGACTAAGTTGGTAGCAATTCTCAACTCCCTTTCCTCTATTTCTCCCAATTTCTTCTACAATTCTACATCTTCCTTAAATAAAATGTTGAAACTTGATGAAGTGAATTTGACTAATGTTTGACGTTCATATGAAGCAGAAGTTCTCTAATTTCTATTAGTGAGATGACTGGAATTCATAATTAATAGTTGTTTTCAATTTTGATTCACAGAAAAGAAGAGAATGAGCACAGGAGGTAGGGAGAAAGAATGATTGCCCGCATAGGGCTTCTCGCAGCGGATATGAAAAGGACGAAAAAGAATTGATGGCGGCCAAGCAGAAGAGATTGGAAGATGAACCTAAATCCAATCATTATGCGATAGTTGATCAGCCATCTCTAATACGTCACGAGGAGTTGTGTTTGCATATTCGGAAAAAGCCAAGCGGCGCCTACACGAGTGAACAAACTTGTCTAGTTGCTGAAAGAATTGTAAGTATTGTTATTGTTATTTTTAGTTACTAAACATGTTTCATTACGAAGCTTCTCGTTATCTGTATCTTACAAAATTTATTTATTATATATTTTTTGATGCTACCCCTCACAAGCACGAGAAAATAAAAACATAAAACATCTACTCCTCCCCATCGTTGTCAGAGGGGAGAGTCGTCGGAGAGGTCGGAGACGTCGTCATCTGAAGGATGGTACTCAATGTCATGGGTGTCGAGTACCGCGGTCAACTTATTGTTGATGACATGATAGACCTGAAACCGTTGGCCCAAGCGTCGGTCTATATGATCGACGCGGGCCAGAAGGTGCTGCATCATCTGGTAGAATGTCGAGTCCGGAGGCAACGAAGGAGGGTATGGAGATGGAAGAGGATTAATAGGAAAAGGAGGACCTGGTGGTGGTTGAGGACCTCGTGGTGGTGGAGCAGCCATTATGGTGGAGGTTGCAGAAGTGATGGAGAAGAATGTGAAGGAAGTAAAGTAACATCAGGTTTAAATAGAGAACCCTTCCTGAACAATGTGAAACGCTGGAAACTTTAATGAGGAGACACATAGTTCATCAGAATACAAGGAGAGGCCTAGTTGGGAAGTTTATCTCGGAAGCCGAAGAGACTCGAATCATTCATTTGAACGAGTGTAAGGATATGACTCGCTATCTCGAGTAATTTGAAAAGAATGAACTTTTAATACCGGATATTGTAAAAGATCCGTTCTTAAAACTAATATTTTTTAAGAAAAAATTCTTACTTTTAAAAAAATTGAATTGAAAAAAATAAATAAATTTTAGACCGGATAAAAGATAGAAGGTCGGTCTTAAAAGTAATTGAATTGATTGAAAAATAAATAAATAATAGACTTTTTGGATCGGATATATTATAAAAGGTCGGTCTTAAAATATATTGAATTGAAAAAATTAAATAATAGAATTTTAGACCGTATATTTATAAAATCTGCTCTTAAAGTAGACTCTCATTTATCAATTCCGTATCTCTCCGCTCTTTGCCTTTATTAACTCCTCATACCTCTCTATCCTTATTAACTCCTCACTACCTCGTAACTCCACACTACGTGGCTCTCTGCCCCGAATGCTCAAACCATGGTTAAATACAAGAGAACCGCTCGTAGAGGTACTCTTACTCCTGATGCTCGTGCCTTCCGTAGATCATTATACGGTGCGCATCCTCCAGCGAGAGTGTGTTCTATTGTGATAGAAGAGTCTCGAGTCGTTGGACCCATTGTTTCGGATGATGAAGAGATTGCCACACCCCCATCCTTCTATCAACCCTGTCTATGCTGAGTTCCTTCGTATTCTTGATGGTGAAGAGATTGCCAGCCCCCTCCAAATTCTCGGACCATGAAGAGGTTCCTTCTCCCCTTCTCCAACCAGTTGGCCCCAGCGCGCCTATCGCTGACCCCTCTCCTCTTTCCTTTAATGATGCGCTGATGCAAATAAGACAGTAACTTGTTGATCTACAGTGGGAAGTTAATGTTGCTTGTTAGTTCTCTATGTGTTTTTGATGATAACCGACAATTGTAAACACAAGTTGTAGTTTGTCTTTGGTAAGTTGAAAAACTTATCATGTCAAAGGCAAACTCGAGTTTTGGTTTCAAAACTCGAGTTTTGACTTTGATAGAGAGTAGCTCATTTTCAATGAATAAAGCAAAACTCAAGTTGAGTTTTGGGCTTACGAGAGCACTCAATTTTTCATCTTGAGACAAACTCGAGTTTCGACTGAAACTCGAGTTTTGCATTATACGAGACTTCACATTGTTTTCTAATAAAGACAAAACTTGAGTCTTGATTTGGAAACTCGAGTTTTGGCCATACGAGAGAGTCTCCAACATTTTGAACATATGCAAAATCAGTTTTGTTTTTAAAACTCCGGATTTCACTTTGCCATGAGTTTTCTAAGTTTTCTCAAAGTTGTGAAAAAACTCGGGTTTTGATTTGGAAACTCGAGTTTTCCCTTGGCGGGAGTTTTCAAGTTTTACCCATTTTTTGAAAACTCAAGTTTTCAAAAAAAAAAAACTCAAGTTTTGACTTGGCATAGATTTCTCAAAGTTTTCATACTTAAATGAAAACTCGAGTTTTGGCCAAGCCGAGAGCATTGCATTTTTTTCCAATGTTTTGAAAACTCTAGTTGTGATGTTTTGGACTAAAACTCATTCTTCTCATTAAAAGTCCAAAACTCGAGTTTAGTTTTGGAAACTCGAGTTTTGAGTTTCATTCAAAAATGTGTTCCAAAGCTCAAATCGCGACTTTCCTCTCGGAAAGAGGAAACTCGAGTTTGGTTATGGAAACTCAAGTTTTGCCTTAAGTGCGAGTTGACTCGAGTTTATGTCGTAGAGTTTGAATTTTGAATCGACAAATTTGTGAAACCTTCTTGTTTGATCTTAATACTTCCTAACATTATTCTTCTATGTTCCCGGCCATGTTTAACCACTTTGTTAGTGTTTTTAATATGATTTAGAAGATTTTTATTGAAGGTTAAAAGCTAAAGCAAAAAGTGACGTCAAGACATTAAATGCAAAACCCGTAAAAGTTGCACCTTTTACACACGTTTACAAAGGATTAATGTCTACTTTCCACTTCCAAAGAGTTGCTATTCCAACGGATTAATATTCAAGGAGTCAACCCTAGACTTCGTGCAACTGGATAAAGTGAAGATTAGAGAGAGAAGAAGACCAAAGCTTAACATAATCCTTGTCCGATGAAGGCAACTCGTTATATTGAAGATTTTAACGGTCATTTAATGCTCTCTTGGTATAAATAGAGTTGCATTCAATTCTTCTCAACTAACACATTTGCTGAAAACAAATTGCATTCAAGTCTAAACTTATTCTTTCAGTTTTCACTTGTAAAAGTATCTTCTGATACATTAAGCTTTAGTGTTTATCATTATCCACTCTTAGAGAGAGTTTCTTGACTATAAATCATTTGTTGTAAAGAATCACAAGTCAGGGGACTTGGTGATTGGGTTCATTGATTGCAACTTGTAAGGGGGAGTAAGTTGTAGTGAGAGAATTACTCTTGAGTACAGAGTGTGTAATCAATTACGATAGTGAAAATCCCGAGAGAGTTTGGGACCGGACGTAGGTCAAGGACCGAACCGATATATCTTTGTGTCTTGCTCTTCTTCCCTACACTCGTTCACCTCTCGTTTTTATTATTCAAAATAGAGCACTTCGGAAAAGATTTTGAAATCCTCAATTCACCCCCTCTTGGTGATTTAGCTCCACCTTCATTTGGTATTAAAGCAAGGTCTTCTCTTAAGAGATTAACATCTCGAGAATGATCGCTATGGATGGTATTCTACCTGATGGAGCTTCAATCAAACGACCACCGGGATTCAATGGAGAGCATTATTTCTTCTGGAAAGCCAAGTTCAAAGTCTTTGTGATGGCTACAGAATATGGTCTTTGGAGAGTGTTCGAGAGAGGAGACTACAATCCAACTGTCCTTGAAGATGGTCTCAGAATTCTAAAGCCTGAAGAAGATTATGATGAGAATGACAGAAGAAATGTCACACTCAACAGCAAGGCTGTCCTTCTACTGCAAAGTGCTCTTACTCAACAAGAGTATTTTCGTGTCTGCAACTGAACTTCTGCTAAAGCTATGTGGGATGCACTGGAAATAGCTCATGAAGGAACTGCTGGAGTGAAGCAGAATAGAGTCAATACTCTCATGATTGAGTATGATCTTCTTCGTATGAAGCCTAGAGAATCCATTAGCGACTTCCAGCTGAGATTCACTCATCTGATCAACTAGCTTGCTGCATTGGGCAAAGAGTATGAGCAACCTGTCCAAGTGAGGAAAATTCTCAATATCCTCAACAAGGAATGGGAAGCCAAAGTCACTGCCATTGAAGAAGCTCGTGGAGATTCTATGGCATCTGTAGCAGCCCTCTTTGGCAGCCTCTCTGAATATGAGGCAAAGCTCAAGTTCAAGAAGGGACTTGAAGAAGCACATGACAAGAACAAGGGGATTTCCCTCAAAGCTGCTAGAGAAACTAAAGAGTCAGATGATGAAGATGAAGACAAAGATGAGGAGATAGGTATGATGGTCCGAAGATTCAAGAAATTCTACAAGAAGGACCAAGGATTCGAGAAATTTCACACGGGTAGCTCCAATGCATGAGGCAAAGAAGCCAATCATCTGTGTGAAAAGCCTGGCTACATCAAGTTTGAATGCCCCCTGCTGAACAACAAGGACAAGGAAAAGAAGAAGTTCAACAAATACAAAAAGAAAGCCTATATCTCAGCTATTTGGGGAGATAGCTCATCTGATGAAGATGAAGCTGATGAGGAAGAGAAAGCAAATATTTGCTTAGTTGCTAAAGAAGAAGAGCAATATGACAACAATGATGAGGTATATGATTCAAAACCATCTTATGATGAGTTATTCGCTGAATACATTGTTGTGCAATCTGAATTTGAAAAACTTGCCGACAAATACTTTACTCGAAAAAGAAAAATACTACTCTTGAACAAGTAGAAAATCTCTCTTCTCCGAAAATCTTATTTGTGATGATTGCGTTGATTTGAAGAAAAAGAATTTGCATCTCACAAAGGCACTTGAGAAATTCACTAGAGGCGGTGAAATGCTCAATGTCATTTTAAAACAATAATGATAGATCAGGAATTGACTATAAACCTGATTTTGACAAAAAGAAAGGGAAAAAAGAAATTTGGAGAAAAATCTTACATGAACTATTTTAGAAAATCTGTTCATTCTTCAAATCCTTTTGCACACCGTAATTATTGTAACCGAAAGGGTCATACTACTTCTTCCCCGTTTCCATAAGAAGGAAAAAAGAGTAAACCCATAGGGAATTATCAATGGGTGCCAAAGGGATCTTACAAGATTCCTAAGACACAAACTAACCCCAAAGGACCCAAGAAAAGATGGGTACCTAAGACTTAATTTGTTGTGTCTCGTAGGTATGTCTAAGAGCATCAAAATCAAATAAATGGTACATTGATAGTGGATGCTCTAGGCACATGACGGAGACCAATCCAAATTTGCCTCAATCAAGCCCAAGGATGGTGGCAAGGTGACCTTTGGTGGAGACCAATCTGGAAAGATTGCTAGAATTGGTGAAATTGGCAACAATGAAGGACCACTAATCAAAGATGTCTACCTTGTGGAAGGACTTTGCCACAATCTCCTCAGTGTAAGCCAAAGCACTGATAAAGGTAACCTAGTTATCTTCGATTCTAAGGAATGCATGATTGTGAGTAAGGATATTATCCCTTTAGAAAATATAAAATCAAAAGCTTTATTTAGAGCCCCTAGAGATGGCAATTGTTATACACTTAACCTCTCTAGTAATGGTTCTGTTTCTAAAAAATATTTTGTTAGTAATTTGGATGAAAGTTGGCTATGGCACAAGCGATTAGCTCATGTCAATATGATTCAACTTGACAAATTACTCAAAAAGGATTTGGTGATTGGTGTTCCTAAACTTTGTTTTAAAAATGACATGATTTGTGATGCTTGTCAAAAAAGAAAACAAACCAAATCTTCCTTCAAATCTAAAAATGAAATTTCAACTAAAAGACCTCTTCAACTACTTCATATGGATCTAGTTGGACCAGGCCTAGAGTAAAAAGCCTTGGTGGCAATCTTTATACTTTGGTCATAGTTGATGATTTTTTTAGATTTGCTTGGACTATATTTTTATCCTCTAAAGATGAAACATTTGATCGGTTTGTTGTTTTTGCCAAGAAGGTCCAAAACGAGAAAGGTTTCTCTATTTTAGGAATTCGAACCGGTCATGGAGGAGAATTCGAAAACTATGCATTTGCTTGAGTTTTGTGACAACGTGGGGATTGACCACAACTTCTCGCCACGAGGACTCCTCAACAAAATGGTGTTGTGGAGAGAAAGAATCGAGTCCTCACCGAGATGGCAAGAGCTATCTTGATGAGAACAACACTTCTCAAGTGTTTTGGGCTGATGCAATGAGTACTGCTTGCTACATCTCAAATCGGGCATGCCTCTGGAAGAAGTTGAACAAGACTCCCTATGAGCTGTACAAAGGAAGAAAGCCAAATCTAGCTCATCTGCATGTGTTTGGATGTAAGTGTTTCATCAACAACAATGGTAAGGATAACTTGGGAAAGTTTCATCCCAAGGCAGATGAAGGTATATTTTTGGGTTATTCAAATAAGAGTAAAGCTTATAGAGTCTTTAATACTCATGTTGTATTGTTGAAGAGTCTATGCATGTTGTCTTCTGTGAATCCAAATCTGATAAACATTTGGATGATGATGAGGAAAATGTTTTCAAAAATCAATTCTCTTAGAAAACCACCTCTGCCTCTATGGAAAATTCTAAAGATGTTTTCGAAACTGATCCTCAAAACAATTTAGAAAACCCTAATCGATCATAGCCTAGAGCTTGGAAGTTCATTAGGAATCATCCTTTGGACCAAGTGATAGGTGATGTAAAGCAGGGAGTGAGGACCAGAAATAGTACTTTAATTGAAGTAACTTTTTCTGCTTTTATTTCACATATTGAACCCTCTAAGATTGATGAAGCCCATTCAAACAATGATTGGGTAATAGCAATGCAAGAGGAGTTACATCAATTTGTTAGAAATCAAGTTTGGGATTTCGTACCTAGGCCTAAGGATCATCCGGTCAATGACACTAAATGGGTATTCAAGAAAAAACAAGATGAATCAGCAATCATTGTCCGTAACAAGGCAAGATTGGTTGCTAAAGGCTATAATCAAGAAGCGAAATTGATTATGAAGAAACTTATGCTTCAAAGTGGAAAGATTGGAGCCATAAGAGTTCTTCTAGCCTTTGCTTGTGTCAAAGGATTCAAGCTCTATCAAATAGATGTGAACAAAGTGCTTCTCTAAATGGTTTTATTCAAGAGGAAGTTTATGTGGAATAACCTACGGGTTTTGAAAATGATCATCATCCAGATCATGTGTATCGTCTCAAGAAAGCCTTTTATGGCCTTAAACAAGCTCCTAGAGCTTGGTATGAGCAATTAAGCAAATTCCTCACTGATCAAGGTTTTATTAGAGGAAAAGTAGATACAACTCTCTTCATAAAGAGTAATAAGCTTGGTGAAATCTTAATTGTCCAAATATATGTTGATGATATTATATTTGGTGTTTCTAATGATGCTTTGTGTGAAGAGTTTGCTAAGAATATGCAGGGAGAGTTTGAGATGTCCATGATGGGAGAGCTTAACTATTTTCTTGGTCTGCAAATCAAGCAAAAGAAGGATGGAATTTTCATATCTCAGACCAAGTATCTCAATGATCTGCTGAAGAAGTTTGGGATAGATCAATGCAATGGAGCTGACACTCCTATGAGTTCAACCACTTCATTCGATGCTGATGAAAAGGGCAAGGACTTCAATATTACAAAATATAGAGGAATGATTGGATCATTGTTCTATCTTACTGTGAGTCTTCCTGACATCCAATTTAGTGTGGGGATGTGTGCAAGGTTCCAGTCGACTCCCTAGGAGTCACATGCTGAGAATGTGAAGAGAATCTTCAGATACATTGCTGACACAAAGACACTTGGATTATGGTTTCCCAAAGGTCAACCTGAACATTTGGTGGCATACTCGATTCGACTATGCCGGGTACAAGACGGATAGAAAGAACACAAGTGGCCAATGTCAATTTCTTGGTGGTTTACTTGTGTCCTGGTTTAGCAAGAAGCAAACCAGTGTGGCTGTGTCTTCTACTGAAGCTGAATTTGTAGCTGCCTCAAGTTGTTGTGCTCAAGGTTTATGGCTTAAGCAACAACTATCAGACTTGGGAATCAACCTGAAGGAGATCCCAATATTGTGTGACAACACTAGCACAATAAGCTTGGCAGAGAATCCAGTTCAACATACTCGGATCAAGCACATTGATGTGAGGTATCACTTCATAAGGGATCATGTTCAGAAGAAAGATGTCAAAGTCATGTTCATCCCAACACATCTTCAACTTGCTGACATCTTCACCAAACCATTGGCTAAGGAGCAATTTAATTTCATAAGGAGAGAATTGGGAATGGTAAATCTCAATGAATTGTAAGCATTTCTTACTCAATGTTAGTTATGGTTTTTGATGATTGTAAGTTACTAACTTAAGCATCGGAGTATCTAGTTGTATTTTATGCAGGATGCTTGAAATTGTGAAGTTTGCTGTCGAGGAGAGCAAACTCGAGTTTTGGGAACAAAACTCGAGTTTTGTCAAGGACTGTCGGGGTCAGAGAGCAACCTTGATTTTTGAAGAAGCTGAAAACTCGAGTTTGTAAGTTGGAAACTCGAGTTTCCATCAGACAGAGAGCAACCAAGTTTTGAAGAATGGTGAAAACTCGAGTGGGTAAGTGGATACTCGAGTTTTGGTCACAGAAGTTCAAAGGTTCACCTTACACCTTTGAAGTCTAGGTTAGTAACCTTTCATCAAAACTCGAGTTTGTTAGTAAAAACTCGAGTTTTAGTCGCTGATAAACCCTAATTTTATATATTTTATCCCGCCTTATTCGCTTAGTTTGGGGATTATTTTAGGCTAATTTGGATATAGTAAGATAATATTTGAATTGTTAGCCAATTTTAGGAGATAATATAAATCTGAATTAATTATGAGATATTGAGCTTAAATTATTAAAATTTTGATTGATATCTTGTTATTAAATAATATCTCTTAATATATAATGGATCATGATTTTATCATATTAGAAAATCCTATGGTGCAGAATTTTTCAGGATAGCTAAAAGGAAATCCAATGGTGAAATTTTATTGGGCTACTTGAATTTTATTGGGCTCAAGTTGATACCCTAAAAGCCCTTTCTTCATCCCATTAAATTGACCTAGCCGCCAGATTGAGATTCATTCATTCACATTCACGCACATTGAGGAAATAGATGCAGCTGCAACATGCAACACGCAGAGGAGTTTTTTTTGATGGTTTGATTCATTGATACATTCACTCACACGGAACGGAGCGACAAAAAGGTTCACGCTGAGAGGCAGAGGCGCACAGGATTAGTTGATGGTTCATCCATTATCAATCCATTAATTCTCACGCGGGACCCACACATTGCTTTCCTTAAATCAATTGAATCATCAATTGGTTTACATCAATTGGTTTAAACCAATTTCTCCGGTGGATGCGTATCGTGCGCAATTGAATTCTCCATTTATTAGTCAAAAGGCCATGACTTGCTTGAAGGAGTTTGAAGAGGAGATTTACTTGGCAACTTGAGATCTTCAGGAGGCAACTTGGGAGGAGCATGGAGGAGACTAAAGCCTAGGGTCTTACACTTGACGACTACAAGGGAGTGTTGTTCTTTTTATCTTTTTAATTCGAGACTTGAGATAATTTAGTTTTAAATGATTTCAAGTTATGTTAATTGAGAACAATCTAGTTTTAGATTGTAAACTTATTTCTTTTGGATTAGACGATAATTTGAAGTTTTTATACTTATGTTGGATTCTTGTTTGCAACCTTTGAATTGTTGATTAAATTAATAGTTGAGTTTTCGTTATTAATTTAATTGTTAATTTGGTTTATCATCTTAATTGTTTAATTGGGTTGGTAAATTATCTAGTTGTTCAATTGGATAATTGTAAACAAGACTTCCAAGATTATTTTGTGATTGGTTTTAATGAGTTTAATTAGTCACCGCTTATTTCATTATGAGTTTTCTAGTGGAATATGTGTTATTGAGCTAGAGGGTTCCCATGTTCAATTAGGTAATTAAATTCATTAATCTCTCTTTGATCTAATTAATAAAATTGGGCTCAAAAGTTAACTCTATGCAATTCCTAAGTTGTCAATTAAATCTGTGTGTTTGGATTGCTTTTAAATCAACTTTCTTCTTAGGAATTTTAATTATTCTCTCATAACAAAAAGACCCCCCAAAAATTGCATTCGAATTCATCTAGATTAGTTCCATCCTCATATAGGTTTTAGAGTCATTATTATCTTGCATTTAGTTAGTTTAGTTTCATCACCTAAATTCAACCTAAAGAAAACCCACAGCTTGCTCCTTGGGAGAATGACCTAGGTTGACCCTATATTTCATAATTAATTAGGATTTATATTATATCCTAAAATTGGCTAACAATTCAAATATTATCTTACTATATCCAAATTAGCCTAAAATAATCCCCAAACTAACTGAATAAGGCGGGATAAAATATATAAAATTAGGGTTTATCAGTCACGTCTATATATATGAGATATTGTTTAAGTTCTTCAAAACTTGCTTCAAAACTCAAGTTTTGCCCTAGCACTCTTCTATCTCTTTTGCCTTAATCTTCCCAAACTCTCTGATTTCTCTCTCTCTCGACCAAATTTCTTCTCCCAATCTTTGAAGATGGCCTCCAATCGACCTCCGGCAACTCGCGATGAATCTAACCCTAGAGAGATACCCAATCCTATTGAGACTCTTGTTGAGTGTCCAATGAGAGTGAAGATGACTCCCAGGCGATTTCACTATGGACTTGATCGCTTAATCAAGGGCGTGAGTGAGAATATTCCCTCTTCTTCTCCCAAATCAAAGGACTCACCTCAGTCGAAGAGTAAAAAGGGAGCCTCTGCCTCTTCGCCCCAATCGAAAGGACTTCCGGTCAGTGAACCCTCAGAGGTTCGTTCCAAAAGGCATCATGATCCTGAGTATGCTGACGGGAAAGGGAAAAAAAGGTTGCTGAGTCTTCCAAACCTCCTAAGCCAAAGAAAGCCAGGATAGCGACTACTAGTCCAGTTCCTGAGCAACGTGAAGCTTCATCTCAGGGTACCCCTGTCACTGAGGAAGAACCTCCAATTGAGGCAAACGCAATTGAAGAGATTTACAACCACAATACCCTTCCAAGTGGATTCTCAACTGCTGCCACTGTGACGTCAAATGATGATGCTGACAGATTCAAGGAGTATTTCCTGAACAAGGGATTTTTCCCTTCAGTATCTGTGAATCTAGGTAAATTGCAAGAAGAATGTAGTTTGGACTTATCTCCCTGGTTGTCAAGCTACGAGTCTTTCGTCTCAATTTCGCTTCATACACTCCCAACATTGTTAAAATCTTGTTTTAACATGGAGACCGATAACATCCCGGATTCGAGAGGGCAATTTAATTGAGGAGAGAGTTACCACATCTGTCAAAGGTGTCAAATTCACCCTATCAGCCTCCATTATCAACAATATTCTGAAAATTGCCAATCCACCTCCTGTTCCCACAATAAATTTCAAAACCAAGAGATTTTCCAACTTCTCCGTCCAAATGAGCCATTTCCCGAAAATCAGTTGCATACCCTTTCTTTTAAACCCGTGTCAATGCCCTTGACCAATAGAATCCTTTGGTATATATACTCCAGAAACTTTATTCAAAAGGGTGGCCACTTCACCCACTTCACTCAAAAGGACTATCCTGTGTTTGCTGCTTTTGTGAAACAAACTCCCTTCAACCTTGGTCACTGGATTTTCCAAGAGATGATCAAGTTCAGATTCGCCTCCCGTAGGCCTTCTCATATTCCATACCCCTCTCTGGTTTCAGTAATCCTCTTCTACCACAAGATATGGTATCTGGGTCCTCCAGATTCCATTAAGAAGCCAGCTGTATTTGGGAAGAGCCAATTAAACTACATGAAGCTCAACTTGGAGGAAGAGGGATCTGGCCAATCAAGGGCCCCTTCTAGATCACAGGCAAGAGCATCTCACTCAAGAGCTCAAAAGGCCCATTCTGCTCCTGCCCAGCCTTCTTTATCACCTGACTTTGCATCTCAAGTCAAGGAGATAGTAGATGCTGCTCTTGCATCTATGAGCATCAGAATTGAGTTTGAGATAGGAAAGCTGGTAGCTGAACTGACGCGTGGGAATGATGCCATGATTTAGGCTTAGGACACTCTAAAAGAGCAAGTAGAAGGCATATGTGGACAGCACACTAAGTTGAAGGAGAAGCTGGCTAGTACACACAGTGAGTTATCTGATCAAATGCTGGATCTCGATGCCAAGTTATCCACCTAATTGGTATCCCAAATTAGCTTCTCGACAAGGTCGAGAAGATATTGAAGCATCTCAACATTGGGTCTGATGCTGGTCCTAGTTCCTCTATGCCTAAGCCAGATCCCGAGTCTTCTTCATCTCCTTCCTTCCCCTTCACAAACCCACAGATTCCCACATATTCACCTGACCCGTCTACCCCTATCTTCTCTTCTCCCATTTCCCAGTCCACTCCTGCCACAGTTGTCCTTCCATCTCCCACTTCCCTAACTACTGAAGTGTTTCATCATGACTCCCTATCTCCAAATACCCTAGCAACTGAACCCTTTCACCCTGACTCCCCTCCTACTACTGCACTCATTGACCCTCTCTATGAACCCTCTATCTCAGCTCCTCCCCCTGGGTTTGAAGATGACAAAAGGGGAGAGAAAAACGACTAAGAAAAGTGACTAGGCTAGAATTTGAGTTTTGAACATTTAAGTAGTGTGTAGTGTTCGGTGTTTTAGTAGAATCTTTTTACACTCTGAACTCATGTAATGCTTTGCATTTTATAAATGAAATTATCTATTTGCTTCTGTTTCTTATCTCTGATGTGTTGTGCTTATCAATTGTGCAAAAGCAATTTCAGAATGTTACTTCTGTCAGATTTTTGAAATTTGAAACATTGTGATTTGAACAATTTGATTTCAAATTGAAAACTCTCTCAAATTCTTGAAAACTTGAGTTTTGGGCTTAAAGAGAGCACTCATTTTTTCATCTTGAGACAAACTTGAGTTTTAGGCTGGAAACTCGAGTTTTGCATTATACGAGACTTCACATTGTTTTCTAATAAAGACAAAACTCGAGTCTTGATTTGGAAACTCGAGTTTTGGCCATATAGAGAGTCTCCAACATTTTGAACATATGCAAACTCAATTTTGTTTTTAAAACTCCAGGATTTCACTTTGCCATGAGTTTTCTAAGTTTTCTCAAAGTTGTGAGAAAACTTGAGTTTTCCCTTGCGAGAGTTTTCAAGTTTTACCTAGTTTTTGAAAACTCAAGTTTTGACTTGGCATAGATTTATCAAAGTTTTCATACTTAAATGAAAACTCGAGTTTTGTTTTGAAAATTTGAGTTTTGGCCAAGCTGAGAGCATTGAATTTTTTTTTCCCAATGTTTTGAAAACTCTAGTTTTGATGTTTTGGACTAAAAATCATTCTTCTCATTAAAAGTCCAAAACTCGAGTTTAGTTTTGAAAACTTGAGTTTTGAGTTTCATTCAAAAATGTGTTCCAAAGCTCAAATCACAACTTTCCTCTGGAAGGAGGAAACTCGAGTTTGGTTATGGAAACTCGAGTTTTGCCTTAAGTGCACAGTTGAAAACTCGAGTTCAGAAGAACAAACTTCGGTTTATGTCGCGAGTTTGAATTTCGAATCTGACGAATTTGTGAAACCTTCTTGTTTGATCTTAATACTTCCTAACATTATTCTTCTATGTTCCCAGCCATGTTTAACCACTTTGTTAGTGAGTTTCAGATGATTTAGAAGATGTTTATTGAAGGTTAAAAGCTAAAGCAAAAAGTGACGTCAGCACATTAAATGCAAAATCCAGAAAGTTGCATACTTTTGGGTAATCCTTCGCATTGGTTTACAAAGGATTAATGTCTGCTTTCCACTTTCAGTAGCTGCTATTCCAACGGATTAATATTCAAGGAGTCAACCCTAGACTTCTGTGCAACTGGATTAAGTGAAGATTAGAGAGATAAGAAGACCAAAGCTTAACCTAATCCTTGACTGATGTAGGCAACGGTTATATTGAAGATTACAATGGTCATGTAATGCTCTCTTGGTATAAATAGAGCTGCATTCAATTCTTCTCAACTAACACATCTGCTGAAAATGAATTGCATTCAAGTATACATGTATTCTTTCAGTTGTCACTTGTAAAGTATTTTCTGACACATTAAGCTTCAATGTTTATCATTATCCACTCTTAGAGAGAGTTTCTTGATTATAAATCATTTATTGTAAAGAATCACAAGTCAGGGGACTTGGTGATTGGGTTCATTGATTGCAACTTGTAAGGGGGAGTAAGTTGTAGTGAGAGAATTACTCTTGAGTATAGAGTGTGTAATCAATTGTGATAGTGAAAATCCCAGAGAGTCTAGAGACTGGACGTAGGTCAAGAGGTTGGACCAAACCAGTATATATCTTTGTGTCTTGTTCTTCTTCCCTACACTCTGTTCACCTCTGTTTGTATTGTTCAAACAGAGCACTTCTAAAAAGATTTTGAAATCCCCTATTCACCCCCCTCTTGGTGATTTAGCTCCACCATCACTGCTCACGCTGATATCGCCAAGGCTTTGGAGGATAATAAGCTTTAGAATATTTAGTCAGATTCTTGTTTTTGATAATTTCCTCCTTGTTTTTCTTTTGTATTTTTTCTTGTGTACGTGCATATTCTCCAGTAATGTATGAAGCATTAAGAACTAAGCTTGTGTCTTTTTTTGTTCATATTCTCCAGTAATTAAAGAAGCTTATTCTCTAGTTTTCCTTTAATTTTTATTCATTCAGTTACTACTATGCTCGCCAAAGCCAATCCTCTTTTTTTTTTTTTTTTTTTTTTTAAAGAGGACTTTTAGGACCATATGTTTTATAAAACTACGTCTTAAAATTAAATGAATAATAAAAATTTAGGACCGAGTCTTCTAAACCTCGATCTTAAAAATTTAATTATATATTTAGGACTCGACTACTTTATAATTAACCGGTCTTAATAAAATCAAAAATACTAAAACATGTCTCTGTCGCGTGGAAAAATAAATTTCCCTCTCCGAACTTCTCTTGTCACGCCGAAAGTGATTACTCAGGTTCTGTCTCCAGTGTTTGTGTGTTGCTTCGTCATTGCTTCGCGTTGCTCTCTTGACAATCACTTTCTAGTTCCTTAGCTAAACATCTATAGACCAAGCTATAAGAGGTGTTCGGTTATATAACTTTATGATTTTCCCGCTTATCGTTTTGGGTTTTTCATGGGTTGAACGAAATCGATGAAATGTTCTTGTGGGTTTCTCTCGTTGTTAATGAATATTGTATTTTGAAGATTATATTTGCACTTTAGACCTACCCAACTGACCAACAAATGTTTTTAGGTTACTCTTCTCAGTTCTGCAACATCAATGTTCGTGGCGGGAGAAGAAACACTCAAGAAACACATTTAAATTTATATGCTACAGGTGAGTCCACAAGACCTTCATGCGATGCATTTAATTTCCTCGTCATGCATTTATTTTGCTTCTTAGATTCATTGTGATACATTTATGACCAAAAGTGATTCTTCGTTATGCATTTAATGGGCAAGTTTCTCCATAAAAAACAAAAAAAGACATAACCGACATTGAACATAAATATGCATTTGGTGTTGCCTTATTTTATATGCAAGTGTCAATTTTTTTGGATTACGCATGTTAAATCTTTCTGTCTATACGAATTCTACTATGGATCATAGTTGGATAAATGCTTTACGGACGAGTGTTGAATATCATAATGGGATGAGGGACTTTATAGAATTTGCTAAACAAAATGCCCATGATGATGGGGGAAGTTTTATTGCCCTTGTGTAAAATGTTTGAATGAGAGGTGACTAAGTCCTAAAGTTATACAAACACATTTAATTTGTGAAGGATTTTGTAAGACTTATACAGTATAGGTATGGCATGGTGAAAAATACCAAGTGACTCTCAACATGGGGAAGTGGCTTTTGATGATAATGACACGGATATGGATGATCGCATAAAGGACATTATTCGTGATGTAGGGGAAGAGACTTTTCATCAATCATATGCATATGGTAATATGTGCAGTGATGCAGAGACCCCGCTATACCCTGGGTGTAAAAAATACCAATTGTTGAACGCTGTATTGAAATTGGTAAGCTTGAAGGCACATCATGGATGGAGCGACAAGAGTTTTTCTGAAATGCTTGAGGCGTTTAAGGACATGCTTTCGGATGATAATGTGTTGCCGCATCAATACTATGATGCTAAGAAAATACTTTGTCCCCTGGGGATCGAGTACAAAAAGATCCATGCATGCCCGAATGGTTGCGTATTGTATAGAAAAGAGTTTGAAGAGAAGCAGAATTGTCCGATATGTGAAACCCCAAGGTACAAGTCAAATAAGGGGTCTGCAAAAGTATTGTGGTATCTTCCAATCATACCAAGGTTCAAGCGGTTGTTTCCGAATGAAAATGATGCAAAAAATTTGAGGTAGCATGCAGATGAGAGGATTTCTGATGGAAAACTTTGACATCCGGCCGATTCTTCTCAATGAAAGAAAATCGATCAATTATTTCCGAACTTCGGCAAAGAACCTAGGAACCTTAGGCTTGCCCTTGGCATGGATGGCATGAATCCATATGGAAGCCTTAGCAGTATACATAGTTCATGGCTTGTACTCCTGATTATTTACAACTTATCTCCTATGTTATGTATGAAATGAAAGTACATCATGCTGTCTATGTTGATTTTGGGACCAAAACAACTCGGAAATGACACTGATGTTTACCTCCAACGCTTGATTGAAGACTTGAAGGAGTTGTGGGAAGAAGGTGTCGATGTTTTTTACTCTTTCAAGAAGAAGGTGTTTAAAATGTGAGCCATGATATTTTATACTATAAACGATTTCCCAGCATATGGGAACTTGTCAGGGTATAGTGTAAAAGGCCATAAAGCATGTCCGATTTGTGAAGAAGGCACAGGCTACCATCAACTTCAACATGGAAGAAAGACGGTTTATTTTGGACATAGGAGATTTCTTAGACGGGGCCACCCATATCGTCGATTAAAGAAAGCCTTTTTTGGTGTCAAGAGTATGAAGATGCTCCGGTGGCATTGACTGGGGAGCAAGTTTATGAAAAGGTGAAAAATATCAATGTCATCTTCGGTAAGACGCAAATAGTAGAAAAGAAACAAATATATGGAAAACGAGATTTATATTCTTCGATCTTCCCTATTGGTGCAATCTTGATGTGAAACACTGTATTGATGTCATGCATGTGGAGAAAAATGTATGTGATAGTATTGTGGGCATGCTTCTCAACATACAAGGTAGTTCCAAGAATGGTGTGAAGGCAAGATTGGATTTGCAAGCAATGGGAACACGCGAAGACTTACATCCACGGCCATATGGGAAGAGAACTTATTGTCCCCGACTTCTCATACTTTGTCTAAGGATGAGAAACGAAGTTTTTGTGAGTGTTTACATGGCACAAAAGTTCCCTTGGGGTATTCTTCAAATTTTAAGAGGCTTGTATCGATGAAGGACTTGAAATTAATAAGCCAAAAGTCTCATGATTGTCATGTCTTGATGCAATAGCTACTCCCAATAGCTATTCGAGGCATCGCCGAATATGATCTTTGGGTTGTTTTGACTAGACTTTGTGTCTTCTTCAATGAGGTTTGTCGTAAATTTTTTGAGATTGAAAAGTTGGATGAATTGGAGAATGAAGGATATATGATCTTGTGCCACCTTGAGAAGCTTTTTCTTCTCACATTTTTTGACATCATGGTTCATCTAATTGTTTATCTAGTGAGGGAGATAAAGTTGTGTGGCCCTATCCATTTATAGTAGATGTACCCAATATAAAGATCTATGAAATTCCTAAAAGGGTATGTGAAGAACGCAAACCGGCCAGAAGCATCAATTGTTCAGAAATATGATTCTGAAGAAGCCATGGAATTTTGTCAAAATTATTTGGCCAAAGTAAGACATATTGGGCTTCCAAAACGTCAGCATGCTAAAGGGGGTAGACGAGGGGCTTCGATAAAGAGTGTAGATCCTGATGAATTGTCACAAGTCCACTTATACATCTTGAACAATGTTGATGAAGTTCAAGCCAACATAGCTGCACATAAAGAAGCTGTACGGAAAAAAAATCATCGAATGACTGAACAAAGATTGATTAGGGAGCATAACAGAACTTTTACAAACTAGTTCAAACAAAAGATCGAGGAAGAGGAATGTGTTTCTGATACAATCAAATGGTTAGCACATGGTCCTGAGGTTGATGTCATAAGTTGGAATTCGTATGTGATCAATGGTTATACATTTTACACGAAGTCCTTAGAAGATACGAGCACAGTCCAGAACAGTGGTGTTATGTTAGAGGCTGAATGCACCTCTCCAGTTCGAAAGACAAGAGGCCTTTATTGGCAGTCATGCCATATTATGGGGTTATTAAAGAGATTTGGGAGGTAGACTATGTTAAAATTAGATTTCCCATTTTCAAATGCAAGTGGGTTAATGTCAATAATGGTGTTTAGATCGATCAACTATGATTTACATTAGTCGATGTCAATGGTAGAAGTTTTGGAGATGAACTTTTTATTATGGCAGACTAGGCGAAACAAGTGTTCTAAATCAGCGATCAAGAAAATAAAATGTGGTCTGTAGCTCTCTAAGGAAAAAGGGTCATTGATATTGATGAGGAAAGTCATTCAAATTATGGTCTTCTTGAGAGTACTCTTTTTTCAAGGGGTCTACCGGACATGAACGAAGAAGATGAAGCGGATAATAAACTCGGCATAAGAAATGATCATCAAGAAGGGATATGAGAGGATATCACTTTAAGGTTTTAACTATATTATATTCCTTCTATGTTCATAAACAATGTCACTGACTATGAAGTTTGTTCTTGTTTTATTTTTGTGGCAGGATCCGATCCAAAGGGGCATGTTATAAAAGAGGATGTTACGTTGTTGGGTGAGAATCAGATGAAGGCATGATGAATATTATATTGGGCATGTATGTAGTATTTATAACTTATTATATTTGTAAGTAAGTTATCTTATTGTATAAATTAATTTAGGTGTTGTAGTCACAGTATAATCATTAATTAAGAGGCCACATAACTCATGGTGAATATTATTTGTATTCTTTTTCTCAATTCAATTTATTCATAATTGTTCATAGCTTGTAGCTTAAAGTATCGACTTTTATGTGCTGGATTGGGTGGTGGATTTGTATGTGTGTGTATATATATATAATCAGGAAGAACATAACAGAGAAAAATTCTGGAAAATTTAGACCGGAAATAAATACGCCGGTCTTAAATGTTCAACTGTTAAGACCAGATGTATTTATATGTCCAGTCTTAAAGGTCAGGTGTATACACATTTGATATTAAGCCCGGTCTTAAAAGTTGGTCTTTTAAGACCAGTATATTTATACGTCCGATCTAAAATCAAATTTTTAAGATCGGACGTATTTATCATCCAGTCTTAAAAGTCAGTCTTTTAAGACAGTGTATAATTAGTCGTCTAGTCTTAGAAGCCGCTATTTTTTAAACCGTATTTATTTGTGTTTGGTCTTAAAATTCCGATCTTTTAAGAGCGGCTTAGTTGTTGGCCGGTCTTAAAAGTTGAGTTTTAGGACCGAACAAAAAATATTTCAGGTTTTTTTAGTACTACTTTTAAGACCCAATGTTTTAAATGTCCGGTTTAAAAGAGTTTCTTTAAAACCGGTTCGAGTTCGGTCTTAAATGTTAGACTTTTAATACCGGATGGAACAAGACTGGTCGCGGGTCCGGTCTTACGATACCTCTTTTGTTCGGTCTTAAAACCCTTTTTTGCACTAGTGCCATAAAACAATCGAACCTTAAAACGTGAATGCCATACCATAAAGGCTAATATTTTTTCCATCCCTTAATTATATTCACGATAATATTCTTATCCGTTAAATGTTATTTTGTCTCAAAAAATCTCTACCTTCCAAACATCATCAGATATTCCTTCAGCCTCATTCTATTAGTGTTATCATCAATGGTCCATACTTTCTCTTAATACTTACTTCCATATGCACTCTGATATGTCGATTCAATCTAATAATTGAGAAGAGAAAATATTTCAAGCTTTCTTTGCCATGATTGTACCCAATATACTTATTGCATATTCACCCTAATAAGTTTTTTCAACCTATGAAGTATCAGCAAGAATAACTTGTATAAACATCAAACTAGGTCCCAAAAACAGAAAATGGGTTATAAAAGCACCATTAGCGAATTCTAACTTTGATTTAACCAACCCTCCAAATTGCATAAGCAAAAAAGTAGGGGAAAATCACTCTCAGGTTTCAAAGTACAGAATTAATCATAAAAAAGTCCTACACCAGATTTCCCTCACAAAAAAAGTCCCTAGAGACTTTTTTTGGTCATTAATTGAGAATAAGTTATAGAATTCCCCTCACAAAAAAGTCTCGTTGTCAAAATGGTTTTTTTTTTTTTTTTTTATGTTGTCAAACTAGCTTTTTTATTTGTTAAAATGTCCGTATGAAAATCTCGCTCTAAAAATGGCTTCTTATGTTATTAAAATGACTTTTCATGTTACAAAAAATTGTCCAGTTCCTAAAATTCTACACGCCGAAAGAAAAACTCGGAGATTTGATGGGCAAAGGCAATCAAAGGGGCATTTTAAGAATATGAAAGTAATAAATTGAATTTATCAGCGAATTTGATGTGAAATTGTTCAGAAGCTCACTAATGCTTATTCAATTATGTGGTGTTTTAGGGAACTAACAATAATTATAAACTAGTAAAGTAATGTTAATATAAATAATAATGGTGCTAATGAGGATGAATAAGGTCGTCTACAAGTTATACAAGGGCCTCATCTCTACACCTCACTATCACTATCATTGGATACTTCATCTTTGGCGAACAGATTTTTGCCGTGCCAATTATACCCAAGGAGTCTGCGAAGTACTCGCCAGGGAAGCTCGACCTCAGGGGGAGCATGTTGAGGTTGGGTGAATTGGTTGAAATGATTGGGATGGCACCAATTTTGTATATCTTCTTTACATATCACTCTCCACCCACATCCCAATACGCCTATACCACGGTAGTTACGTAGCTTTCCGAAGTCAATAAAAAGTCGAATGTGAAGGGAATTGTTACAATAAAAAAATAAATCTAATACATGTTTTCAAAATTATAATGTTTTGAAATTTTATTTATTTTGATTATATTATAAAATTTTATATTTTTAATTTTTATCATATTTCTTGATCTGTATTTATTTTTTGTTTTTTAAATGGAAAAAAATATATTTCAAACACATATTTTTGTTATAATATAGCATAATTTTTTTTTAAAAAAAATACATCAACACATTTTTTTTTATCATAAGCATAAATAATTTAAATTTTTAATTTACAATTTTTAAACACATTTTTTTACAAACATTTATAAACGTGAACCAAATAATTATTTGAAAAAAATAAAATTAACGAAAATAAAAATAAAGCTCTTGATCATACAAAATAATTTAAGCGAAACTTTAAACATTATATGCCAAACTGTATTTAGGGGCATTTAAGGGGAAAACAACTAAATTTGTACCTTTTAACTATTACAATTGGCGGCGTTTTGTTTTTCCCAAATTTGCAAATGTCCAAATTAAATAAATTATGGATTTGATAGGGTAAACGGAAAATTAGTAAGTAAAATTGGTTTTAATATAAATTTTAATTAAAAATATGTTTTAAAAATCTTTTTGGAATATTCATAACGATGTTAACAGTTTGGACCTAAGTGTATATTTTTAAAATAGAGGAGAGGTACGTGCGATTTAGACAAAACAAAAGGGTTGTGAGTGTATTTTACTCTAAAAGATTTTAAAGGAACTAAATATTTGATTGGTTATGCTTTTGTTGATTAGAATTAAATTCCAGAGTGACAATTGCAAGGGGAATGGATATGAAAAACACATACGAATTGAGTGGGAAAAGAGAAGAAAGGAAATGGAATTTTTATCATTTTATGGCGATATGGAAGTTGAACCCTTGTGTTCTGGTGCTTTAATATAATTATAATTTTTATGGTGCTTAAATTTAAATTGTGTGCTGGTCAAAGAAAAAGTATTGACTTAAATATAGGTTCTTCAATATAATGTTCTCATCATAATATATTAAAGTTAAACATAAAATAAAATATAAATGAATTATTATCTACAATATAAAAATATCTAAACGAATATAAGGTTTGTTGATGTAAAACATAGTAAGTATATTATTAGATATGCGGCTTTATTAAAAGTAGAGTCATTTTTGCCTCTAACGCATGCTATTTTCCTATTATTGTCGGTTACAATTATGTCTACAAGAAGGAAAAGAAAGACTATAGAAATCAATATAAACAATTTAAATCAAAACATAAGGGGAAAAAATATAAAATATAAATAAATATAGAGAATATGGGTTAACGCTATTTCATTTTTCCTCTTTCTCATTTTCTTCTCAAAATCTCATTAGATAAAAAAAATTTGTGGTTCAAATTGTGATATTTTATAAAACTATTATTATTAACATAAATAAATAAACTTAATCAATTAAAATCTAATCTAAATAATCGGTAATATAGATAAAAGGGAAACGAATTATTTGGAAAACATTGTAATAATGATTTTATAAATATTAAATTTGGACCATCCATTTTTTAATGTATACGTGAATATGAAATACTGAGACAAAAAGGAGAAAGAAGAAAATGAGAGGATTTTTTTTCCCTAAAAATATGAATAATTCTAAAGTGAGAAGGAAAAGCCTACTTTAGTTTCATCTTGGAAGGGTGCTCTTGATAATCTTTATCTAAAAAGAAGAAAAAAAGAGGTTACCTTGAGTGTGTGTGTGTATTGTGGACTGCTAAATAATTGAGGTTTTATTATATTATAATATCACTCTCATAGTTAAGAGGATTGATTAATGGGTGTGTTTGGATAGAGAAGCTAAATTTTCAACCATTTATCTTAGTATTAATTACTCCATTTTGCCTATTCTTATTTCAAATTGTCACTTTCCACTACTACAAAAAATGGTTTTCGCGTCCCAAAAAGACGTCCTTTGAAAAAAAAAAAAGGTAGTAAAAATAAAGGCGGTGATATTCTTGTAATTAAAAATTCACTTTTGGAGTCTAAGTTTAAAACTTAGACTCCAAAAGTCTCGAGAGAGACACCTTTGGAGTCTAAGTTTTAAACTTAGACTCCAAAAATGAGTCGTAGAGCAGGGGGTCACGTGGTGCGGCAGGGGGTTATGTGTGGGGCCCGCGAGAGACATCTTTGGAGTCTAAGTTTAAAACTTAGACTCCAAAAGCCATGCTTTTGGAGTCTAACTTTTGGAGTCTCGGCTTTTGGAGTCTAAGTTTTAAACTTAGACTCCTAAAATGATGTCGTCGTGAAAAAAAGGTCACGTCGTGGAGCAGGGGGTCACGTGGTGCGGCAGGGGGTTATGTGTGGGGCCCGTGAGAGACACTTTTGGAGTCTAAGTTTTAAACTTAGACTTCAAAAGTCTCCCAGACAAGCAACACGACTTTTCTTCTTCTTCCCCACTTCATTTCATTTCATTTCATTTCAATTTGTCTTCCTTCTCTACTCGCACCTTCATTTCAGATGCAGCCTGAGACCTTCATCGTCAGCCCTCCTCCGTCATTGCCCCTCCTTCGCCGTCCTCTCTTCATGTTGTTCGTGCTCGTCTTCCTCGTCATCTTTTTCCAGCAATGCAAGCCTCTCTCGTCTTCTTTTTACTCGAAATCAAACTCAGATCTGAGCTAATGAAGGAGGACGATGGTGAAGGTGAGCAAAAACACGGATCTATATATATATATTTTTTAATTTTGAGTTGCTCTTGTTATTTTTCAAAAACAGGAACTCAGATCTGTGTTCCTAAAGCTTTCAATCTGCTATAGATGATAGGTCCAGTGATGTTTTGTTTATTGCGTTCGGATTTTTTCCGGATCTGAAATTTCTTAGAATTTGTTTATTGTGTTGTGGATTTTTTTGAGATCCAAATTTCTCGGATCATTTATTGCGTTCTGGATTTTTTTTTTCAGATCTTAAACTTTCTATATATGTTTATTGCGTTCTGGAGTTTTTTTCGTTCTGGATGTGTTTTTAGATCTCAAACCTCTCAAATTTGTGTTTAACGCCATCACCATCCCCATCTATTTTGTTTTTGTTTTTTTTAAATACTTATGGAGTCTAAGAAATATTTAGACTCCGTAAGTCTTCACTTTGGAGTCTAAGAAATATTTAGACTCCGTAAGTCTCCACGTTTTGCGCTCCCCGCATAGACGTCCCCACGTTTTTAGACGTTAAAAGGCGAAATAAATGGACGTTATAGACCTTTTTTGTAGTAGTGTTCCTACAATCTATGACAAGTTTCTTTCATCATTTGTTAGTATCAGAGAAATTAGTAGTACTCTGACAGATGTCATGCCTCCTCCTTTATCAAAATGATCAAGTGAGTGTCTTAGTTACAAAAATAGCGACTTTGAATAAAGTCCACCACGTTATTCAACTTAATAGTTTGGCAAAAACAATATAAAATTATAGGGATAAAAGTGAGGAGTAAGGAAGTGTCATGAAAATCAGGGCAAGGAGTAGAATAAGTTCTAACCAATGTATCTTGAGAAGTCTTTCTCTAACAAATATGTTCAAATGTGGCAGATTAAAATAAGTTGTGGAGTTATAGACAAGTTGACAAAGCTGATAAATAACTACAATGGTGTTTTACCACCCAAGGACTCTGCCAAGTAGCCCTAAGGGAAGCTTGACCTCAGAAAGAGGAGCATGTTGGGGTTGGTAGAATTGGTTGAAATGATTGGGATGGCACCACTTTTGTATATCTTCTTTACATATCACTCTCCACCCATATCCCAATATGTTCAAAGGACAGGTGACGTATCCCATGTACTCCCAATCTTTGAGCTCCCAATCTTTGAGGTTATTGGATGTTGGATATGAATAAAGTTGGATGTGAAGGGAACTGTTATCACCTTTTAGGTGTTGCCAACAAGTTTTCTGATTAAATTCCAACACCATTACACAAAGGCCATCACATCCATATAATCTCCTAGTACCATGTGACTGCCTTGCACATCTCTTATATTCATCATCTTCTGGAGCTTTACTCCTCCAATGAATCTCACCTTCATCCCCATTTAAATGCAAGCATAAAACAATTCCCGACCATTTACTAGCACGGAAATTTGGAGGTACGTCCACTTCTATCTCATATTTATCTCTTACTTCATCATAATATTTTATGTTTGGATCAAAGCATGATGGTATTTTGCCTCCTAATGGCATGATTGCAAAGAAATTTCTGAAATATTCTGGCTGCATACATACCAAATTGTTGTTAACATTAATTACCCAATGAAGGAAGCATAAACATATGAGAACAAGACACAAAATTGAGACAAACATACCTCAACGTCCTTTAACTTGAATCGCGAATAATAATATTTCTTACAAGGGAAAGGCATATTTTCTTCTTCGTCAGAGATTACATATTCAGTTTGCCCACGGCACTGAAATAAAAAATTAGTCATGTAATGCATATGTAGTTAAAAAAAAAAAAGGCAGTACACATAAATCATTAGATATAATGTAGGAAGACCAACACACCTCATGGTCAAGTGAAGTCACCAAATTGAACAACTGTTCATCTAATGAACTTTTCATTGAAAAACAGCCATTTGCTTCTAATCGAAGTAGCCGTGGTGGAAGTCTTGGCAATGACTCAATCCAATCGCAATCCCCCAATGAAAGAAGGACAAGTCCAAAAAGACCAGAGAAGCAATCAGTGGGTATATTATATAAATAAGTTGCACTTAGATTCAACTCTCGAAGACCGGTCAAGAATCTAAGTGATTTTGGAAGTGTAGTTATAGCAGTGCAACTCACATTAAGATATTCCAATTTCTTCATACCTTCCCCAAACTCTGGGAGCTTTTTAACATTTTCACAAAAACCAAGATCTAACTTTCTCAAAGAATTTGTTTCCAATTTACTTGGTAGGCTGTTAAGATTTTCACAACCATTTAAGTCCACCTCAACAAGCTCTTTCAACACTCCAAGTGATTCATGAACCTTGACAAGGGATGTGCAACTAGAAAGACGTAAATGTTCTAGAGATTGAACATTTGAGAAGTCTGGAGTTTCAATAAAATTGGAAGATCTGCTCAGGTCAATAAACTTCAAGTGTTTCATGGACTAGTCAAACAAAAGATTGAAGAATGATCAGCCTCACTAAACAATGAATCAATCAAACATGGTTACGTTGATATAATTTTATGATAAATAAGCATCAACCTTACCTTTATGCCATTCCAAAGTCGCTTCATGTTGCTATGTTGCATTTCAATATGAACAAGTTTATCCAACGGAAGTGGAAGAGCTTCCAAAGGAAATGTTGGCCATCAGACAAATTTTAATGCACATGAAAGTTTCTTCAATCTGTTGGTACGTAGGGTGCACGATTTAAGAGGAGTAATCTCGTCCACTCATCTTTGAAAAGGCATCGAAATGTTCTTCTATTTCATCTTCGGTCCAATATTCTTTCATAACAATAGCTTCTATTTTTCCAACTGATTCCTAATAAAAAAAAAAAAAGTCATTTTTCATAAAAATAACATGAGAAGGATAAGAAAAGAAGAATATAAAAAACATTAAAGGTATGTCAACAAAATGAGATACTTAGAATATAAGGCGCTCACCTTGTTATGTTCCAATACTTCCTTAATTTCCTCAAACTTCCGCTATCTGCTATTAGGGTATTTTTGTTGAATTATATACCAACCCATGTCTTCATATAAATCATGCATATCCAATCACCATTTTCAGTTTCAACTAGTAAAGTTTTTTCAATCAAGACCTTTATTCCAAGTATAGGATTAAGATCACAACCTTTCAAAATTTAAGTCACTTCTTTTTTATCCTAATACTTGAAAAAACAAACAATATCTAAAAATATTGTCTGTTCTTTCTCATCTAATCCATCATAACTTAGTTTAAGTACTTGAAGAATATTTTTGTAAGGATTAATTTGCTTCAATTTATCTAAAGCATCTCTCCACATAGCTTCTTCCCTTCTCCCACAAAGATAAGAACCCAAAGCTTGAAGAGCCAGTGGAACGCCTCCCACATATTTAACCATAGATTTAGAATACTCCAAATACTTCTCTTCAGGATGATTTTTGTTGAATGCTTTTTTTGAAAAGATTTGAAGAGATTCACCATCATTCATGGTTTCCATCTTATATATTCTTTCCACTCCAAATGAGGTGAGCAAGTGGCTATCTCTTGTTGTAATAATTATTCTGCTTCCTTTACCAAACCAATCAGGACTTTCAGCCAAATCCTTTAATTGGCTCATATCATCGATGTCGTCAAGGACAATAAGAACTTTTTTATTGTAGAGGAGCTATCTTATCTTTCGCATTCCTTCATAACTATCCAATATTTCCAAGTCTTTTGTTTGGATACAAGAAAGAAGACTTTTTTGCAAAAAGACTAGACCTTTAGGCAAAGGCAAAGCATCTTTAACCTTTTCAAGAAAACAGCAAAATTCAAACTTGTCGATAGTTTTTCAAAAACAACTCTAGCCGAGTTGTTTTACCCACACTGCCCATCCCCCATATCCCTACAAAACGTTTGTCATCCAACCCAATCTCCAAGAATGGAATCACATCAGCCACTTTTGAGTCAATTCCAACCAAATTGTCAACTAAAGATGGTAATTTAGTACTTAAAAAATTCCATAGATCTCCAACTATATTTTTTATAAAATCTGCTTCGTTCCTAACAAAAAAATCTTTGTTAGCATGATATATATATATATATATATATAGTTATGATGAAATAAAATGAAAATGAAAAATGTGATTTTCATGAAAATTGTATTATTGTTTACTAAAGCTACACTATTTTATTTTTTATATATATTTGGTTATTAAATTTTCATAAGAACATAAAGTTGAGAATAGGACTGGAAATAAGTGGAATGTGAATTGTTGAGAAAGTCAGAGCAGAATTGATCCATCGGGCCCATTAAAATTAAAAACGTGATTATTCTACCAAAAACACTCAACTTATTCAAAATTTCGTTTTATTGATGGATGCATATTCAATGTGTACTGTCATAACCCATTCATCATTCAAAATTTGATTTTGCTCTTAACAAAACAAAATCAATACTTTTCAGTTTTCCGCTGTCACATTAACATGTTTCTCACAAATTAAAATGATCTAATGCATAAAGGGACTTTTAATTTCAATTAAAACAAAATCTCCATAAAGTAAAAATTCAGAAAGATCCCATATAAAGCTACTTAAAAAAAAAAAAATCCAAATCAGATTAATAAATTCAATAAATCATTGAGTCATTAACCCAATTTAGGATTTCAAAATGAAGGTAATGTGTTCAAAAACCTCTCCATTTCAAAATGAAGGTAATGTGTTCAAAAACCTCTCCTCTATCCTCTTTAAAGAGTTCTGTTACTATGTAACTTATGTTTTAGATATGTATGTATGCATATGTATATAGAATTTTATTACTATGTAACTTATGTTTTAGATATGTATGTATGCATATGTATATAGAATTTTATTACTCTATAACTTATGCTTTTCAATAAATATATATACACACGTTAATATTTAATAAAGCGAGATATGATTCATCTATAATTTACTTACAATAACTATCGTATAAACCATGATAGTTTATTTTATTTTATTTTTTGGTTCAAGAAAATATATTAAATATACTCGTTTGTAGAATGTTTTTAAACAAGGAGTTCCTATTATCAACATAAACAAATTTTTTCAAAAAATATGTCATTATAAAAATATTTTTTAATAGATATATTAAGTATATGTTTTACTAGTACTTTAATTGTTCCAAGTTTTTCTGGATATTTCTACATTTCAATATATAAAAACATTTTATAAAATTTTAAGTTCATTTAATATCTTTTTATCCAAAATATCTTAAGAAGTATATCAAATTTACACACTTCTAATTAGAAACAAATAATTAACCTTAATAATTATTTATATTAAAGAATGGAAAACTTAAAAAATTGAAATCTTAACTAAACTATTTTTGAAAAACTCACATTTGTGGGTCAAGGAAAATCATTCAGAATTCGTCTAGATTATTTTAATTGACTTTTGCAAATTGAAGTCGGTTTGCGTTATTCTTTCCATTTTTTGTGTTTAGTCTCACTTGATAAAAATAAATACATTATTTTAAGAAAAACTCTCATTTATCTATTTTTCTGTATCTTTAATATCAATTAATAGATTTTTCAACTACAAATCATTTAACCAATTATGGCATTTGTTATGCCTTCAATTTTTTCCTTGAATTATTCTTGATGATCGTTTTACACAAGAAAACCTTTGATTTAGGAAATTCTATTTTATTTTATATTAATGTTGATATATACAGCAATAAAATCATAAAGCAATAAAACCCTTAAAACTCTTTTAAGAGGGGAGAGAAGAGACGAGAGGGTACTAATGTCGTTTTACAAACATTTTAAAATCTCAAATTGGGTTGATGACTTATTTAAAGATTTGTTCAATTTACCAACTTAATTTAGAATTTTCCTATTTTAGATAGCTTTAGATGAGATTTTCCCATAAAAATTACTATAATTTTATGGTACTTGAAAATAAAGTGAGTCAGGTCAAAGAAAAAATTATTGACTCTCATGAATCTTGATGATATATGAAAATATTAAATAGGCTATAAAGGTTAATAATAGACATTGCATATGATTTAAACATCTCTAAACGAACTACGGTAAAAAAAATAATAATAATAATAAAATAAAAAAAAAAATTAAAAATTAAAAAAAATTAAAAAAAAATCTAAACGAATACTACTTATAAACTATAATTAAGTTATTGAAAATAAATTAAAATTAACATAACCAGCACATTCATAATGGATATGCTTCAAGGAACGAATATGACCGGTTTTGACGTTGAATGAATATATTATAAATGAATTATTAGTGGTAGATTCTCATTTCTGTTCAAATGGATGCGAGATTTTCCAGTTATTGTCTAAAAGAAAGACTATGAAAATGATTATGACTGATTTAAATCAAAATTATACATCATGACAAAAATATAACGTTAAATAAATATGGAACATATGATTAAATGGTTATACAAGAAAACTTACTTGCCCCTGGTGTCCACACCAGCTATGTTGCCAATTTCAATCAAAGCATTTCTCCAATTCTGCACAATCGTTGGGTTTTTTCGGAATTTCTTTTCATGATTTGCAAAGGCTTTCATAAAACTTTTTGTTTGCTGCCTAACATCAGCTGGGTCAACATTATAGAAGATGGGAAACACTCGCCGATGCAATGTCTTTTGAGATTCAAGAATCTTTTGAAGCTCATTCAAACACCATTTAGAATTTGCATAAGTTTTAGAGATAACAACAACTGCACAGAGAGAATCCTCAATTGCTTGAAACAGATTTTGCATTATGTTTCTCCCTCTCTCGAGATCTACATCATCCCTAAAAGTTTTGATCCCACTTCTTTTGAAAGCTTCATATAAATGACCTGTGAAATTCAAGCGAGTGTCTTGTCCTGCAAAACTCAAGAAAACTTCATATTTCCATGGAGGAGTTGAATTAAAAGTATCAGAGCTGGAAGATGATTCTCCTCCGACATTATATGCCATTGCAGGGGTTCAGAGAGTTATCTGCAACAACATAATCATATCGGTAAACAAGAAAAGGAGTCAGAGGTATGAAATTCAAACCTGCAGGAAAAAATAAAGGAAAACTTTTGTGCAGATTTATAAAAACTCGTTATATACAGTGATCAATACTGTTACGAAAGTTGATGAAGAGAACTTGCTTTCTTCTCCACGCTCACTGCTGTGATCTGAAGATCCTGATTACTGCAATAAACGAGAGATGTAGACGACAACCAAATCCTATCCTCCTTATTTAACCTTCTTTTCCATTGGTTGTGCTTGCAGTGTGTGACACACCTGCTCGCCGTCCACAATATATAGGAGTTTTTCTTAATGGAGTTTTTTTAAAAAAAAAAAAATACTTGGGACCTTATAATATACACCGACTTTGGTTTTTGTTAATGGTGATGATGATGAGAGAGAAAAGTGGATTCCAATTTGGGTGAAGGTGCAATTTTACTAACAAAGTATTAGAGAAAGAGCATCTGGCACAATTATTTATTTAGGGTATCTTATATACAAACAAACTATTAAAAGGGGTAAAAAAACACAATGGCCGTTAGTTGTTTTTAACGGACGTTTATCTATCTGACTGGGTGGTGAGAGAACTGATATCATCTTCTTCATCATCCTCTCTTCATCATCTTCATCATTAGCCAAGATAGGAACACAGATCGGTGACGGCAATAAACTTCCAGATTTGCCGGAAACTGGAGATATCGCCAGAAATGCAGAATCTCAACGGAAACCACAGAGAAATGACGCCCAAACAGAAAAATTCCATGTCACGCATCTTTTTCATCAGCTTGATCGAATCTTCATCGAGTTTAATTAGACGTCAATTCAAAGTCAAACTCGAGATGCCGTAAATCACAACTTCAAAAGCATGATCGGTATGTTTGAATTCAATTAAATCACTGTAAAGAAGATGAATGGCGAGAGAGAGAGAGAGAGAGTTACCTGCAAAAATGGAAGAAGCAGCAACAGCAAGAGAAAGCATGAGACCACCGGACTTTCTCTCTGTAAATCCCACCCTTCCCCTTCTTTCTCTCCCTATCTCTCCCTCTCTCATGAGAGTTCAGAGCCCTAACCTATGACTCTGAGAAGCATTTTTCGTTCTCGGAAATTCTGTAGATCCAATCGGAGTTGTATTTCGGAGGCAAATCATACACGAATATCTTCAAATCGTTCAGAACCCCTGCAAGCATATATAGAAAGACACAAAACAGAGCGGATAAATTAAACTAGCCAAACAGGTTTGACAAGTGACGAAGAACTCATGGTTTCGAATTGATCTATGGATAAAGTACCTGATGGGTTTAGAGGTAGATTGGAGAAGGGTGGATTGAGATTTGTGGGAAGAGTCGAAGTCGGAGGGGGGATTATTATTGGAGATGAAACAGGAGGAGAAGAAGTAGAGAGATAAGGAGAGCTAGAGAAGCCATTTGTAATACCTAAAGAAGCAGCTTTTTTCTGGGGAAGGTCTCGGTATGTTTGGGAAGGAACTTCATCTTAAGATAGAAACCCCTGTTCTTGGGGGGTCTCGTGGTGTTCCGCCATTTCATTTAAAAATCAAAGAATAAAAGCATGAGGAAGATGGTGAGAGGTCGAGCCTGAGAGGTGGAGGACGAGTCGGTGGGTAGAGATTTTCGGTTTCTGGTGTGGGAAGAAGTAAAAAAAAAAAGTCACCAAACCAGCGTTACAAACGGAGCTAACGTCATTGTGTTTTTTTAACCCCTTTTAATAGTTTATTTGTATATAAGATACCCTAAATAAATAATTGTGCCAGATGCTCTTTCTCTAATACTTTGTTGGCAAAATTGCACCTTCACCCTTCCAATTTCAAAATTACTCCTCATGTCATGAATAGAAGACATTTTTAACTATAAATACTATAAACTTAATTAAAAGTAAAAATAGGAACAAAATAAAAATAAAAAATGACAGAAATTTTTTTGAAACTGTAAAATCTCAAATTAAGTTTGTTACCGAGGGTTGATAAGGGAATAACGAAACTTGACAAGTAATTCATAACTCATTTTTTGGGAAATACTTTATTTAAAAAATTTTAATTTCAAAATTCCTTTTCTGACATTTTGCCAAAAACTATCGCCACTTTCCAAAATTACCCTCTAATTAAAATCAACCTATTTTAATTACCTTTATTTTTTTTATACCATCTCTCCCTACAAATTGATAAAGGCATTTGTAGAAAATAAAAATTTAATGCTATTGGCTGTTAGTGCCTTATATTTAGGACTAGAGAAATTTTCAAGATTTCTTATATTAAAGATAAGAGGTACTGAGGGAGTATTATATTTCTGCATTTTTCCATGAGTAAAATTCACTATTTTTTTCTTAGAAAATAAAAATGCGGAACATATATAAGAAGGGTTTCTTCTAGGAATACTTATGAATTTTCTATTTCTATTCCTAAGCATTTAGTAGACGTCAAGTTAATCACTCTGCCAGCTCAAGATTGCTTGTAGCTTGGCATACCTACTTGCCTTTGATTTATTTTTAAAGTTGGATTCCAATTCTGTCGCTTATCATTAGGCCTACTAGGCTCAAGGATATGAAACTGGGATTTTTTACCAAAGTAGGGATTTTTACTAAAAAATTTACTCAACTAAAGCACTTTTAAAAAGAATTATCAAACTAATGTTGTTTTGAGGCAATGACGCGTTGCCAAGTACGACGCCACCGGGTAGTGGCGTCGATACCATCAATTGATGCCACTTTTAAAAAGTGGCATCAATTGATGTATAAAAAAAGAAATTATTATTTTATAATTATATTTAAAAAATATTATTTTATTTCATAAAAATATATAATTTTATAATTATATCTAAAATTATAAATAATAATTCTAATTGATTATAAATAATAAAAAGAGTAAATAATAATTCTAATTAATAATTAATGGAATTAAAATATTTAAAATTTATTATAAACCTGTGAGGCTCGCCTCACTCTGTGAGATTTGAGTGATGGACACCTCCCAAAGATCTCTGTGAGGCTCGCCTCACCCTCAAAGACTTATAATCTCCTGTGTTACACACAACTTGTTTGCAGGTACACCGATCACAAATTGTGTGGAACACAAGAGATTATAAGTCTTTGAATGTGAGACGAGCCTCACAGAGATCTTTGGGAGATGTCCATCACTCAGATCTCACAGGGTGAAGCAAGTCTCACGGGTTTATAATAAATTTTAGGGTTAAATACCAATTCTACCATGGAAGTATTGGTAATGGAACACTTAGCACCTAGAATTTTTTTGGGTATCATTTTTGCCTCGTAAGTTTAAAAACATAGTTAACTTGCCGATCGGTTGATCTTGACCGTTGGATCGTTACTCTCCTTGTAAACTTCCAAGTCAAATTTGCTCCTAAAAAATAATTCGGGGGCAAATTTGCTCCTAAAAAAACTTTCGGGGCATATTTGCTCCTTTTTGTAAACTTATAGGGCAAAAATGATACCAAAAAAACTTCCGAGTCTTTGAGTGCCCTTACCAATATTTCCATAGCAAAATTGGTATTCAACCATAATTTTTAAATATTTTAATTCCCTTAATTATTAATTAGAATTATTATTTACTCTTTTTATTATTTATAATTAATTGGAATTATTATTTATAATTTTGAATATAATTATAAAATAATATTTTTTTTATCAAATAAAATAATTTTTTTAAAATATAATTATAAAATAATATTTTTTTATCAAATAAAACATTTTTAAATATAATTATAAAATAATATTTTTATCAAATAAAATATTTTTTGAATATAAATATAAAATAATAATTTTTTTAATACATCAATTGATGCCAATTTTTAAAAAGTGGCATCAATTGATAGAGTTTGACTAGTGGCGTCGTATTCGGCAACGCCACTACCCCAAAACAACATTAGTTTGGTAATTCTTTTCAAAAATGCTTTAGTTTGGTAAATTTTTTTGGTGCAATCCCTATTTTGGTAAAAATACCTATGAAACTGATCAAATTTACAATGAATAAGACCTAAGATATATGTAAATTGTTCTTAGAGAAACTGGACATAAAATTTTATCTGAAAAAGAATTTAACTAGGTAGAGTACTATAAGTATATAATTATTCAAATTACTTAAATAACTCTTTTATCAATGACTGGTGGAAAATTATAAAATTGTATGACCAATTAACCAAACCCCTCTAACTAATAACTTTCATTGAGGATAATTTGGTATTTTACCATAAATAGACTAATTTTAACTATCTATATTATTTTTGAAATGTTATTATTATTATTATAGGCTTATAATAAAAAAGGGAGCAAGTATTTACATTTTTAACAAGTCAAATATTCCCATGATATCAGTGGTGGAGCCATAAATTGCAGTTAAGGGGTCGAATATTACGGAAAGGACCTAAATTTTTATGAACTTGTATTTCAACCCAAAAACATTTCAATATCTTCATTTTAACCCCTTCACGGAACAAATAGTAGAGACTAAAATGAAAATATTGAAATTTATATAAGACTAAAATATAATTAGTTAAAAATCTGGGTTGCATTCTATAATTTTAGGGGGCCACCCTTAACACCCCTACCTCCGCCCCTGCATGATATGCTATGTCATTTTGGCATCGTTTACTTCCCCCACTTGTATAGTTGTATGTAGAATAATGGGGTGTGTATATTATTGGGTGAAAAACGACATTATGAATTTTTTATTTCTATTCCTAAGTATTTAATATACGTCAAGTCAACCACTCTGCCAGCTCGAGATTGCTTGTTGCTTGGTATACCAACTAGCCTTTGATTTATTTTTAAATTTTGATTCCAATTTTTTTGCTTATCATTAGGCCCACTTTGCTCAAGGAAACGAACCTGATAAAATTTACAAAAAATAAGACCTAAAATATATGTAAATTGTTCATAGAGAAAATGGACGAAAATGATATCTAAAAAAGAATTTAACTTGGTGGAGTACCATAGGTACATAATCTATTCAAATTAATTAACTCACTCTCTATCAATGACTAGTGGAAAACTATAAACTTGTCTTACTAATAAACCAAACCCCTCTAACTAATAACTTTCGCTGAGGGTAATTTTGTTATCTTACCATAAATAACTAATTTTAACTAACTTTATTTGTTTTGAAATGTTATTATTATATGCTTATAATAATAATGGGAGGAGGTATTTACATTTTTAACAAGTCGAATATTCCGATGATATGCTATGTCATATTGGCATTGTTTACTTCCCCACTTGTATGTAGAATAATGGGGATATACGTGTGTGTCTGGGGCCAACTTGCATTTCACATATTAAAAACTTTTTTTTTTTTTAATTACAAAACACCTCATCGATGGATGTATCACACGCAATCTCGGCATTTCTAAATGATTAATTTCTTGCTCGAAAGTCATCATCGTGTAATATTTTAATAATAATTTTATAAAATATTAAATCCGAATGATTCAATTTTCTAATTTTAAATATTCCCATGATGGTATTAAGCATTAATTATCCAATTGAGGAGAAGCTGAAGCATAATAGAGCAAGTGGATGGCTGAGTTGTCGGTGGGATTTCTGGGAATGGAGATTGCCCCGCGTGGGCTCATAAATCCAGAACTAACATATGATAAGTTTGCATGAGAGTAATTATACCTCATTTCTTTTTATAAGCTTCAATTTTTTTAATTAATCCAACTTTTTTGTAATATCTATGTCAATATAATTATGGAAGTTGTTGAAGCGATCATGCTTTCTTCTCTATGCTTACGGTTGTGATGTGAAGATCACTACATAAACGCCATACTTTGTAGCGGTTCATATGTAGCTAGAGGCGGATCTTTGATGAGGCATGGCCACTGAAATGTTTTGAATATAATTCTTTGGTGCTTCTATTCGTCATACTTGGTTATTACTATTAGAAAATACTAAAATAGCTACAAAATTTGTGACAGAAAAAAATTCATCCAAATTGCAACAAAAAATGAAATCCGTCACAATTTGCAACGGAAAAATAAATTTGTTGCGCTTTACAACGGAAAATGAAATCTGTTGCAAGAGTTTACAAGGAAAAAGAATTCCGTCACAATTTGCAATGGAAAATTAAATCCCTTGCAAAAAATTGCAATTTAAAAAAGAGTTATGTTGCAACTTACAATGGAAAAATAAATCCGTTGCCACAAGTTTGCAATGGGAAAATAATTCTATGCAATTTACAACGAAAAATTAAATCCGTTGCAACAAATTGCAAAATTTGGAAAAAAATTCCGTTGCAAAAGTTAGCAATGGAAACATAATTCTGTCTCAATTTGCAACGGAAAAACAAATCCTTTGCAAACTTTTGCAACGAAAAAGTATTCCAACACAATTTGCAAGAGAAAATAAACTTTTGCAACGGAAAATATATTCAATCGCAATTTGCAACGGAAACTGAAATCCATTGCAAACGTTTACAACGGAACAACAATTCCATCGCAATTTGCAACGGAAAACACAAACCGTATATTCCGTCGCAATTTGCAACGAAAAACACAAATCCATTGCAAATGTTGCAACAAAAAAAGAAAATTCCATTGCAAATTTTTTTATCTAATGTAACTAATAATTAAATGTTAAAAAGACCATCTAAGACTAGCAGTGTATTTAATATATGTTGATTTTTTCCAAAAAAAAAAAAAATATTGGTATAAAATGAACAATAAATTATGTAATTCATTAACCATACATAATGTAACTAAATATTTTCTTAGATTCTACACATCATCCAAGCCACGTGTAGTCAATGTTATTATCAAAGATAGTATTATTCATGAGTCGGTAACAATATATAATACCTCTTATTATATTTATACACAGTTAATACATAAGTTAATTAATGTTTGTTTCTATTAATTCATTATTTCCCCCTTTTTAACCATTATATATAATCATCTTCATGCGCCTTTTGATTCCATTTCTCTCCCTCCCAATTCCATATTCCATTCAAATTTACAATTTTTTTCTTAAATTTAATAGGGTAGACATCACTATTAAGATCAAACCCATGGTCTCTAACTTATTAAAGATTTTTCGGGCCACTAGGCTATAAACTTATCGACAATGAACTATACACTACATATTTCTTGAGGTCCTTATTATAGAACATCAATTATCATTTATCACAAATGAGAGGCTTTCCGGAACTAGCTAGGGCGGGGTTGTAGAAGCTTTTTTGTGTTTTTAAAGCGTCCTGAACATATTGTCAGGACGTCAAAATTTGAGTACGCACGTCGGAAAACTATTGAAGGACGTCAAAAATTTATTTTAAGGCATCCTGATTTATTTTTAGGACGTACGAATTAATTTAGACATCCTAAAATAAATTTAGGATGCCAAAAAATTTCTTGGTACCACAAAAAATTCCCGCCGCCAAAAAAGTGATTCCTTGGCGCCAAAAAATTCCTTACAATGTGCCAAATATTTATTTTTTAGACGTCCTAAAATAGATTTAGGAAGCCAAAAAAGTTTTTAGACATCCTAAAGTCTCAAACTCGGTAAATAATTACAACAATGCCATCGCCTTCACTTTTTACATCCTTTTCTTAAAAAATGACGTCTTTTAGGGTAGTAGTATCCATATTTTGTAGTAGTGAGGGGAGCCTAATGGTGGTGGAAAGGCCGATGCAACGACTTCCCCTTCGGACGAGGGTGAGAAGAAACATCCCCTCTTTGAGGATGAGTACGACGGACTAGGTAAAAGTGCAGTTGATTTAATTTGTTCCTTGTACTGTTGTTTTAATGGTCGCAGGGGGGAAAAGATCAAATGTTCTTCACTTGAGCAAATTGTAATATGAATTTTTATTATTCTCTTAAAGAGGCTATGAACCCTTATCTTGATGAGAGGGTACATGGGTATTAAGGAAATTCTCATTTAAGTGAAGCCAATGAAAATCCCTTTTCATTCTGTCTTTTATAGCAAGAGATTTTGCGTTGATGATGTTATGTTTTTGGTGTAAGCAGCTAGCAAAAATGGCTACCAAGATGAGGAGGCTGGTAAACCTTTAAATGTAAATAGGAATTCCTCTCTTGAGAATGTTCTTTCATAGGATGGTCAACTGCACTGCTACAAAATACCTAAAAAACGACCTAAATAAGACCCAATCAACGTCCCTTTTCAGAGGGACGTCTGGGAGAGTGTCGTTGTTTGTATTATATTTAGCGACCTGAATTTTATTCAGGTCGCCTCAGAATTGTATTCAAGTCGCCTATTATGAGGCGACCTGAATTGTATTCAAGTCGCCTCTTATGAGGCGACCTTAATACAATTCATAAGAGGCGACCTGACTATTATGAGGCGTCCTGAATTAGCTTTCATGACGCCTTATATTAGTTTTTTTTTTAAAAAAATATGCTTGCTGTATGTTTGGCCAATTTGCTGCAAAACTGAATACTTCACAAAATAAGCACATATGTCCAGTATGACTGTATGAACTTATATGTATGTGCATTCTATCCAAAGAAGGTGAAATAATAATGAATAATGCAGCACGGTTCAATAAGAAAATTGAACATGTAAAAGTGACTTCAACAAAGAGTTCAAGAGAATATTGGCTTATACATACAAGAGCATACAAGAGAATGACAATAGATGAACAGTATATTCAGCTCAGTGACTGTATGAACTTGTATATATTTAGCAATTCTCTAATGCTAAAGTGAATGAGAGCCACCTAGTAATAATCACAGTACCACACAAGCAAATCAAACACCTCCCAAGCAAGAAGCACACATAAAACTTTCAGCAAATCAGTTATGATGGTATGATTCAACAAAATTCTCAAGTCTTGGTTATTGTAAAATCAAATGCAGTAGGTATAATGGCAAAACCAAACCTCATATGACAGTATCTATTTCCCAATATTCACAGCAGTTAAAGTGGGAAATTCAAGAGCAGCACCAATAATTTACAGAATTAAACAAGTAGATGTCAAATTTCATATTGTAACAATTCTAGAAACCGAAATCAGCACAGCTTAATAAGTTTTGCATTAACACACGACCAAGAAGACAAGTAACTCATACAAACTGAATTAGCTTTTAGGACGCCTTATATTGGTTTTTTTTTAAAAAAAATATGCTTACTGTATGTTTGGCCAATTTGCTGCAAAACTGAATACAAGTCCAGACCTATATGTGTTCTGTTGGATATGATTAGTTTTGATGATGTCTTATATAGATGCCATTATCTAGAGCAAAAAGCTTGCATACTACATTTATCTTCTACTTTGACTAATTCTTATATTTAATGTAGATATGTGAAGTTTAATACAATGAAGAATGATCATGAATGCAGTTTGAAGAAAGAAGAACTTGTTAAATATCATGAGGATGTCAATATTCAAGTCTCGTGATCAAATGGAAGTTGGAACGGATGAATTCGGAGATAAAATAGCATTCCTGAAGTCATTCTCAAGTATAGTCAAGTAATTCTCGAGAATCATGCATTAATTCTCGAGAATCCATGTTTCAGGAGCAATTCTCGCACATCGGGCATCAATTCTCGAGAATCAGATAGCAATTCTCGAGAATCAATGTGCTTCAGCCATTCTCTGTTCTGCTCTGTTCCTGGCGTCCTCCAGTAATTCTACGATATCTCCCAAACCAGGAATCGGATTGACATGAAACAAGTGGCATATGAAACTAGACATCCAACACGTATTTGTGGTAAAATTTCATGTCCAAAGGAGGTCAGATGAATTATCTATGAATTTTACAAGTTCACACAAACATCAACGTCACAGTCAGAACCAAGCTTTGATGTTTTGGGTGTATCTCACAAACGACAAATCCAATTGAGCTGAAATCGGTGCCATTGGAAACTAGACTCAAATACCTTTCTAAAAACATCAAGAACACAAAAAACGAAGATCCATTGAAGGAGATATGATGTTTTGAAGTTGAAAGTCTGTTCTGGATACTGCAGAAAACACTGATAAAATCAACCTCCATTCTTCGATGTTAATGGATGAAATACAACCAGTTTGGAGCTGATTCCTCCTACATGGAAAGAAGGTTTTGAAGAGCTTAAGTAATTGAATCAGAATTAACTCACTTGCAGACTATGGTTCAATGATTCTCGAGAATGGGTAGCAATTCTCGAGAACGCGAAATCCACAACGTCAAATACTTTCTCCCATCTGAACAAATTCTCGAGAATGGACTTGAGACTCTCGAGAATGGCATGTGACAGAATCAACATCGCAGCGTCTCTGAATGACTCTTCTCTGCCTACATCAGTTCTCATCCAATATGATTGCTTCTTGAGAATCTGATTATATTCCTCTTCCTGATCAAGAACGATTCTCAAGAATGGCCTCTTAATGCTCGAGTGTGTATGGAGCTGCACTCTTCCATTATCCATCTTCCATCAGAGCAATTCTCAAGAATGGATAAGTGTGATTCTTGAGAATTAGCGTGGTTGTTATGTTTCAACATATATTCTCCATCAGAGTGATTCTCGAGAATGATTCAATGATTCTCGAGAATGTGCATAACTGTTGTGTTTCAATATTTAAACTTCAGAGTGATTCTCGAGAATGGCGGATGATTCTCGAGAATACCATGATTCGAGAATGAGCGTGAATGTTTCAATATCAATTCTAGATCAGAGTAATTCTCGAGAATGATAGATGATTCCCGAGAATGAGCGCAGTTATCTACCATTCCTAATCAGAGCAATTCTCGAGAATGAGTAGAAGCAATTCTCGAGAATTAATTCTTCTCGATTACATGATTTTCCGATGTCGCTAATCGATTTCATAAAAATCTATGGGTCATTATGTATTATCTATTAATCATATCTGAGCTTATTTATATCATGTTTAATCATCTTTTTGATTGAGTTTCAGTTGATTAATCGTGTTAATCTAAGTGTTTGAACGAAAGGCAATCCGACGTGGCGAGACGCATTAAATGCTCGTTCGAAAAGCGAGCTCAATCGGAATAAGATTTCCTTTGCGACGAAGTAATTCCTTCGAGGATCACTTAATCCAGCTATCACTCTCTGCAGAAGTACATTCGACGGCGAAGCATTTATGAAGCAACGGTCGAATATCTTCAACGGAAATCATTTGTGTCTAACGGAAATACGAAGAGTCTCAATGGCTAGTTTACAAAGCTTCTCAACGGTCATTAAGGACGATCAACTATAAAAGGAGAATGATTCAAAATGGACAAAGAGAGACATAAGCTTGCCTTTGTCGAAATGCTGATATTATGAATCCAACGCTCAACTCATATACTCTCTTGTTTCACAATGTTTATATAGCTTTCGGTAGAGAGTGTAATGATCGATTATGTACTTCAGATGATTATCATTCATCTACTACGTGAGAGAGTCTTATCAATCATTTTACAATTCGTTCAAATCTCAAGATAGAGGTATCTTGAGTGTGGGTGTATCAATTACAACTTGTAAGGGGGAGTGGAGTCGAGTGAGAGGACCATCCTTCGTTTACGAGTGTGTAATTGTATCCTTCTTGTGTGTAAGGGAGAGTATCTCGGTAAGAGTTGTAAAGGCTGCACAAGTTCCCGTTTAAACTTGTGAGGTTGTAAAGGCTTTTCTCTTGTGCCCGGTTAAACAAGGAGATAGTGGATTGAAAATCTCAAGCGGAGCTTGGGGACTGGACGTAGGTCAAGGATTGAGCCGAACCAGGATAAATCATAGTTTGCATATTCTCTTTCCTAAACTCTTATATTTCCAGCATATATGTTTGAATGATTAACTATTGGTTTATAAAATATTTCGTCATACGAATTGATTTCGTAAAGTTGTGAAAAGATTTTCAAAGTTCCTAAAGTTTTATCGAACACCCAATTCACCCCCCTCTTGGGTGATAGTCGGGTCTAACCTGTTCAAGAAGATGTCTAGCCAACATGTCTCGAACCGAATTGATGTCATCCTATGAGTACGGATCCTCAATACCAAAAACCTATAAATTGGAAAACAAGGTATAAGATAAACCAATGAAGTGAATGAAATAATTAACAACTCAAGTACCACAACAAAAAATATCATCATTTCGGATCACGAGCATTATGTACGTTTTGAAAGCCGATGTAAAATACGTCCGGTGGAAACGATAGATTGCATCCAATTGATAACACGTAGTATCCTCACTCGGTGTTCCCTGGTTGATGATGGCACTATAAATCAAAAGATAATTGTTAAAATGGATAAAGGCATATCGAAAGCTACTATGTCAATGAAATAACTTGAATTGAAACTACTTACCTTCGGATAAAACCACTTCGGCCCACCCTGCTCTCGTGCTCCAAAAATCTGTCTATACGTCCTAAGACCCCTATCATTAAAATAGAAATTAACAGACATGAAAACAATTGATTTAAAAGAAGAATTGATGATTTAGACAAAAATTTACATACTCGGCAAACATGGTTTTGATATCCTTGTTTGGCCTGCCACTACGAAATCAAACCAATAACATACATTCTTGGCGGGACAAACAACACACGGGGTTCAATGACCACTACAACATATACATATTAATATTAAACTAAGATAAGAAAGCAATTTATTCTTAAAAATCTTATATAGACAAAAAAAAACGCACCTTTCATGTATTGGCGCTAGATAACAAGATGATTGTAGGTCGCCCATTGTTAAACTAACATAAATAGCCCTCTTGGCTAAGATATTGCGAGCCGAAGCCGTGGTTGCAGGACATAAGAATCCATACGAACCCAATCGGTCTCCCTTTTTGAATTATTGTTAACCCACTTACATTTAAATAAAGCAACTTTGAACTTGTTGTAGCTCATCTCCCATATTTCTTCAATAACTCCATAATAAGCCATTGATGCTAACACCGGGTTTTTGTCTTTCAACTTGAAAAGTGCATGGATTCAGCTTCAAACATCACCCCACTATTTTGCGAACTTCACATCATCTTGGTCTTTTGTGTAGAAAGAATATCCGTTTATATCATAACTTTGTCCAAGTGATGACCTGATAAGAAGGCCCCAGGCTAACCACTTGATTGTAGCCGACACACCGATCTCGTGCAATACCTTCTCCTCGAACCACTTTATGAATGTCTTCTTTTACTCATTAGCTATCTGCATGTCATTCTTCCTTGGATTCATATTCTTCAAACTCTTTCTGTGTTCGTCAATGTATGGTTGAACTTCTTCCATATTATTCAAGATGTACAAGTGTGCTTGCAACACCTCTTCACGAAGCATATTCTTCAGTTTGATTCCTCGAGTTCCCTCACTTATCCCCTTATCATGCTGAGATTGTAACGTCGCCCCTAATAGATAATCTTTACAGAACTCCATAGCCTCTTCAACTACATATCTCTCAACTATTGAGGCTTCCTCGATAAGGATTTTTAGAATACCCTTTTAAGATCTTCATGTATCGCTCGAAAGGGTACATCCACCTTAGGTAAAATGGACCGCGAGCCTTACCTCCCTTACCAAGTGCACTATCGGGTGCACCATTATATCGAAAAATGCGGGAGGAAAATGCATCTCTAGTTGGGACAAAATAATATAACCCTCATTTTCCAATTCATCCAACTTTTCAATGTCAATGACTTTGTTACAGATAGCATTAAAGAAAATACACAATTTTGTTATAGTGGTCCGCACTTCATCTTTCATAATGCCTCTAATAGCTACTGGTAATAATTGTTGCATCAACACACGATAATCATGGGACTTCATTCCCACTAACTTCAAATCGTCATTGAAACACACCTTCTCAAATTTGAACAATATCCTTGTGGAACCTTAATGTCATATAGACACCCACACAAACTTTTTTTCTCCGCTTTTGACAATGTATGGCTGCTGGCTCCATGTATACCCTCTTACCATCTTCCATTACTCGTGGATGTAACCGTTCTCTTATTCTCATATCAACCAGGTCTAGTCTCGCACTAATTCCATCCTTAGTCTTCCCGGTATGTGCAAAAGAGTACGACAAGGCTATCACAAACATTTTTCTCCACATGCATCACATCAAGATCAACATCAAGACTACGCCAATATGGAAGATCAAAGAAAATTGATCTCTTCTTCCATATATTCTTCTCACCCGCAATCCTTTGCTGTTTACCCAATATAACATTGATATGTTCCACCCGACAATAAACTTCCTCTCCGGTTAATGCCTTTGGAGCCGTTCTATGCTTCGGTAAGCCGTTAAAACGCTTTCTTAACTTACGATATAGGTGGAATCGATGAAGAAACCTCCTGCGACCGAGGTAGACCATTTTTTTTCCGTGCTTTAGTTGATGGAAGTTTATGTCTGCTTCATATATTGGACATGCTTTATGCCCCTTCACACTGTACCCAAACAAATTTTCGTATGCAGGAAAGTCGTTGATCGTGGTAAAAATCATTGCACGCAACTTGAAGGACTCCTTCTTATATGCATCAAACACATCTACGCCTTCCTCCCACAACTTCTTCAAATCCTCAACCAAAGGCGCCAAGTACACATCGATATTGTTCCGGGCTATTTTGGTCCGTAAAATCATCATAGAAAGCATCACATACTTGCGTTTCATACATAGCCAGGGAGGTAAGTTGTATATTACAAGGAGAACCGGCCATGCACTATGGGTGCTGCTAAGAGTTCAATACGGATTGAAGCCATCTATACAAAGCCTTAGCCGAAGGTTTCTTGGCTCACTGCCAAATTGAGGGAACATTTCGTCTATTTTCTTCCATTGCAGAGAGTCAGCCGGGTTCCGTAGATATTTTCCATCGGATATTCTCTCATCAGAATGTCATCTCAACTTCTTTGTCGTTGCTTCACTAGTAAACAGACGCTTAAACCGAGGAATTATGGGAAGATACCACAATGCCTTCAAAGGTTGCCTTTTTTGTGTGATCTCCAGAACCACCACCTTTCTTCACTTTGTATCATGAAGTTTTACACTTCGGATAATTACTAAGGCATTCATACTCATTTTTGTACAATATGCGAGTCATTAGGGCAACAACCGTGTATCTTTTTATACTCCATACCCATCGTAGACAAGATTTTCTTAGCCTTATACATACGATTTGGAAGTACATTATTATCTGGCAACATATCACAACAATTCAAGCAACGACGTGAAACTGCTATTAGCCCACCCACATGTTGCCTTTAAGTTGACCAAATGTAAGGTCCCAATCAACCGTGTATACTTAGTACACCTAGGGAACAAAGGTGTCTCTGCATCACTCCGCACGCTATCATATTCATGCGGTTGTGCAAAAGATTCGACCTCAACATCATGAATCATTCTCTCCATTCCATCGTCATCTACCTCAACTTCATTTTCGTGAGACGCACTGGTAGTTACCTCCTCACCATGCCATATCCACGTTGTGTATTGAAGGTTTATTCCATCACAAATTAGGTGATCCCTTATATCAGCAATATCCCTTCGAATCCCATTTAAACAATTAACACATGGACAATAATACATCCCATTTTTTGTAGTCACATTCCTTCTAGCAAATTCAATAAACTCTTCCACCCCATTCTCATATTCTTCACTAGTTCTCAAAGCATTCATCCAACTATGACCCATTTTATTATCACCTAAGACATTTCCAACAACATTCAAGTTCATATTTGACATGCTTTCTTTTAAAAAAAAAAAAAAAATTGGCAACATTTCCCCTTAAAAGTAAGACATCCCAAAATTTCAATAACAAACAATTTCAAAGATAATTCAACAAAACTTATAACTAAAGCAATTAAGAACAATATCAACTATTAAATCCAACAATTTCATCAACTAAGAGAACATTGGAATTATTCCTACTGACATATACTTCAATCAATAATGGTAAACCATGAAGCCATAACACAAAAGTGTTGTTCTCTCTTAGGAAGAAGGTATCATATAAGGACAATATATGTGTGTGCCAATAAAATAAAAGCAACTAACCTAATTTGGGAGCGCAACCGTTTGCTTCAAACCTTTGACCAAGATTTCTCAGCAGGTAGTCAAATAGACAAAGATGACTCTCTTTTAATCTCTTCTCGTCTATATCTGCATATCAACGTATGGTTGTTCTATTAAAAATCAAGCACAAAACTTATTTGCAAGCGGTAATAGGAAATCTTAACTTGTGAATAAATTAAAACTTTCAAACTTATATTTAGTTTAAAAGAAATAGGACTATCAATGGCTTATTCCTCAATATCATTTTGCTAGCAATCATGGGTTGCAGGATAAGATATAATTGCTCAATAGACAACACCAGGAAAAAAAAAAGATCGAGGGAGAGACCGTGATGTCAGATGTCCACAAAGTCAAATTGTCTCGGAGAAGTTGCATGATCAATGTACTATCTTTGTATGACTCTTCACCCAATGTGTCAAGTTCAAAAATTGTCTCATCAAAGGCCTGCCAAATAATGAAAAAGATCACAAACACAGTAAAAATCAGGAGGAAGGAATATTAAGTTTCAAAAATTTAATCAACACTTCCACAACATGGTTTGAAAGATATCATATCAAATGTGGTTAACTTTTAATTTATTTAGTTTAAGAACACTCAAAAAGGAGGAGGAATAATCCAAACAGGGCTATTTAAACCATATAATGATGCTTGCATACTCAAATAATGCCAAAAAAAAAACCATAATAAGAATTCCTTTTAAGATACATAGATTATCCTACATGCCCATACCTATAGCTACAAGAGCTAATAGAAAGAGAGGCATACGACTCCTTCAAGACAAGATAGGTGGTAGATGCAGGATCAACAACAAAATGAATGCAATAAAGCATCGGGCGTATAGGGAAAGTCATGAACCATTCTAATTCTAAAATCATCAAGTAGCAGGACCATTCTAATTTTAAAATCATCAAGTAGCAGAACCATTCTAATTCTAAAATCATCAAGTAGCATTTGAGATCAGAACCAACATCATCAAGTAGCATTACTTCACTAAAGTTATAAACATCTAATTCTTAAAGAACCCAAATAAAACTCAATTCTCTACAAATTGGAGATGCTAAAACATTTGCACACAGAGACTTTACCACCACAAACAATATCATTACACATCAGCAATTTTACGAAGAATTTTGCAGAAAAGGATTATATGAAGGGAGAATTAATGACATTCCTACTAAGTCCTTCAAATTTTTGTCCATATCTGATATCTATAGCAGCTTCACCGGACCCATAAGTTCACAACAAAAACCTTTAACAAAAAACAAGAACCTTTAAATAAATGCAACTAGGTGAGTGGGTGAGATGACTACTATAAAAAAAACCCTTAACAGTTAACCCCACCTGTAGCATCCCACGCCACTGAAAGGCCCACTTGTGTCAGGAAGAGCCCAGCTTACATGGAGGATTATATTCAGTAATATTGGGTCAAACCTACGCAACCATAAATTTAGCAGTCAACCGAAGAAAGCTCTCATTTCAATTCAAATAAGCTAAATCCTAGGTAGTTGTTATTTCAGCCCCTATTCATAGGAATAAGTTGTTCCTTTAATTCAGTAATTTAAATTCTAAACTAGGATTTGTAATTGCTTTAAACAACCGATGTTAGGCAACAATAAAGGATATGAGTAAATTGACAAAATTCTTATCCTCCCCTCTTCTTCCAATTCCTTCCCTCTCTATCCAACCTATCCCTACATTTTGGTGCTTTCATTCCCGACTCACCTCATGGCCGAGAAAACACGCATGGCTCAAATGCAAGATCAACTTAATGTTGTGCAATAGTAGCAAAGCACATCCGATGAACGCCAACAGACATTTTTTAACCAAATGCAGCGTAGCAATGATGAAAAATTTCACACTATCATGGAGCGTTTTCAACAATTCATTGAAACACAAAGAGCAAATCAGTTACCACAACCCAACCCAGGAGTCCTAGGACCCGGACCAACACGGACAGACCCTCCTCGACCCAAACCACACCATTGATCACCGTCCCCCCCCCAGAAAAAATCAAACCAAAAGACCTAAATGGGCCAAAATTATTGGATCA